>SJYX01010814.1:880494-959730 GCA_006410675.1 Oreotragus oreotragus | reverse complement strand
ACTTGTCATTGTTTCCACTTTCCCCCTTCTATTTGCCATGAAGTGATGGGACAGGATGCCATGATCTTTGTTTTCAGAATGTTGAGTTTTAAGCCAGCTTTTTCACTCTCCCATTTCACCCTCATCAAGAGCCTCTTCAGGTCCTTTTCGCTTTCTGCCATTAGAATGGCATCATCTACATATCTGAGGTTGTTGATAGATTTTAATATATATGCAAAATTCTTCCTGGCTATAGGTAAAAATGGGAGCCTCTGTAGCCTATGATGGTCGTTAAGAGATTCTTCTTGCACCCCATTCGAGCAGGAACCCAGGAAACCCCTTCTGGTCTGGGCTGCACAGTGCATCGCAACAATCTGGATTCCCGGGCCACCAAATGTCAGAAGACTTACAGATTTACACACATCTCCTAGGATGGCGCCAAGTGCTGAGACTTGCTCACTGAACCGCAAAGGAGGGATGTACCAGGGAGCAGGGGGACTTCGAGAACTGGGGAGGGGAGTCCTGGCCTCCTGAGTCTAACGAAAGCTTTCACTGCAGAGCGTGCCAAAGCGCCGAGCACTGCACAGGGGGACTTGGGTCTCTGTACTTATCATCCCCGCGGCGGGGTGGTTTCCTGTGTTTACACCAACATACACATCAGAGTCTTCGCAGAGAACTGTGTGATGCAAGAGATTTTTAGATGCGTGTGCTTATAGTTGTGCGTGTGAGTTTCGCGTATCTTGTGGATGACAGGTGTTGTTACAGAACCCGGATACCTACTCACATCACTTATCTTTGTATGCATCAGGACGCATCCACGTGCCAATAGCAACAAGCAGGCTAACATTAAGGTATGCCTAAGGCCAAGACAGGCTTCCCTGGTGGCTCAGCTGTAAAGAATCTGCCTGCCAACGCAAGAGACTCGGTTTCCATCCCAGGGTTGGGGAGATCCCCTGGAGAAGGAAATGGCAACCCACTCCAACATTCTTGCCTGGGAAATCCATGGACAGAGGAGCCTGGTGGGCTGCAGTCCACGGGGTGGCAAAAGGACACAACTTAGCCACAAAACAACAAGGCCAAGACATAGATCTCGATCATGGTATGTGCTAGCATGTGCATTTGTCAGAATCCATGTATTGCTACTGACTTGTGTGTTACATGACACCTATGTGTGTGACATCAAAAGGCGCATGGACATGTATGCATGTGGACACGTGGGTAGTGACCATGCCTGTCTGAGCTATGCCTGTTCACCCTCCAGAATGGAGCCCCTTGACTGGCAGGGGAGTGAAGATTTGGAAACAATAGTCTGATCTACTTCAGGGTTTGTTTTTTTTTTTTTTAACTAAAAGCATTTTACAGAAATGACTCAGTCACGGAGAAGTTAAGCAACATGCCCAAGCTCACACAGCTGGCAAGTGATGGAGTAAAAATTTGAACCCAAGCAGGCTGGCTGTAGAACCTTGGATCGTAACCACTGATCAGCAGGAGAATAATGGAGCCCTCCTAATGGAGCTATCCTGATGTTCCAGGAAGAGCCGGAATTGCACTTGGCGTAGAGCCCTTGCATAACACTTAGGACTCATGCTATTTAATCCATCGTCTGGTTCCAGGTTGGCTTGGCTCGAGTTTGGAGTGATTTTATGCTCCTGGCAGTGTTCCAGGAATGCCAGCTGATCTTTATAAGCCCATATTATTAAGAGTCAGAGTCAGGGAAGGGGAGAGCTGAGATAAAATCAGATCACAAGATGCCACTTGCCTGGTGGTCTGGCAGTTAAGACTCAGAGCTCCTAATGCAGGGGGCCCGAGTCTGATCCCCGGTCAGGGAACTAGATCACACCTACCACAACTAAGACCAGGTGCAGCCAAATAAATAAATATGTTTAAAAATTAAAAAAAGAATTAGATCACAAGAGGTGGCGGCTGTAGGACGGTTAGGAGCTATTTCCCCCCCAGTCTTCGACAGCAGGGAAAGTGAGTCATAAAGTGAACGTCAGCAAGTAAAACGCCCAAGCAGATGCACAGAAAACAGTAGCCAGGAATGGTGACTCGTCAGACTGGGTATGTTCACGGTTCTGGGGTTTTGTTGCTGAACCCTATTTCCCTGTTGATAAAATACGCATTTTTTTCCTCCAATATCCCAAACCCTAAGACTTCACCTCCATGGCGCTGCTTGTAGGCAGAACTCCAAGGTAACGTTCTGTAAGAAGTGTGGCAGATATTTCCCCCTAATAGCTGCAGTAATGATTCCAGTTCCACATGTTCCTCCCTGTGGAAGCTGGATCTTTCCCAGCGAGGTGTGGAGTCTCTTTCCCTCCACTGGGCAGTATTTTGTGATTGCATTGACGGAAGGAATGAGAGGGAAGGGACGCTGCGTGACTCCCAAGGCTAGGTCATAAAGGAGACACAGCTTCTGCCTGTGTTCTCTCTCACTCTTCCTCTCCACTGGGACTTGGCGGCCATGATGGGAGGAAGCCCAAGCAGCCACATGGAAGGACCACATGTAGATGCTCTAGCCACAGTCCCCAGGGGAGGTTCTAGGAGACAGGCAGCATCAACCACCAGGCAGGTGAGTGAGGAAGCATCAGATCATTTCAGCTTCCCTTGCCAGGGGCCTGAGTTTGATCCCTGGTCAGCGAACTAGGTAGGCTCGATCCCGTAAGCCATGCAGCTCAGGCAAAAAAAAAAGTTCACGCCTTTAAAAAAAATTAATCAATTTATTTGACTACATCATACCTTAGTTACAGCATATGGGATCTTTGATCTAAGTTGTGGCATGCAGGATCTTCTTATTGCAGCATGTGAAACCTTATTTGCAGCATATGGGATCTGGTTCCCTGACCAGGGATTGAACTCAGGATCCCTGCTTTGGGACCACAGAGTGTTAGCCACCAGACCACCAGGGAAGTCCCCCAAACATATCCTTTTAGCAAAAATTAGAAACTATTTCGACAAACACATTTCCTGTATTGCTTTTGCTGCCAGGAACAACCAAGTGAAGTTTAATGTTAACCTAGATCATAGATGCCTGGCACGTCTATGTATATAAGTTTTAGTCCTGTTTTAATTTTTGTTTAACATACGCTAGTTTTCCTTGGACACCATAAGTCCTCAGATTGGCTTTCTGCTGTGAGCTGGATAACCCCTGCTCCCTTGAATAGGACACTGCTTCTCCTGCAGCCTTTTCTAGATTTGGCCTCTCATTCACCCATCTCTCTCCTGAGGTTTAGGACATAGTCCCTCGGTTTATCAAGATTCTTTGGAGGGTAAGCAGCTGACATCAACTCAACTAATCTAAGCACAGAGTAAATAAATAAGACAATATTTAACAACAACAGCAACCACCAAAACCCCACAATGGTTCCATGATTAAAATGGTGTTCAGGTGTGGCCAGATCCAGGCACCTAAGTGCTAGTTTCAAGACTATCTTTCACAAACTTTCATTTCTGCTTTCCCCTGTGTTGACATTCATCTCATAAAGCCTTTCTTGGCAACAGAGCCCCGTAAGCTCCAGGCTCACATCCCGCTAGCTCGGCAACTCCAGGAGAAAGAGAACATCTTTCATGATAGTTGCAGCAAATGTCTCAGGGCTGGTTGTCACTAGGCTAGGTTAGGTCACATACCTTCCCTGAACTAATCACTGTGATCTGAGAAACAGAATAAACTGGCTAGGTCTACTGCCTGGTGGCTAAGTGGTAAAGAATCCAATTGCCAGTGCAGGAGACCTGAGTTCAGTCCCTGGGTTGAGATGATCCCTTGGAGGAGGAAAGGCAACCCTCTTCAGTATTCTTGCCTGGGAAATCCCATGGACAGAGGAGTCTGGTGGCTACAGTCCATGGGGTTGCAAGAGTCTGACATGACTTAGTGACTAAACCAACCTATCACCAGTCCTTGGAGCTGGTGATGGGAGGGTTATGGCCAGTCCTGTTCAAATTAAATAGACCAAGGGACTTCCCTGGTGGTCCAATGGCTGAACCTCTGCACTCCCAGCTCATGTGGGCTTGGGTCTGATCACTGGTCAGGGAACTATATCCTACATGCTGCAACTAAGAGTTCCTATGTTGCAACTAAAGATCTCATGTGCTGCTACTAAGACCCGGTACAGCCAAATAAATAAATAAGTAAAAGTATTTAATAAATAAGTACATTAAGAAGAGAGAACTAGTTCCCCCAAAGAAACCTGAATGGGATACTAGGGTGGGCAAAATCCACAGACTTCTGCTATAGTGCCTTTTTCTCTGCCCAAAGCTGTATCCAGATTATTGACCTGCGGTGGATTAAAATCCACCTTAGCCAATTGTAACACTCCCTCTCTACCTTCTTACTTACTTCACTAGTAGAAAGCTACCACGTCTCCGCTCTTCTGAAAAGTGGGTGTGACAGATTTGAAATTTTACCTGACATAAACTTAATCACTCACCAGCGAGAACCTGCAAAGGGTGTTCAAGAGGCAAGGAGGCGGGGTTGGGGACTGAGGGGTGCCAGACCAGAGGAGCGCGGACCAGGGGGCGTGGGGGCGAGATGGAGGAATGAGAGGGTGGAAGGAAGGGGCAGGGAACTGAGAGGGGACGGTGCGGTACAGAAGGGGAGGGACTGTAGAACTGGGGTGGGTGGGGTCGGGAGTTGGGGGCGAAGAGGAAAAGCGGGGGGCTCGGTGGACAGGGAAGACGAGACAGAGTAGGCGGAGCTGGGCGACTCCGGAGGCAGGGCTGGGCCACTGGAGGGGGTGGGATTGGAAGTCGGAGGGGCCCATCTGGGGGTAGAAAGTGGAGGGGTGAGCCGGGGTTGGGAGTTAGAGGGTGGGGGCTGGGATGTGAGGGACAGCGCGAACTGGGTGGGTTCAGAAGAGTGTCGGTGTCAGAACTTGACGGGATAGACTGGGCCAGAAGGCGAGGCCCGCCGACTGTGCACCGTGCGGGTGACACTGCCTGGAAGTCCGCGGCAAGGGGTGTGGCGGGGTGTGTGTGTGTATTTCTCGGTACCCGCCCCCTGCACACACACACGCCTGGCGTTCTGAGGCTCGGTCTCTGGTCCCGCCTCTTTCTTGGAAATGACAGACCCATCAGCCAATCGGGTCCGCGGGCAGGGCGCGGGGCAGCCAACCGTGAGGCGGGAGGAGGGGCTGAGGAGGGGGCTCGCGGGGCAGGGGAGGGGGCTAGGGGCCTCGAAGGGCTCCGGAGCTGCGACTGGCGAGTCATGGCGCTGGGACTACAGCGCGCAAGGTACTGGGCTTCGCGGGCAGGAGTGATGAGAACTGGGGGCTCTTCTTCCAGCGACCCCTGAGCCGGGCGGGGAAGGAGCGGGTGCAAGCCTAGGGCGCCCTCGGACGCGCGGTTGCAGGCACATCCCCGCCGCACCCTCCACACTAGGGGATCGCAGGGGTGGGGGCATTTCCCCCAAGTCCAGGCTGCCACGCCCCTCTAGCCAGGAGCGACTTTGGGGTCTTGATCCCCGGTTTCCTGCTGCTCCGGGTTCGCTTCCTTTTCTGATTAGGGGTGAAACTCGGGGTCCCCACGGAATTGGGGTAGTTGCACTTGAGCAGTTCCCGGGCTTCTGCGGGAGGCATCTTCCTTCTTCAGAGTAACTTTTCTGGCCTCCGAGCCCCCAGAATTGAGGTTGTTCTTTGATACAAGACCCCTGGGGTCCTAGGAGATACGGGACAGCCCCGAATTGAGCCTTCCCAGATAAACGGAGCCCTTAGAATTGGGAGTCAGCTATTGATTCAAGAGAGAACTTCCATAACTGGACCCTCCCTGATACTGTTTCCCAAACCTTGGGTTGCCTAGAAATAGGCAGAGGCAGTCACTTTTCAGGAGCCACCTGGGGGACCCTTCCCAAGGGTTTTTCTTGTATTCTTGTGAAAGGTAGGGTCATCCCTTTAATAATAGGAAAACAGCCTGACCCACTTCCCAAAGTCTAGCCTCTTATCTGACTCCTCCAACCCCACCCAGTCCCTGTGACAGTGGGAAGCGGCACCCAAGCCTTATTTGGGAAGACCCCAGAGAGGGTGCTGTGCCTGCTTCAGTGTGAGCTGTGATGGGCGCGCCCCCTGCTGCAGCGGCCAGTTAGGTCATCCTGGGCAGGGAGTGGGTTTCTGTGTTCCCTTCCCAACAGGTGCAGATCTGCTGGGCAGCACAGGAACTGGTGTTCTGGGTCCACAGCCAGGGGGTCCTGTCTGGCCATGTTTGCATGGAACCCCGGAAACTATCTCAAGCCCTTGATTTCTCCCGTCCAATCTGAGGCGTCCAGGAAGCCTCACCCCCTTCCCTCCTCCCTGGCTTCACAGGTCTGATTGGATCTGTCTACACCCCCATGTTTTCACATCCCTCCCCCCCTCACCTATACTCCCCCACCAATTCTATTCCAGTCTCTGGCTCTGGGCCTGCCAGGGAAACTCTATCCCACCCTTTCTGGGCCAGCCCTGGCCCAGCCCCTCCTGGTTGGGTGGGGGCCCCTCTTGGCTGAGCGGGGGGCGCTCCCCCACTCCTCATCTGAGGACAGCCCTTTCCTTTGGTGTCATCTGAGCCCGCGCACCACCCACTCATAACTTGCACCCGGATCCCAGCCACGCTCCATCCCCTCCTGCACCCCTAGGATGGCATCTGGGCCAAAGAGGGTCTGGGTGATGGTGAGTGGGCCCCCATACTCCCTTACTGCTTCCCCCTCTTCCAGCTCTGGCTAACTGCTATCCCACCCCAGGCAAGGGTGTTTCTCAGGAAGCCCCGATGGGCTCTTGGCCCTGGGTGTCTCCCAGGTCAGAGGGTTCCCAGAGAGCAGAGGACTTGGGGTACAGGCACCCCACTGGATTACCAGGTCCTTGGGAATGCGCAGTCAGGATGAGAGAGACTTCCCCAACCCCCTTCCCCAAGTCCCTTCTCCAACCCAAACACTGCCTCTGGCCTTTTCAGGCCACCTCAGGGCAATGCCAAGAGGATCCTTGCATGGGTTCAGCCTAAGGCCCCTCAGATCCTCTCTACTTTTTGCAAGACCCCCAATACCCAGTTGATTGTCAGGAGAGAGAGGCCAGGAGCAGCCCTGAATGTGGGGCCAGTGTCCCCACTTTCTCCGTGCCTTTGCTCTCAGGGCCAGTTTCTTCAGGGCAGGGAAGAAGTGGGCTTCTCCCCCTCCTGGTAGAGGAGGGGCACCAGGCCCTCGTCCCCATCCCAGGCCTTACCCTGGGGCCTCCCGGTCTGGCTCCACCCCCTGTTCTCTGCTGGAACACAGAGGAAGGGTGGCAGGGCTCCAGCTGCACGTCTCAACCTGGGCAGAGTGCCAAGGGGCTGGACCAGGGCTGGGCATGGGGCCAGCTGGGGAAATCCGGAGGCAGCAGGGGTGGGAGCAGGGGAAAGGACGGGGGTCCACTGGGCGGTGGAGGGGCCGGACAGGGGTCCCTTGGGTGGCATGCTCACCAAGGCATGGCACTTAAAAGCCCAGGCCCCAAAGTCAGGGTTCAAATCTTAGCTCACCAACTTCCCGGCTGTGTGGCTTTATGCCAGCAGGCTGCTCTCTGAGCCTCAGTTTCATAGCCTGGAAAATGAGGGTTCTACTTCCCGTCTCCTGCACCAGATCTAGATGATGAGTGCTGATGGGACAGACCTTTGAGGCAGAATACTCCATAGGTGGGTAATAAACTGTTCAAGTCAGACAGGATTCTGGGCAAAAGCAAATGTGTGGTTGGATTAACAGAAGCGTTGAGCATAGCTGCGCATTGGTGGAGGGCCCTGGGATTACCAGCTTGGTGACTTGGGCTGATAATGCAATTGCTTGGAGACTCAGTTTCTGACACTGTAAAAGGGAGATCACTTTTCCAGGTGCTTAGGGTTGTTGAAGGGAGTTAATGGAATCTCTAAGCTCATGAGTTTTCAATACACCGGCGCTATCATTATTATTAGTATCACTATGATTTAGTCTTTTTCTCAAAGTATTGTGTAAAAGTCACATGTGTGATTGCACACGCACACCACACCATGGGGTTACCACCGAAGCCCGAGGGTTTCTCCAGAGCCTACGAGTCTCCTAAGCCTTCCATCCCTGATGTGGACAAAGAGGGAATAATAAAAGTTGCCTGCAATGCCGGAGACCCAGGTTTGATGCCTGAGTTGGGAAGATCCCCTGGGGAAGGGGATAGGCTACCCACCCCAGTATTCTTGGGCTTCCCTGGTGGCTCAGACAGTGAAGAATCCGCTTGCAATGAAGGAGACCTGGGTTCGATCCCTGGGTTGGGAAGATCCCCTGGAGAAGGGCGTGGCAACTCACTCCAGTATTCTTGCCTGGAGAATCCTGCTGCAGTACATGGGGGTAGCAAAGAGTCGAAACTTTATATAGCATTGACCAATTGCCAGCCTCAATTCTAAGTCCTTGACATACAGTAACTCATTTAGTCTTCACAACAGCCCCATGAGTATTTATTTGTGCTGTTCTTGGGCGCAGGGAGGCCGTGCAACTTGTCCAAAGCCATGGACTGAAATGCTGAACCAGAGGAATTAGCCCCGACTCTGTTTAAAGAGAAAGGCCAGGGACTTCCATGGTGGTTCAGTGGTTAAGGCTTTGCCTTCCAATGCAGCCGGTAGGGGTTCCATCCCTGGTCAGGGAGCTATGACCCCACATGCCTCAGGGCCAAAGAAAAAGCCCAAAACAAGAAAACAGAAGCAACATTGTAACAAATTCAATAAAAACTTTAATAATAATAATAAAATTAAAATATGTAAATAAATACAGGGAAAGGCCAGAGACCAGGAGAGGCCCACCCACATTTGCTGTCAGAATATCCGGAGAGCAGGCTGGGAGCCAGAGGGAGGGTCCCACCACAGCCACCAGCTAGCTCCTTCTATGAAGGGAGAAGGAGTTGGCCACAGAGAGGAGTGTAGAGCCCAGCTGCCCGGGAGGTGGGGAGGCCAACCCCACCCCTACCCCCCGTCCCTGTTCCCATTCCCTGTTCCCTCCGTCTGGGCCCCCAGCTCAGTGAGGCCCGCCCACCCCCACCCTCTGGGCAGGAAGACAAACAAGGCTGGAACAGAACGGGACAGGAGGACGGAATGTCCTCTGGGCAGAGGAGGACTGGAGGCCCCTGCCCCCCGCCAGCCAGGAGGGAGGGGATGAGGGCAGTTGCTGGCTCCCTCCACCCCTCCACCCAGCCTGTCCCCTTCTGCGCCTCCCTCCCACTTGCATGAGATTTTTCCCATCTGTAGAGAGACAGGAGGCACCACGCGCCTCCCTCCATTGTGCCTGGGGGTGGCGCTGCAGGGCTTCTGTTTGGGTGTGCAGTTGATGCCCCAGAAATGGCCTCTGGCTTTTAGGAAGGTCAGCTTCCCTTTCTCAGGTTTTGCTCCCATGGGGGTTGTGGAAGCGGCCAGGCAGGGGGTAGGGGTTTGGGGGCTTGGTTCATAAGAAAGGAATTAGAAGAATGAAGGCTTTGAAATCTCACTGCCCGAGTTCAGATCCCAACTCTTCCAGTTAATGGCTTTGCGACTCTGGGGGTGAAGGACTTACCTTTTCAGAGTCTCAGTTTTCCCTCTGTGAAATGGAGGTTTCCGAGCCTAGGCTTTCTTTTTTTAAAAAAATTATTTATTTGGTTGCCTCCAGTCTTAGTTGTCCCATAGCATGTGGGATTTTAGTTCCCCTCCCAGGGATCAAACTCTTATCTCCTGCATTGGAAGGTAGATTCTTAACCATTGGACCACCAGGGAAATCCCTGCCTAGGGCTTTCTTAGGATTGAATGAGTACAGGTAGGCTGAGTCCTTACTTAGTGCAATGCCAGACTCATAAATACTTAGCAAATTATAGCTGCTTATTAATGGTTTTTCATATGTCCACGGGGTCCGTCAGGCAAGGATTCTGGAGTGGGTTGCCATTTATAGCCAACTCACTGGAGAAGACCTTGATCATGGGAAAAATTGAAGGTCAAAGGAGAAGTGGGCGGCAGAGGATGAGATGGTTAGATAGCATCACCGACTCAGTGAACACAAGTCTGAGCAAACTCCAGGAGATAATGGAGGACAGAGAAGGCTGGTGTGCTCTACTCCATGGAGTCACAAAGAGTTGGATGCGACTTAGCAAGGGAGCAACAAATTTATGTTTTTTTTTAATCAATAGTAGTATTTCAATATAGATAAGATTACATATACTATACTATATGTAACATACTCTATCATTTTTCCCCAAAAAACTATAGAGTTTGGATTCAGAGAGACCTGGAGTTTGACTTTTAAGACACTGCAGAAACAGGAAGAAGTACTAAAACCTGGAGATAATCCAGGGCCATACAACAGGAGATGAGGGTTTAATCCCTGGGTTGGGAAGATCCCATGGAGAAGGAAATGGCAAACAACTCCAGTATTCTTGCCTGGAGAATCCCATGGACAGAGGAGCCTGGCGGGCTACAGTCCATAGGATCGCAAAGAGTTGGACATGACTGAAGCGACTCAGCACGTACAACAGTGGAAACTGAAGAATTCAGGCAGACCAGTGTTCAAACCTTAGCTTCACTCCTTGTGGAAAAGCACTACACCTCTCTGTGCCTGGGTTTCATAAGTTCAATGGGGGATAATGTTATTATCTTCTTCCTAGGGATGTCTGAGCTGCCTAGGTTAATTTAAGTTACACATATGGCACAGGGTCTGACATAATAGTAAAAGCTGGATAAGTGGCAGATATTTCTGAAAACAATCAAACAAACAACCAAAAATCATGATAACTTTCTACTCCCAACCCCACACGCAGAATTCAAGCACTTGAAATGGATTAAAGGGCAGGGGTGAGTGGTTAGCCATTGGCTGAACAGACCCTAGGGATGGTTTGCTGTATCTCCCTGGCAGGGCCCCGGGAGATGGGTCGTTGGACTTTGAGATCTGTACTCCAAGATTCTGAGAACTCAGCTCAGCTGAGGAGGGAAA
The DNA here is from genome assembly GCA_006410675.1 of Oreotragus oreotragus. Lineage (NCBI taxonomy): Eukaryota > Metazoa > Chordata > Mammalia > Artiodactyla > Bovidae > Oreotragus > Oreotragus oreotragus. The sequence goes on along the minus strand of SJYX01010814.1, from coordinate 948,857 downwards.
AGGGCAGGAGACGGGGTTCAGGGAGGTTGTAGGGCAGAGGGCCTGGAGGGGGTTGCAGGCATCTTCTTGTACCCTCCCTCCCCTGGTTCCTGGCCATCTCTGCCAGCCTCCTCCCAGCGGGAGGCCTCCCTATTACCCAGTCGCCCCAAGCCCGGGGAATAATCAGCAGATAAGTCAGGGAGGGGACAGGGCGGCCCCGGGCACGCCTTGGAGAGGAGTGAGGCACCGGAGGGCAGCATGGGCTGGCGCACGGACAATAAAACCCGAGGCTAGGAGCGACTCCATAGTATAGCCCACCCAGAGAGCTCCAGGAACTCGCCCGGGCCACACAGCGAGGCCTGCACAGTCGCGGCTCTGACTTCTCTGAGACCCATGTGGCAGCACCCCATGTGCTTGCCGCATCCAACGCTTGCCCTTCCCGGAGCGCCTCCAGTGAACGCAGGCCATGCCCGCAGGTCGAGCACGGAGCTGCGCAAAGAGAAGTCCCGGGATGCGGCCCGCAGCCGGCGCAGCCAGGAGACCGAGGTGCTGTACCAGCTGGCGCACACGCTGCCCTTCGCGCGCGGGGTCAGCGCCCACCTGGACAAGGCCTCCATCATGCGCCTCACCATCAGCTACCTGCGCATGCACCGCCTCTGCACCGCAGGTGAGCCCCGCCCCCGGGAATTCCCACCTGGACAAGGCCCCGCCCTCGGAAAGGTACCTCCCGAGGAGACCCCCTCCTCCGGGAAGCCGCGTCCCGACAAGGCGCCGCCCCCAGACGGCTTCCCGGCGGAGCCCCGCCCCTCTGACATCAAGTCCCCGGATAGGCCCCGCCCCTTCGAGTTTTGGCCAATCGGAATCCAGTCCTAGGAATCCCCATCCTCTTCGAAGTCTGTCATTTGTTAGGCCCCGCCCGTTGGAATGCTCCCTTGCATAGCTCCGCCTCCTTGGAATTAGAACTCTAGGAAATAGAAGGCTCAGACCCTAAAGAATCCGCCTGCAATGCAAGAGACCCGGGTTCCACACCTGGGTCGGAAGATTCCCCTGGAAAAGGGAATGGCTACCCACTCCAGTATTCTTGCCTGGAGAATCCCAGGGATGGGGGAGCCTGGTGGGCTGCCGTCTATGGGGTCACACAGAGTCGGACACGACTGAAGTGACTTAGCAGCAGCAGCAGCAGGCTCACTAGTTGTATTGTTTGTCCCCTTGAATTCCCACCCCGTTAAACTAAAATTCAGCAGGAGGCTTTCTCTCTCTCTTTCTCAAACACACACCCCTTGGAATCCCAGGACCCTGAAAAGATTTTATTATGGGGAAAGTAGAGTCATCCTCTGGAGACTCTGCCCCTTAGACTTTCCTGTCTTGTATTCTGTCCTTCTTAGAATTCTGTCGCTTGGGAGTCCCTGCTTCTTTAGAATTCTGCCCATCTGGAAGGTCCTGCCCCAAGAATTCTGAACCCTCGGCAAGCTTGGCTCCCTTGGAATTCTGACTCCCCTTATACCTTGGCCCCTTAGAATTTTGACCCCTGGGAATTTCATCCCGTTAGGATTCTGCCCTCCTCAGGGTTCTATTAGAGGCTTCGCAGATGGCTCAGTGGTACAGAATCTGCCTGCAATGCCAGAGACTCAGGTTCGATCCCTGGGTTTGGAAGGTCCCCTGGAGAAGGAAATGGCAGCCCACTCCACTCAGTATTCTTGCCTGGGAAATCCCATGGACAGAGGAGTATGGCAGGCTCAAGTCCCAAAAGAGTCATAGGACATTACTTATTGACTAAACAAGGAGAGTTCTATCCCCCTGGGAGACCCCTGCCTTCCTAGAATTCTGTACCCCTGGGAGGCCTTGTTCTCTTAGAATTCCAGTCCTCCTTGGTCCTTCCCTCTTCCTTGGGACTCCAAGTCACTGGGATGTGCCCCACTCACCTGGGGGTACCTGTAAGTCCCTCTGAGTGAAGGACAGCAGAGGGAGGCTAGCCAGGGCGGGCTCACGGCTGACTGGACACACCCCATCCATCCTGGCCCCGACACCAGGGGAGTGGAACCAGGTGGGAGCAGGAGGCGAACCGCTGGATGCCTGCTACCTGAAGGCCCTGGAGGGCTTTGTTATGGTGCTCACCGCCGAGGGAGACATGGCTTACCTGTCAGAAAATGTCAGCAAACACTTGGGCCTGAGTCAGGTAAGAGGGACTCCTACCTCGTGCAGGCGATGCTGGGATACGGATGGCACCAGCACCAACTTAGCCCTGCTTTTACAAGGCCCACAGTGCAAAGGGGAGGCAAATATGTCACCAGACAGGAAAATTTGGAATGGGCAGGGCTGGGGTGGGGCAGCATAAGGGGCTGTACAAGCCTGGGGTGGATGCTGGTACCTGACCCAGACTGGGAGGGAACCAAAGGCTTCCTGGAAAAGACATCTGAGCTAAAACCTGAAGGACTTACCTAGTCAAAGCGTATGGTGAATGGTTGGGACCACCAAAGGCTAGGAATGTACATGGCCAAGGAAACAGAATATGCCAAGACACAGATGTGAGATAAAAGCAGAACCTTTGGGGACATTTCTCTGAGTTAGGTGCAGAGTGCAGTGGGAGAAAGTGACAGAAAGGCGAGAGGTCAAAATTTAGGACTGAAATAGAAGGCTTGTCTCCAGGGCACTGGGGAGTCATGGAAGGATTTTAAACAGAGGAGAGATTGTGTCAGAAAGGTGCCATCAGATTTTCATTTTAGAAAGATCCCTCTAGCTACTGCACAGAGATAGAATTGGAGAGAGTGAATCTAGAGGCTGGAAACTCCATAAAACGGTGGATGCGGGGTCCCAAATGGGAGAAAAGGAGTAGGATGAGGGGCCCGGGGATGGGGAGACAAGAGACTTAGGGAGTAGAACTAATTCCAGCTCATCTTACACGCAGTCCCATGAGAGGGCTACTGGTTTTTTTCTTATATCACACCGATGAGTTCCACAGGTGGCATCTATTCCTTTGCCTTGCCTTGTTATCCCACTCTTTGAAAAAGAAAATTTCTCTGTGTCAGGTCTTGGTTGCATCATGAGGGATCTTTTGTTGTGGCACATGGACTCTCTAGTCATGACCTTCCTGGCTCAGTAGGTGCAGCTCTCAGTCTTAGTTACTCCTCGGCATGTGGGATCTTAGTTCCCCAACAAGGGATCTAACCCACATCTCATGCCTTGCAAGGCAGATTCTTAACCACTGGATCACAAGGGAAGTCCCCATCCCACTCTTGATACCAACTTCTCTGTTAGTTTGAGCTCTTGAGCTCAGAGAGGTGAATGTTCCAAGGTCCCAGAGCTAGGAAATGGCAGAGCCAGGACTCCAAGATCTCATCACTCCCCCATTCAGCTTTAGCTCTGACCACTGCCTCTAAGATAATGTTCCATCACTTCATCATAAGGGCTTCCCTAGTAGCTCAGCTGATAAAGAATCCGCCTGCAATGCAGGAGACCTGGGCTGGATCCCTGGGTTGGGAAGATCCCCTGGAGGAGGGCATGGCAACCCACTCCTGTATTCTTGCCTGGAAAATCCCATGGGCAGAGGAGCCTGGCGGGCTACAGTCCATGGGGTCTCAAAGTCAGACATGACTAAAGCGACTGAGCATGCCCCCCACTACCCAGTAAGCTCTGAGAGTTAGGGCTTTTGTCTTTGTAGTTACTTCTGTGCCCACACCATCTAGAAGGCCTGGCATGTTGAATAAATGAATGAATAAGGAGACTAGGAAAATAATCCGGGTTCATGAATTGGGGCAGGGTGATGAGGATGGGGAGGGTGAGATGGGTCAGTAGCCCTTGTAAAAATACTTTTCCTCCAAGGCACCCCTCTGCTTCCCTCCCTCCCAGCTGGAGCTGATCGGACACAATATCTTTGATTTTATCCATCCCTGTGACCAAGAAGAACTTCAGGATGCCCTGACCCCCCGGCAGAGTGAGTTCCCTGGAGGTCTCTGCCATTAAATTACAGAAACTGAGGCTCCATCCTGCCCTCAGCATATCCTCTCCCCTCTGGAATCAGTTCAGTTCAGTTCCATTGCTCAGTTGTGTCCGACTCTTCGCGACCCCATGGACTGTGAAATGCCAAGCTTCCCTGTCCATTGAGAAAAAAAGATGGGAAGAGAAGGACGCTGTGGCCCTGCCCTGGGGGAATGCAGGGACTCACCCTGCTCTGGGGGGGTGGGTCTTAAAGAGCGTAGCATACCCTTGGGAGACCCTCTCTGGTTTCAGGTCTAGATTTTGAGGATGAGTTGGGAAGAGTTTAGTAACCAGGGTGCTGGAGAGACTTGGGCCCTCTCCTGAGCTACCCAGTGACCAGCTCCTCCCTTCCCCTCCTCCCCCCACCCCACGGCCCTCCTCAGGCCTGTCCAAAAAGAAGCCAGAGGCCCCCACGGAGCGGTGCTTCTCCTTGCGCATGAAGAGCACCCTCAGCAGCCGCGGGCGCACCCTCAATCTCAAGGCGGCCACCTGGAAGGTAGGCAGGATCTGGCCTGGAGGGGAGGGGCCCGCCGGGGCTGGACCTGAGCCCTAAAGTTCCCCTCAGTGGGTTGGAGTCCGGGGGTCTCCTGGGCCCGGGATCCAGTGGGGCTTTCTCAGGCTGGGTCTTGGACATCCTCTGGGTACTTAGGAGGTTGGGGATCGGGGGGTCCTTGTATCCTTTCTTAGTCTGGATCTCTGTGGGCCTGGTGCTGGGAGTCCTCAGCGTCCTGAGTCTGGAGTCTCCATGGGGTAGGAAAATTGGGTCCTCAAAGCTCCCTGTGTCTTAGAATCTAGAGATTGTCAGAACCTTCTTAGGTTAGGGTCTCTATGGGATTGGAGTCTGGGGGTCCTCAGAGCTCCCTGAGCTGGGGCTCTGAAATCCTCAGGGCTTTCTTCTTTCAGTTCTCTAGGGGAGGGGCCCATAGGATCATACCTCCCAGCCCCCTGGGTAGCCCCAGGCCCAGGTACATCACCCTCTTGCCCCCAACTACCCCCACCAGGTACTACACTGTTCTGGACACATGAGGGTCTACAAGCCCCCAGCACAGACTTCCCTGGCTGGGAGTCCCAACTTGGAGCCCCCCCTGCAATGCCTGGTGCTAATCTGTGAAGCCATCCCCCACCCTGGCAGCCTAGAGCCCCCGTTGGGCCGAGGGGCCTTCCTCAGCCGCCACAGCCTGGACATGAAGTTCACCTACTGTGATGAGAGGTGGGCAGGAGTCAGGGGCCCACCCACCACCTGCCAAGCCTGGCTCCTCCCCTTCCTTTCTGCCCAAGTTCACTCACCATCTCCTGTCCTACCCCCCACCCCCAGCTTCTCTCTCTGGTCTGTTTCTGGCTCTCTGACTCCATCTGCCTCTGTCTTGATATGTCTGCCTGCCTCTGAATTGTCTTTTTTTTTTTTTTTAATTTTTGGCCATGCCTCTGATCATGGGGGATCTTAGTTCCTTGACCAGGGATTGAACCCGAGCCCCCTGCATTGGAAGTGCAGAGTCAACTTCTGAACATGCCAAGGAAGTTCCCTATATGTGGGTTTTTTTTTTTTTTTTTTTTTTTTAAGAATATGTGGGTCTTCTTATCTGAGTTCAGACTGTTTGAGTTCAAATGCTGGTTGTGCATTCTTGGCCAAAGGACCACACCTCTCTGTAACCCCCTTTCCTCATCCGTCCTGTGAAGTGAGAACAGAGCTTACTTAGAACAGGTGCTTTGAGCACTCGGTGAGTTGCCTGGTGCAGAGTAGCCTGGACGTGCCTATTTTTTAAAATAATTATCGTCATGATTACTTTTTATTTCTATTCGTTCTTTTTGTGATGTTCTTTCTTCCTTTCTCTACCCCTCTCCTATTTCTTTCACATTCTCTTTTGTCTTTCTTTTCATCGCTCTCTCCATTTTAACCTTCTCTCTCCTCCCCTGTTCGGGCTTTCCGGGTGGTCCAGTGGGTAGAGAATATACCTGCAATGCAGGGCTGCGGGTTCGATCCCTGGGTCAGGAAGAGCCCCTTGAGGAGGGCATGGCAATTCACTCCAGTATTCTTGTATGAAAAATCCTGTGAACAGAGGAGCCTGGCGGGCTACAACCAATAGGGTTGGAAACAGTCAGACAGGACTGAAGCGCCTGAGCACGCACACATGCACGCTCCTCCCCTGTCAATTTCCTACGGCTGCTGTATCCTGTTACCAGCACCTAGTGGCTCAGTCTGGAGGGGACAAGTCTGAGAAGTCTTATGAAATGAAAATCAAGGGCTGTGTTCTTTCCAGAGGCTCCAGGGAAGAATCTGTTGCCTTGCCATAGAAGCTTCTGGGGACCCCCTACATCCCTTGGCTCGTGGCCCCTCGCCCCACCTCAAAGCACATCACTTCACCTCCGCCTCCATCATCCCATCTTCTGTTCTCACCCCGACCGTATGGTTCCCCCCTCTTGTAAGGACTCCCGTGATTACACTGGGCCCACCCAGGGGATCCAGGATCATCTCTCCATCTCAAGCTCGATAACTTCATCACATCTACAAAATCCCTTTTGCCGTAGAAGGTGGTGTGTTCACAGGTTCAGGGAATTAGGATGGAGGCATCTTTAGGGGCCATTTTTCAGCCTGCCACACTCCTTTTCCTATTCCTTGCTCTCCCTTTCTCTCTGTTGCAAGCCTGTCTCTGTCTTGCTGGCTTCAGCCCCGTATCCCCCCTCTCCTTCCTTTCACCCACCCTCCACCTCAGCCAGTTGAACTGACCTAGGCTCCACTGCACTCACTTCAGGATCGCGGAGGTTGCCGGCTACAGCCCGGACGACCTGATTGGCTGTTCTGCCTACGAGTACATCCACGCGCTGGACACGGATGCAGTTGGCCAGAGCATCCATACGTGTATGTGTTTAGGTTCCATTTCCGGTGCTGCATGGCGCCAGCCAACACCAGCTCCGCGCTCCCCAAGCCCCAGGGAACATTCTCTTCCCTGACCCTTCATACCCCATGCCCCGCCCCATTGCCTTCTCTCCTGTTTCCCTAACCCCTCCCCATGCCCCTCCCCAGTGCTGAGCAAGGGCCAGGCAGTAACGGGGCAGTACCGCTTCCTGGCCCGGAGTGGTGGCTACCTGTGGACCCAGACCCAGGCCACAGTGGTGTCAGGGGGCCGGGGTCCCCAATCTGAGAGTATCGTCTGCGTCCACTTCCTGATCAGGTAAGCGGGAAGGAGGTGGGATGTCTGTGTGCATGGGTCTGGCCTGCATATGTATGAAGAGGTATGTGTGTATATGTTCAAGTGTGCGTGTGCACGGTGGACACGTGAGAGGAAGTGTGCACATGTATGTAGAACACGTGTGACTGATGACACACAGGCATCTTCATGTAGACACAAATATATGAGTGTGTGCTGGTAATTTAAATAAAAAATACTATTTTCAAGTTATAAGACAGCTGAATCATAGGGCCTTTTAAAAAATTGACATGTAATTTACATGAGAAGATTCACTCTTTTTTTGTATGTGGTTCTGTGAGTTTTGACAAATGCACAGAACTGTGTAACCCCAACCACAGTCAGGCTATAGAGCAGGGAATTTCCTGGCAGCTCAATAGTGAGGACTTGTCTTCTTTCTTGACTTTCACTGCTGGGGCCAGGGTTCAATACCTGGTTGAGGAACTAAGGTCTCACAAGTTTCATATCAAGGTAAAAAAAAAAAAAAGCTATAGAGTAGTTTCATCACCCCCCAAAATTCTTATATAGTGAACCTCAGCCCACCCCCTAGTGGTCTCTGGGCACCAGTGATCTAATCTCTGACCCTAGAATTTTGCCTTTTCTAGAATGTCATGTCCACGAAATTCTATCGTTATGTAGTCTTTGAACCTGGTTTCTTTCACTTAGCCTAATAGATTTTAAATTTATGTTGTGGTGTGTATCCATCAGTTCCTTTTTGATACTAGGTAATCTATGCTATGAATATGTATGGGCCGCAGTTTATCCATTCTTCTGTTGGAGGACATTTGAACTGTTGACTATTTGGGGTGATTACGAGAAAAGGAAACATTCTCATCCATGATATTGTGAGGTCGTATGTTTTCATTCCTCTTGGATCAACACCTCGGAATGGAATGGATGGGCCGTGTGGCCGGTGTATGCTTAACTTCAGAAGAAATTGCCACACTGCCCTCTAAGGCGGCTGTGCCCTTTTGTATTCCATCGGCACTGTGTGAGGGTTCTAGTCCTCCACCTCCTTGCCAGCGTTTTATTTTATATTGTCTGTTTTTGTCTTCATTGATGTTCAATCGCTGTGTCCCACTTTGCAACCATGTGGACTGCAGCAAGCCAGGCTCCCCCGTCCTTCACTCTTTCCTGGAGTTTGCTCAGATTCATTTCCATTGATTTGGTGATGTTGTTTAACCATCTCACCTTCTGCCGCCCCCTTCTCCTTTTGCCTTCAATCTTTCCCAGCATCAGGGTCTTTTCCAGTGAGTTAGCTCTTTGTGTCAGGTGGCCCGAGTATTGGAGCTTCAGCATCAACCCTTCCAGTGAATATTCAGGGTTGATTTCCTCTGTCTTCATCGGAACCATTCTAATGAGCGTGTAGTGGTAAAGCACAGGGCCCTCCCCACTTCCATCATGCATCTTAGAAGTTTTTCACCATGACAACATGCGACAAGGGCAGCTAATTATCACCCAAGACAGAGAATTAAAGCTTTTCTTTGAAGTCTGTCTCCCAGGACATGGCATTCATTTCTAAAACCATAGGAGTTTCCTTGGGTCTTTTTTTTTTTTTTTTTTTTACTTGGCTGAGCCGAATTTTAGTTGTGGCATACGAACTCTTAGTTGCAGCATGCAGGATCTGGTTCCCCAACCGGGGTCAAACCGGGGCCCCCTGCATGGGGAGCATGGAGTCTTAGCCCCTGGACCACCAGTGAAGTCCCTCCCAGGGTCTTTTTGATCAAGAAGAGATTGTATTAGAAAACAGAGGTTAGTAACAGGAATATTTATGCAAGTCTTCATACACAGGAAAACAAGCCTGGTCATCTTCGAAATGCTCTCCCATCAACCTCCTTTCAAATCAGAATCTTTGAAAAACTTGTAGCCTTGAGAAGAATCAGAGCAAAGGAGAGGGGACCTGCCCTCCTATCTCTTCTGGAAGCTCCTTTTATTCATTATGAAGACTTGCCTTTGGATGGCCAGGACCTGGAATTTCAATCTTTCACCCTCTAAGCAAAGAGCAGGCCTGGGGAGTTCAGTTGTACTGGCAGAAAATGGATGAAGCATGAATAGGAGTTTACTCAGTAACACTGAGGTCCCCTCTCCTTTGCTCTGATTCTTCTCAAGGCTACAAGTTATTCAAAGATTCTGATTTGAAAAGGGGGTTAACTGTGAGAGGAGAAGCATTGAGTATGAATATTGTGTGGCATGCAGCTGCGTGGGTCTCTGTGCCTGCTTGAGTGCTGACACTTTGTAGACTCCAGCCTTCCTCTTCCACACCTGAGCCTCCTTCCATTGCCAGCAGCACCTGCTCCATAAAAATAAAACTCACTTGCTCGGGGCACTTACAGCATTCTACACCATGGGCTTTGTGCTCACAAGAAGCCCCTGAGGTACAGCCGTTATTTGGATCCCTGTTTTAACGGATCATTTACTTATTTTTGGCTGCATCGGCTCTTCGTTCACATGCAGGGCCTCCGTTTCGGCGTGCGAGTTTCTAGTTGTGGCGGATGGGCTCCAGAGCGCGTGGGCTCAGCCGTTTGCTGCCAGCAGGCTCTCTAGTTGTGGTAGTGTGGGCTTAGTTGCCCTGAGGCATGGGGGATCTTCGTTCCCTGACTAGGGACTGAACCCGTATCCTCTACATTGGAAAGCAGATTCTTAACCACTGGACCACCAAGGAAGTTCCTCGATCCCTATTTTGGAGGAGGGAAAACTGAAGACCACAGAGAGGAAGTCTTTGCCCGATGTCACACAGTCAGCTGAGTTTTGACCCAAGCAGGTCTGGAGGACCCTTCTCCTTTTGTCTTCAGTCTTTCCCGACATCGGTCTTTTCCAATGAGTCGGCTCTTTGCATCAGGTGTCCAAAGTATTGGAGCTTCAGCTTCAGCATCAGTCCTTCCAAGGAATATTCAGGGTTGATTTCCTTTAGGNACCCAAGCAGGTCTGGAGGACCCTTCTCCTTTTGTCTTCAGTCTTTCCCGACATCGGTCTTTTCCAATGAGTCGGCTCTTTGCATCAGGTGTCCAAAGTATTGGAGCTTCAGCTTCAGCATCAGTCCTTCCAAGGAATATTCAGGGTTGATTTCCTTTAGGACTGACTGGTTTGATGTTGCTGTCCAAGGGACTCTCAACAGTCTTTTACAACACCACAGTTCAAAAGCCTCAGTTCTTTGGCACTTAGCCTTTATGGTCCAACTGTCACATCCATGCATGACTGCTGGAAAAACCATAGCTTTGACTATATGGATTAATGTAATTAATAACAAACTATTAAATTATTGTACATTATGTTATAGTACATGTGTACATATTCTAATGCATACAAAAATATCACTTCAACATGTAACTGATATTAAAAATTATTGTTTAAGAAGTTGTAAAGATTTCTTGGTCATGCTGAGTGGGATGTGAGATCTTAGTTCCTGCATCAGGGATCAAACCCAAGCCCCCTGCAGCAAAGCTTGGAGTCTTAACCACTGGACTATCAGGGAAGTCCCCTAAAAATCATTGAGACTTTTAGATTCTTTTTTCATATTCAATTTTTCAATCTAGTGTGTATTCTGTTTTATTATTTTTAGTATTTTATTTATTTGCCTGCTCCCAGGTGGCGTGAGAGCTCTTTGATCTTCGCTGGGGCATGTGGGATCTGTAGTTGCAGTATGTGGGTCTAGTCCCCTTACCAGGGATCGAACTCAGGCTCCCTGCATTGGGAATATGGATTCCCAGCCGCTAGACCATCAGGAAAATAAGTCTCTGGGGGTGTGTTTTACACTGACCTGCTCAGTCACTTCAGTTGTGTCCGACTCTTTGCCATCCTGTGGACTGTAGCCTGCCAGGTTCCTCTGTCCGTGGGATTCTCCAGGCAAGAAGACTGGGGCGGGTGGCCATTTCCTTATCCAGGGAATCTTCCCAACCCAGGGATTGCATTGCATGCAGATTCTTTACCGCTGAACCACTGAGGAAGCCACTTACACGACGATACATCTCAGTTCCAACCAGCCATGTTTCAAGTGCTTTGTTTACCAGAAAGGTGTATAATACATTTTGTAATTACATAGAGAGGGCTTCCCTGGTGACTCAGTGGTAAAGAATCCGCTTGCCAATGCAGGAGATGCAGTTTGATCCCTGGGTCAGGAAAATCCCCTGGAGAAGGAAATGGCAGCCTTCTCCAGAATTCTTGCCTGGGAAATCCTATGGACGGAGGAGGCTAGCAAGCTACAGTCAGTCCATGGGGTCACCAAGAGTCAGACGTGACTTAGCAACTAAATAACAACAATGACATAGACACATTTACCAACAAATAATGTCTTTTACTTAAGGTCTGTCTTTCCCCACTAGCACTTCCCACCATGAGAGCCAGAAATCTTGTCTGTCTTGTTCACTGTTCAAACTCCAGTGCCTGGCACATAGTAATTGCTTAATAAACAATGATGGCAAATATATAGAGCTCATCCTGTGCCATAGTTCTATGCATTTGACATATACTAACTTATTTAGGACTCATGACAACTTGGGGAGGAGGTACTATTATTATCCCCACTTTACAGAAGAAGAAAATGAGGCCCAGAGAGGTTCAGCCATAGGCTCAAGGTCACACAGCTTGTACATAGCAGAGTTGAAATCTGAATCCCAGGCTGCTGGCTGCAGAGGCCTTGCTCTTAACCACTAAGTATTTCTGGTTGTCTAGGAAAGGGTTTCTGAGGTGCCACAGTGGTAGAGAATCCACCTGCCAATGCAAGAGGTGTAAGAGACGTGGGTCCAGTCCCTGGATTGGAAAGAGCCCCTGGAGGAGGAAATGGCAGCCCACTCCAGTATTCTTGCCTGGGAAATCCCATGGACAGAGGNAACCACTAAGTATTTCTGGTTGTCTAGGAAAGGGTTTCTGAGGTGCCACAGTGGTAGAGAATCCACCTGCCAATGCAAGAGGTGTAAGAGACGTGGGTCCAGTCCCTGGATTGGAAAGAGCCCCTGGAGGAGGAAATGGCAGCCCACTCCAGTATTCTTGCCTGGGAAATCCCATGGACAGAGGAACCTGGTGGGCTCCAGCCCATGGGATCACAGAGAGTTGGACGTGCCTGAGCATGAACAAGGAAAGGTCTGGAAGGAATGGATATGTGCATTCCGTGTGGCATGTAGGCACATGTGTTAGCCCCAGTGTAGAGAGTATGTGTGCCTACCTGACCAGGAATACACCTGGGGGTATATGAAGGTTCCTGTTTGTGCCTGTGAGTATGGAGTGCGCGTACACGTGACTGTATGAGCCTCTGTTTTTCTAGAGGGGTGGGGCAGCTTTGGATCCAGCCTCAATTGGGGCAGGGTCCCAGCTTCTGGCAGAGCTGGTGGAAGGACCACCCACACTCGGTCCTGGAGATTGTTATGCAAATGAGATGCAAATAAGGGTCTGGTCCTCCACCCTGGGCCCCATTATCCAGAAGCCAGTTTGCAGAGGGAACATTTGGATTGCTTCTGCAGCTAGAGACTGGGGAGGGAGGGGGCGGCAGGAAGACACGAGGGACAGAAGCATATATTTATAAATTCGTTCCTTTGAATGTGGCAAATGTCTATGAATAGAAGCTTCCTAAATAAAATCTTATTCATAAAAATATATCCCTATAAATTCTTCATATTTGGTAACATAAGAATATGGTACATATATAGTCATCAATACATTTATAAGAATGCGTTTATAAGTAAATGTCTATAAAGAGAATATTTAGTTCTCATGCCTTTCACTCCCCTGTTCTCTGCCGCTCATGGCCCCTCAGTCCCTCTTCCCTTTCTCTCTTCCCAGGCTGTGCTAAATGCCAACTTTTTCCTGCCTTTCCTTCCACAGAGGGAATTTGGGAAGACACTCTTAACTTTCTTTCCAATGCTATTCTTAATATAATAATTTTAAAAAGCAGTCAACAAAATTTAAATCTTTAAAACGAGTCAGCATGGCAAATTATTTTCTGTACAATGCCCTCCCACCCCTGGACGAGATGGCCTCCTGTAACAGGACATCACTAGGAAGGGACTGCCTAGGGGTGGGGCCAGCCGCCCTCTCTGACCCCCACTCCCGTTTCTGCCCTGTACCCCAGCCGAGTGCAAGAGACCGAAGTGGTGCTGTCCCTGGAGCAAACGGAGCGACACTCGCGCAGACACGGTCAGCGGGGCAGCCCCTCTCAGAAGGATGCCCCTAATCCTGGGGACAGACTTGGTATGGGGCCGGGCTGGGTGGGGTTGTGTTCCCAGGATGCTCGCGAGAAAGCCCAAGTGCCTTCATCTGACCCGCTTGGCCTCGTGTAACTTGCCTCCTGCCTCCTTCCCCTTCTCACTCTTAACCACACCAGCTTCCTTAGTGCTCTGGGAACTGAACAGACTCTTTCCTGCCTCAGGGCCTTTGCACGTGCAGCTTCCTTTGCCCAGAATGGTCTTCTCTCTTCTGCCCTCCCTCTTCTCCTGAATTGCTCCAGTCTTGTCATCCTGTGCTCTGAATCCTGCTGTGACTCCCAGCTGTCCCCACTTTCAATTTGTTCCCTGCTCCCACTTCACTATACTTTGGCTTCCAATAGTCTAGACCCTTCCACATCTGGCTTCTTTTTTACCTCTTCCTTCTCTCCTGCTTAATAGCATCGCCCTCCCCTTCCAATCCTGGATAAAAGAGTTTCCCTCCCTGACTGTTCTTTAGGGCTTCACCATCTGCAAAGGGTTGCTAGCAACCCATGCTCCTGGGTGTGGTATGAGGTCACCCACACCCTTTCCGTTTCTGACTTAGAACTGGCTCGGGACCACATCTTGACCTCCAGGGTCCTTAGAACCTCCTTGAGGGTCTTGGGCCAGCTTCCTCCCCCAACATGCCCACTCACCCTCCCTCCACCAGAGCCAAATGGCCAAAGGCTGTTCTGTGCTACTGGAGAATCAGGTGTTTTGTGCCCCAGTCCAGCTGTGTCAATCTGAGATATTAAAACACGTGCCCACCACTGGGCAGTTGCTACTGTCCCTGTCTACTGTGTGGCCCCGCTCCCCTAGGACCCTTCAGGGCGACTGAAGGGATGGCACCTGGCCTGGCAGGTCTTCTCCAGCACTCAGCTCCCAATGCTGTGAATGGGGTCCATAATGATTACATCATCAGCTCTGCCCTCAGCCCTGAGTGGCCCTCCTGCGTCCTACCCATCTTGATGTGTTCTGCAGACGCCTCTGGCCCCCAGATCCTGGCTTTCCTGCACCCCCCTGCCCTGAGTGAGGCCGCCCTGGCCGCTGACCCCCGTCGGTTCTGTAGCCCTGATCTCCGTCGCCTCCTGGCACCAATCCTGGATGGGACTTCAGTAGCTGCTACCCCCAGTGCAACCCCAGCCACACGGCGCCCCCAGAGTCCTCTTCCGGTAAGCATTCCCTCCATTTCAGCCCTCAGGATCCAGGCTTTTGGGTCTTTGGCTTGAACCTTGCTTTTGTCTGGGCATCAGTTTCTTCCTCTGTGGAGTGGAAAAGTTGGGGATGAGATGGAGTTGGGGTTCCTTCAAGATCTAGATTCCAGATTCTTTCAACTGTTAACCTGGATCAAAATGTAGGATGTTTGGGACTGGCGAGGGTAACCCCTCACTGCTTGTGACTAAGCATCTGAATTTTGTGTTTTTAACTTTTACTTTGTGGCCTCACCACACGGCAAGTGGGATCTAGCTCCCTGACCAGGGATTGAACCTGCACCCTCTATAGTGGAAGCGTGGAGTCTTAACCACTGCACCGCTAGGGAAGTCCTGGGTTCTCGGAGTTTTGACCTCACAGAGACAAGAATGCCTGATGTTTTAGATTACTCAAACTTGGATTCAAACCCTGATTCTGCCATGTAGAGCTGTGTTACCTAGACAAGCGGGGCCTCAGTTTCCTCACCTGTAAAATTAGGATAGCAGCACGTAGCCACCTCATTGGTTATGGCAAGGGTTCAGTGATATCATTCATGACAAACACTTGGTAAAGACTTCAACGATCATAATGGTTACTGTTTTTACTTAAGAGTCCAGAAAGCTGACCTTTGACTCAGGGGTCCATATTATCTAGTCTTGACTTTCCTTATCCCCACCTTCATGACTCCCCAAAATATCTTCTCTCCACCAGAGAAACAGACTGTGACCTTTGACCTCACCCTTACCCTTGGGACAACTGGACTCGGCATTGTTTCCCCCCAGACTCCAAGAGCTTTAACCCGCCAGGGCCCAAGTATCTTGGCCTCAGACTTCGGTCTTTTGAACCTCCGATGTGTGCTCTGTCAAGCTACACCCAGGCACCCAGACTTTTGCACACCCAGGTTCAGAAACTCACATTTGCTGTTTGACTCGCTTGGTGTCCCAGCTGTCTGACAACTGACCCTCACTTCCAGCCCGAGCTCAAATGTTTAGACTGCCTTACTGCCAATCTCCCAGGCCCAAGATTTCCTTGAGTCTCTACTCTGTCCCCGCAGGCTGATCTCCCAGATGAACTCCTTGTGGATGTGGAGAATGCACACAAAGTCTTGGCCTCTGGGAAAGACCTGCAGACAGTGGAGACAGATCTAGATATCGCTCAGGTAAGGGCTGGCCTGGAAGGAACGGTCTTTCCCTCTGGGTTCTAGGTGACGTATCTAAGCTTTAGAGAGGGATGGTGGCGTGGTTAGAGTAGATAGATGGATCACTGTAATTCACTAGGTGGGCAATAGTAGAGAGATGGATGGGTAATGCTGAGGTATCCGGATGGATGGATGGGTTGCGGGATAGACAGACTGTTGGATGGATGGTAGATGGAAAGTGTTTGGATGATTGGTGGTCTGGAGAGATAAATGACAATGGCATGATGTGTTAGCATCTATCACTGTGTAACACGTTACCCCAAAACTCAGTACCTTAAAGCAAACACTTATTACGTTGCATGGTTTCTGAGAATTAGAAATCTGGAAGAAGCTTAGCTGGATGGTTTTGTCTGAGTCTTTCATGAGGTTGAAATCAAGTTCTGTCAGGGCTACAGTTGTGTGGGGCTAGAGGATCCACTTCCAAATTCAGGCACATGGTTGTCGGCAGGCTGCAGGCCCTCATGTTGGCTGGAGGCCTCAGTTCCTCATCATGTGGACCTGTACAGAAGCTGCCTAAGCATCCTCACAGCACGCCAGCTGGCTTCCCCCGAGGCAAGTGATCCAAGAGATAGAGTGAACCCAGGACAGATGATGCGGTCGTTTATATCCTAACCTCAGAAGTGACATCCCATCACTTCTGCCGTATTGTGTTGGTCAGACAGACCAAACGCGGCAGTGTGGAAGGCAGTCATAAACACTGGGACCCCCAACGATTCATGTCTCTCCCTCACACAAGGTACACTCACCCCTCCCAAGGCCCCCCCAAAGTCTCTTCCCATTACAACATCAACTTTAACTCCAGAATCTCATCACCCCAGTCAGGTCTGGGTGTGGCTGAGCACCTCAAATACAGTTCCTCTCAATCTGCTGGCCTCTGAACTAAAGAGACAAGTTGTCTGCCATCCACATTCCCAACATCCAGTGATGGGACAGGCGTAGAATAACTGCCAAAATATTCCTATTCAAAAAAGTAGGGGGAAGGAGAGCACTTGGATCACTGATCCATAGGAGTTTTGAAATCCATCTGGGTAAATATCAAAAGTCCCTCGTCATGTTGATGTATGGCAGAAACCAACACAATATTGTAAACCAATTATCCTTCAACTGAAAAAAAAAGTAGTTCCTGGATCAGAACTCATTCCTACTATTTCCCAGTAGGTTTTCTCCATGGTTCTTGGCTCCACCCTTTGGGCTCTTGGCAATTCACTCTGTCATCCTTCCTTTTTCAGAAAAAGGTAGCATGTGTTTGCACCTGAGTGGTTTTTGTAACCTGCTTTCTGCTTGGAGAGTTTTGATGGTCCAAAGGTCCCTTTTCATTTTCTACCATCCCTTTCCCTTTCAGTCCAAGCTGCCAATGCTTCTGTTCATGTGTCTTTGGAGTTCACTCCACTAGACAAAAGCCATACCCACTCATCTCTGAGATAAACCCCTCCCTACTTCAGGCTTCTGTTGAGATGGCTGGGTGACAGGGCTCTGAAGTTTAATAGAAGTTCTACTGTTTGATTGAGAAGACCTGCGAGGCACATCCTTAAACTCTAGAGTGCCTTTTGTCAGACTAAGGATATTCTAGACCCGCCTTTTGTCTGAGGTCTTCGTTGTTGTTGCTCAGTCACCAAGTTGTGTCCGACTCTTTGTGACCCCATGGGCTGCGGTACGCCAGGCTGCCTATTTCCCAGAGTTTGCTCCAACTCATGTCCATTGAGTTGGTGATGCCATCCAACCATTTCATTCTCTGTTGCCCCCTTCTCCTGCCTTCAATCTCTTCCAGCATCGGGGTCTTTTCCAATAAACTGGCTCTTCGCATTGGGTGGGCAAAGTGTTGGAGCTTCAGCATCTGTCCTTCCAGTGGATATTCAGGGTTGATGTCTTTTAGGATTGGCTGGACACAGTAGCTGGGGACTAAACTAGGGCTTAAATACCAAGAGGTGAGGATCCTTGGGGGCCATCTTGGCAACCGGCTACCACAGAGTCCTTCTGCCCATTTTACAGATGAGGAAATTGAGGCTCAGACCCTGGACCTCAGGCACACAGAAGTGGTGGAGCTGGGACTCCAGCCCAGGTCCACCCAAGGCCAAACCTCACGCTCTTAACTCCCTCCTGCCCTCTGCAGGACGTCGATGCTCTGGATTTGGAGATGCTGGCCCCCTACATCTCCATGGATGATGACTTTCAGCTCAACTCCAGCGAGCAGCTACCCAGGTCCTACCACAGACCTCCAGGGGCTGTCCCCCGGCCCCGTGCTCGGAGCTTCCACGGCATGTCGCCCCCAACCCCTGAGACCTCCCTGCTGCCCCGCTGGGGGAGTGACCCCCGGCTGAGTTGCTCCAGCCCTTCCAGAGGGGACCCCTCAGCATCTTCCCCCATGGTTGGGGCTCGGAAGAGGTGAGCTGCAGTTGAGCAGGGATACAAAGGCAGTGTAGAGGGAACTCGCTGGCAGTGTAGAGGAAACTCGCTGAAAGCACAGTTAGGATTCTGTGCTTTCACTGTCCAGGGTGCAGGTTCAGTCCCTGGCCGGGGCAGATAAAAGGGAGGTAGAGAGAAGATCCCTGGCCCCATCTTTCTCCTGCCCCCTGCTTTTGGCCTCACCCCTCCTTGTTCCTCCTACCTGACCTGTTCCAGCCAGGCCCTTGGTGTCCCCAGCACTTGCCACGTTTCTTTCCATCTTTATGTCTTTGGGCCGTGCCCTCCTTCTGGAGCTCCCTCCCTGGTTCTTATTGTTTATCCACATCCCACCAGCCAACCTCTCCTTTAGGAAGTATTTCTGGCCTAGTGACAGTTTTTGTCACAGTGAAGAGGACACTGCCATGGTGTCAGAGAAACTGTCCAGAACCAAGGTTCCTAAACAGCTGAGAATCTGCTGAAAGCCATGAACTCTTCCCAAGAAACTTGACACATACGCATACTGGCGCACGATTTCACATAGAATTTCAGGGGCCCCGTGCCCCCCTTTCAGAGATGCTAGGCCATTATTTTTCTTTAACAATTTTATTTATTTCTGGCTGTGCTGGGTCTTCATTGCTGCCTGGGCTTTTCTCTAGCTGCAGACAGCAGGGGCTATTCTTCATTGAGGCGCCTGGTCACCTCATTGGGGTGGCCTCTCTTACTGTGGAACCCCGACTCTAGGCATTTGGGCTTCAGTCGTTGCTGCTCCCAAGCCCTGGAGTGCAGGCTCAATAGTCGTGGTGCACAGGCTTAGCTGCTCGGCAGCATGTGGGCTCTTCCCGGACCAGGGATCGAACCCATGTCTCCTGCATTGGCAGGTGGGTTCTTAACCACTGAGACACCACGGAAACCCCCTAGGTCACTATTATTAATACTCAAGTTTCTGATCTCCAAGTTGCAGGCATGAGCCCGTTAGTCTCCAGGGTGTTCTCGTAACTATTCTCACAAGGCTTTCATGGATACATTTCATTATTTTCCAAGGCTCTCAGCCTGGAGCTGGATACAGTGGGTACCTAACAAGGATCTGTGAAATGAGAGAGGGAGAAAATTAGTGAGTATAGTAGGTGGATGGATGGATAGGTGGATGAATGGAAGGTCAGATGGATGGAGGCTGTATAGGTATGTGGGTGAGTGATGGGTCATTGGATAGATGAATGGGAAGTTGTACTGACAGACAAATGAATGGGCTGGTGGGTGTATGAGTAAAGGAATAAACGGGTGCTTGGGAGAGTAAATGGATGCTCCTCACTTGCGCATACTGGGGCCCACACCTGTCCAGGTTTGCTGGGCCCTGAGATTCTTGCCTGTCTCCCTCCAGGGCCCTGGTCCCGAGCTCAGAAGACGAGGCAGAGAAGGTGGAGTTCCTGGGCATCAGGCCCCCAAAACGATCCCCCAGCCTAGAACCCGAAAACTTCCTGTTGCCTCCCCTCAGTCTGGTATGTGTAGAGTTGCGTGGGATTCTCTGGCCCTCAGAACCAGAGAGGCTTAAACCTACTGTTTTCAGAGATGGAAAAACAAGGGGGGCAGGGGCTGGCTGAAGGCCAAATGGATGGTCAATCATCCTGTCAAGGGCAGGACCTTGATCTGCTGGCTCAGGCAAATAGGTATGAAAGGGCTTTGCACATAGATATAAGTTGGTGGTAAGTGCTAAGAAGATAAAAATAAGCAGAGTAAGGGGAGAAATGACAAGGGTGAATATCTGTAGGAAACCTCACCTCCCATGGGAACCACTCCTCCTCCCCCTTCCCCTCCACCCCCCGGCAAATCTAGCGCTGTCCTGGCCTTGAATTATTAGTGTAGCTCTAAGAGTACAGACACTAGAGTCAGACTGATTTGGGTTCAAATCCCAGGTCTGTCACCTAATAACTCTGACACCTTGGGTGTGTGGGTGATGTCACCACTCTGAGCCTCAGTCTCATCTGCAGAGTGGGGATGGTTACATTCCATAGGACTGGCATGAGATGCAATGAAATCAGGCCCTTAGCTGCTCCTTAGTGGGCTGGTGATAAATTGTCATATAAAAACCAACCAAACAAAAGCCTGAATTCTCAGTCTGAGCAGAGCCGTTTGAACATGAGGGTATAATATCCGGTTGATAAAGCTTGATAATATCAACAGTTTCTTACTTATTGAGTATCTACCATGTGCCAGATGCTGACTGCACAAAAGGCCTAGCATGAGTAAATTATTCAATCCCTATAGCTACTCTTGAATAGTAATAATTATTTTTAATTTTTTTTCTTTAAATTTATTTATTTGTTTTTGGCCATGCCAGGCAGCTTGTGGGATCTTAGTTCCCTGACCGGGGATTGAAAGTGGGCCCTCAGCAATGAAAGCGTACTGGACCACCAGGGAATTTCCAATTATTATTATTCACATTTACACTCAAGAAGTTAAACAACTCTATCAGTCAGAGTCTGGACAGGACACAGAGAGCATGCTCAAGTGGGGTATTAAGGAGAATTTAGTAACAGGACTGTGGGTAAAGGTGTGGGCAAGACCCTGGGATTAGCAACACCACCTCTAGCCTGAAGGCACAGGGCAAGGGGGTGGTGACCAGATCCTTGAGAGAGTAGGGTCCACCTTGTAAGAGCTGAAACCTTCGGTGGAGGGACACAGTCGATCCATGATAAGCCAGCAGGGAGACAACTAAAAGATCAAATACCCCTGGTCTTCCTCCTCCCGCCTGCTGGTATCTCCCATCACGTGAAACCCAAGGGAAAGCAAGGAGCAAAAAAACCCAAACAAACAAGGAGCAGCAAGGCTGCACCTAGATGGAGTCCATGGGAGCAGGGCAGCCTGCTAGGGCCCAGGAGAAGGGAAGAGCAAGGCTCTGGAAGGAGCCGCAGAGCATGTCTGGGACAGCAGCTCACCCAAGGTCACAGAGCTGATAAGTGGCCACTGACCCCCACTGCCCTTAAGCACCGCACCATCCTGGCTCCTTGGATATGATGGTAATGACGGCGGCTTTGTCTCTGTCCCCTAGAGCTTCCTTCTGACGGGAGGACCAGCCCCAGGGAGCCGGCAGGATCCCAGCACCCACCTCCTGGAACTGAATGAGCCCCTGGGTGAGTAGCAACCTGGGTAGACGGGCCCTGAGTCCCTATCTCCCGTGAGAGGTGCCTTAGGTGGCTGAGAGAAGGTGGGGGTGATCCTGAGGGTGGTGATGGGCTGTCAGTGCCTGCACATGTGGAAACAGACAGCCCCTCCCGCTTTCTCGGGGGTTGGGGGGCACCGTGGGAGGAAAGAAGAGGCCCTGAGGGGGACAGGGGCTGGCCAAAGCTGCCCCCTGAGGTGCAAGTGGAGCCCAGGTCTCCTAAAGCCCTTGTCTGATTGTGCCTTGGTCATTCCCAGCTGTGGCCTTGGGAGATGGTTTCTGCTTCTAGAGTCTCCGTTTCCCGCCTGTTAGTGACAGTGTGCTCAGCTGCTCAGTGGTGTCGACTCTGCGACCCCATGGACTGTAGCCTGCCAGGCTCCTCTGTCCATGGGATTTCCCAGGCGAGAACACTGGAGTGGATCACCATTTCCTCCTCCAGGGCAGCTTCCCGACCCAGGGATAGAACCTACGTTTCCTGCTTTGGCAGGCGGGTTCTTAACCACTAGTGCAACCTGGGAAGCCCCTCTGTGAGGGCCTATTGTAAGAGTTCACACTTTAAGGAGATGTTTTGAGGACTTGTAGAGATGCTGCCGAGACTGGTTTCATAAGAAACACTCAAGAAAGCTCGCCCTTGCAGTGATGTTGTTTTCAGAGCGCCCCCTGCAGAGCAGGACTGCTGTGTCTGTGTGGCTCCCAGCATCACTGTCAACAGCTATGGCTCCACCTGAAACCTCTATGCATCAGCCAGAGGGAGCTTTCCAAAGCACGAATCTGACCCTGGTCTTCCTCTGCTCAAAGCTCTTCCAAGGCTCCCTAGTGTCCTTCAGAAAGAGGGAGACCCTCAGCTTGGACTCTAGTTTCCGTGGGGTCTGACTGCTGCCTCACCTCAGACGACACTCTGCATCACACCCTCCGTTTCAGC
This sequence comes from Oreotragus oreotragus, assembly GCA_006410675.1. Classification (NCBI taxonomy): domain Eukaryota; kingdom Metazoa; phylum Chordata; class Mammalia; order Artiodactyla; family Bovidae; genus Oreotragus; species Oreotragus oreotragus. Next base: position 926,695 of record SJYX01010814.1, on the reverse strand, counting down.
CACGGTCACTGTCCCTCGATTCATTCTTTTCCTTTATATGTGTAACAAATATTCACTGAACACACAGTAAGTGCCAGGTGCTGTCCGAGGAGCAGGAGACATACCTGGAAGCGAAATAGGCAGAACTCCCTGCCCTCACAGAGCTGACATTCTAGTGAGACAGCCAGTCCAGAACAAAGACATAAATAACGAAAAACAGCACCACTGGGGGAAAATAGTGCATGCAGGGGGAAAGGAGTTTGGCGGTGGGGGGGTTGCCATTTTATTTTTTTTGGCTGCACTGAGCAGCATGCGGGATTAGGGGTGGAACCTGGGTCCTCTACATTGGAAAGCGGATCCTTAACCACTGGACCACCAGGAAAAAGTCCCAACGGTCAGGCTTTTAACTGTCTGGGAGGGAAGATGGGTTGGGGTGATAACTCCCCATTGGTTTTCCTTCCATCTTCCCCCACAGGCCCGGGCCCCTCCCTGCTCTCTCTCTACCCGGACGAGGATGCGGCCCAGCCCAGGAGCCACTTTCAGCTAGCGGCAGGCTTGGCCCAGGTCAACTGAGTCAGGTGCTCCTCTCATCTCCTTTCTCCTCCCCAAGAAAGGATGTCAACCATACTCCAAGCCGGCAGCCAACGCACAGGATGGCGGTGCCCGGAGAAGGGTTCCCTCTCTCCTCTTGGTGACCCTGCCCGCCCTGGGCCTACCTCAGCCCCCACCCTTCCGCCCCCCACCATCTGGGGGTGCTCTGGGGGTGGTCTCAGCTCAGTGACCTCTGGGAGGGGGTCCCTGGCCCCCTCCTGCTTCACTCAGGACTTCCCTTGAGGTTCTCAATCCTGGTTACCTCATCCTTTTCTTCAACTCTCTCGGCTTTATTTTCGGTAATTAGGGGTGGGGGAGGTTGGGGTTCAGATCTGTATTTCTGGGCTTTGGGGTGTATTGATAATCATATTCATGTTTCTTTCTATCCACTTTTCTTTCACTCTTATTTTTGTTGTTTTCATGGTATGTTTTTAATTGCTACAAATTGCCTGGGGTCTGTCTATAAGAATGTGGGACTCTGATCTCCCCCACCTCATCATAGGGGTCAATGGGGAAGGGGGGCCTCTGGGCCAGACCTAACTGCCTAGCCACCCCCTCCTCCACACCCCATGACTTCTCATAGAGCCCTTAATCTCCCAAGCAGCCACCTAGCTCTGCCCACACCTCCACTCTGGACTTCCAGCTGGTTCTAGCCTGATCTGGACACCAACTCCAACGCTGGTTTTCCTATCACTGGTGTAGCCTCCAGCCTCTGCTTCCAGACCATACAACCTCCAGCGTTTTCTGGTTCTAGTCCACACTCAGCTTTTGACCCTCTGTGGTTCTAGACTGTGCCACTCCCAGCCTCCTCTGGTTCTAGACTGTATAACCTTCAACAGTCTCTGGTTCTAGACCACAAACTTCAGGCCTCCTCTGGTTCTAGATGGTGTGCCACCCCCATCATCCATCTCTGGCTCCAGACTGCACGATGCCCAATGTGGGTCTGCCTTAGCTCTCCTATCCTCCAAACCACTGGGATTCCAGATCTCCCAGTCCTCAGCTTTTTCTCATTCTGGAGTTCACACTTTCCAACTCTTTCTTCTTCACTGTCTCCAAAGCTGTCTGGTTCTAAGCCTCACAACTTCCAACTTCCTCTGGCTCAGGACCACCAGAATCGTCTGCTTCTAGAACTCACTCTCTGCCTTCCTCTGGTTCTAGAGCTCTTCCCACACTTCTCCCTTGTTCCCAATGGCACATGCTTCCACTCCTGCTGATTCCAGCTCTTAAGACCAAAGATTTCCTCTGATGTTGTACCTCACAACCCCAGGCTCTCAACTGGTGCTACTCTTCCTGATCTTTGATGCATTTCTTTCCAAATCTAGGATCTGTAACGCCTAGATCATTTTGATTCATTATGCCCAGCTTGTTCCTTTTCAACGCTAGACTTGAGGCTTGCTTTTCCCATCAAAAGGAAGATATGAGTTTTATGTCTTGAGCTTATAATTAGTACTTTCTTAACTAGACACCACATTCCAGTTCTCTTCACTCTAATCCTCATGATCTCTACCATGAGGTAGAGATTTATTGGTTCTGGACTATATATAAACCTCTATGTCTTGTAATTTACAAGACTCTGGTTCCAGATCTGATTATCTCTCTCTTCTCTGGTCCTAGAAACTGGCTTTAAATGTCTTCTGATTTCAGACCTCATCCTAGAAATTCCCTTGGTTCTAGACCTTAAAATCTCCAATTCCCTTTTATTCCACATTTTCTGACTCCAAATTACCCTGCACCTGGAATTCAGCCTTCAAACATCTTCTGATTACAGACCTTGCTTTATGAACTTTTCTGGTTCTAGACATTATAAAGCTCTAAGCTTTGGGTTCTAGGGTTAAGCTCGCCTAAATCCCTCTAGTTCTAGAACCTGGTCTTCTGATTTTCTCAAATTCTATTCTTTATTCTTTATTTCTAGTTCTAGATCTCACAGCCTCCCAACTGCCTCTGATTTCAGATCCACATTCTTGTGGTTCTAGAACTCAGCTGATTTTAGAATCTGGACCTTGCCCTGTAGATTCCTCTGGTTCCAAATCTTAAGACCTCTAACTCTGATTGCAGACCCCACTCTCCTAATTCTATTCTGGGCTTCCCACCCAACTCAACTAGCTCCAATTACTACTGTCTTAAGTCTTCCCATTCCAGATCCTGACCCCCAGGTCCTTGGGCTAATGGACCTCTCTGTACTCAGTCTCATATCCCTAAAAATTCTCTGTCCCAGACCTTCCCCCCACCTCAGTCCTCCAGACATATACTTACCTTTACTTAACTCCAAGTATCTGGGGAACCCAGGGCTCCCTCACAATCCAGACTTCCCCAGCCGCACAGGCACACGCACAGCCCAATCTACATATCGCGGAGTGGGGAGGAGGCCCGGACTCCTCAGTTCTCTGTCACCCCATGTCCCCGCCCCTCTCCAAATTTTTTTCTACGATGGTGCTCTTCTTGGTCTCCCACAGGAGAAAGCCTCACTCTCTCCACCCAATTCACTCCCCTTTTTGGAAGGCACTTCTCATCATTTCATCAAGAGATGGCCTGTCCAGATTGGTGCTATGTCAGGGGGAAGAAGGATCTGACTCCTCTCTCCCTCAGGGGGTGACCTAGGCTGGGCTGGGGAGGGGGCCGGGACCGGACCAGCCATGCTGGCTCTGAAACCCATTTATCTCTAAACCTCCATAAAGATCTCGCCTTGGTAGGCACCAGAGCTCTGTGTGTTGACTCATCTCTAGGGTTGCTTCAGGGGGTGAGTGCACTGGGTGTCCATTTGTGATTCTGCGTGTGACACTGTTCCTATGTAGGTCTATGTAACATCGTGTGTCTGCTGATGTTTTCGTTCTGTGTGGGTCGCTATGGCATAATTCTGTGAACCTGTGTATGGGGAGGGTTGTAATTCCTCCTATGTGTATTAGTGTCTGGGTGAAATGATTCAGCCTTATGTATGTTTCTCATTACGTTGGATTTCTGTGTTCCTGAGTGTAGAAGGCATTGTGATTTTTTTTGTACTTGTGTGTTGTCTGTGTTGTGATTCTGGTTGCACGTATAGGAGTTTGACACTACAGTTAAGTGTACTGGTGTTTATCTGTGTGACATGATTCTCTGTACTTGACTGTGCATGTGTGTATACACATGAAAGAGAGATTGTATGTCTAGAGACTCGTGTACATGGGTGTGCCTGACTTGCCATGTCACCGTCATAACTCCTCTCCTATGTTCCACAAAAGAATCTTTTCAAAAGAAGAAAACCACTTTTAAGCTTCGACACTTGCTGTGCCCTCTGCCTTTCTCCCTTCCCTCCCTCCTTACTTGGTTATCCCCTACTTATACTTTAGATCTTCGTTCAGACATCCCCTCCTCCAAGAAGTCTTCCTTGCCTACTCCTGCTGGTTAAGGTCCTCCCATAACCTCCTGAGGCTACCCACTCTCTCCCCCACTCCTTCCCCAACCATCAACTCTAGGTACTCTGTCCCACTTTGAGTACTTATAATGGAAAGGATATAGAAAGTACTGTGTGTTAGGCTCCCTGTCACATTACATATATGATCTTATCAAACTCTCCTGTTATCTAAATAACAGGCAGTTATCATCTCCATTTTGCAGAGGATGAAACTGAGGTTCAAAGATGATCACTTGGCCAAGGTCACACAGAAGGAAAGGGCTGAGCTGTATTCGAATTCAGGATTCAGATCCATTACAGCATCCCTCTCCCTCAAAACAATCAAAAATCTAACCAATAGGGTGGGCTCTGAAGCATACAGAGAGAGTAGGAATGAAAAGCACAGGAATAAGGTGGGACAGGTTCATGTTCTGGCTCTGTGACTTTCTTATTGTATGACCTTGGGCAAATGCATTGCCCTCTACCAATCTCAGTGTCCTTATCTGTAAAACGGAGGTGCTACTAGCTTGTAGCTTCTCGGGTGACTGTTGGCTGTGCTAGGGTCTCATTGCCAGGACAAGAAGCTTTGAGGGTGGGATAGCTCGTGCTGTCCCCAGGAGGGGAACCAGAGCAGAGCCTTAAAGAATGTAGTGTTATACTTCAGCATTGAGTAGTGGCTGTGGGCTTGGGAAAGGTGGCTCGGAAGGGTGTACAGTGAATGGGGACTGGGGCTAGGAGTGGCATCTGGAAATGTTGCCTAAGGCTATTCGGGGTCTTTAGCTCATCAGAAAAAGTCTCCTAGGCACTGAGGAACCATGGAAGGCTGCTGAGTGAGGGGTGAGAAAGGAGATGGTGCAACAAACTTCTGAGTCAAGGGGATCCAGGGTACCTTTAGTTAATAACTTAGAAACTCTGACCCTTTCTTCTGTCGGTTTGAGAAACTGCCCATTTTCCAGAGAGGGATAAGTGAGGCCCTGAAGAGGATGAGAAGATTTGTTCAAGGTCACACAGGTACTTGACAATAGGGCTAGATACCCCCCGGCTCGGGTTCCGCGTCAGGGACAGTACTGTCACAAAGAAAAGCCACACCCACCCGCAGCGTTCGCAAACCACCTACCATCAGGAGATGACGGCAGGGACAGCCCACTCTAAGACCCCGAGAAACTTCTGTGGCTCGGAACACGGAACTTTGGGACCCGGGACCACGCCGGGCCTTTTTGCCCGCGCGCCCCTTTTAGCCTTCCTCATTGGCTCATTCTAGGAAGGGCGCCGTCGGAGGCCGTCTGGTCACCTTGTCCTCCGCGCGCTCTATGGCGAACGGGCCCTGCGCAGGCGCGCGAAGGGAGTTTTCGGGGCCCGCGCTTTACGACACTTGTGCAGCAGCGGCAGCGGCAAGTCGGCACTCCTTCGCGACGATTCGGCCGGGTGCCGCTGGAGGCCGTTGCCAGGGTGGGGGTCGCTTTGCGGCATGGCGATGGCGGAGGGCGAGCGGACTGAGTGTGCTGAGCCCCCCCGGGACGAGCCTCCGGCTGATGGCGCTCTGAAGAGGGCAGAGGAGCTCAAGACGCAGGCCAACGACTACTTCAAAGGTGCGCCCGCCCTGGAGGGAGCGAGGGAGGGTGGAGAGCAGCCCAAGTCAAGGGGTGCCTGGCCCGCGCGGCACCATGGCAACGCGGAGCGGCAGCCTGGGCGCGGGGCAGGCACTACCAAGTGACCGGGCGTGGGGAGGGCGAGGATGGCGCTACCAAGGGGCGACAGAGGGGGCTCCGGAGAGAAGGGGTGATGCCTGGAAGTGGCGAGTGGAGCGGGTGCTAAGTGGGGAGACTGAGGAGGGCGCTTCCAAGTGTGAAACGGGAGGGGGACCGGAATGGGAGCGCCACCAAATGTGAGACCCCAGAGGTGTCAGCTTATGGCGCGACCTGAAGAGGGTGCTACCAAGTCGTGACATGGGGCGGAGGAGTGATGGCGCTACCAAGTGGGGAGACTCCAAGTGGAGAGGCACCAAGTTGGGGGAAGGGGAGGAACTGTCCCGGTAGAGCAGGCGATCGTGGGAATGGGAAATAGATCATTAGATGGGAGGGCCAGGAAGGAGGAGATTTGAGGTTACTCCAGGAGAGGGAAGGTTCTGGGGGTAGAGGTGAGGCAATCCAAGACTAGTATGACTTAGGGTCTTAGGAAAGTAGGACGTGGGCGCACCCATTCATTCATTGATTCGGTCCGTTTATTGAGCATCCGCTGCATGCTGAGGACTATGCTTGACTTGAGGTACACAGCAGCAGGTGACACAGATGTGGCCCTGGCCCTGTGATTTAGCAGGAGAATCAGACATTGAGCAAACAGAGAAATAATAAAATACTTGGAAGCTATGATGAGCCCTTTGGAAAAACCCCAGCAGAGACATAGAGAATAAGGGTTGCAGGCCACGACCTTAGAGAGGTTGGTCAGGGAAAGCCTTACTGAGGAAAAGGCATTTAAGTTTCAGAGGACAATTGGGAAGGAGTGTCCCAGGTGGGTGGTGCTGCCTGTGCAAAGGCCCTGAGGTCGGAAATGAAAGGAGATTGGCTGGCTTGGCTGGAACTTTAACAAGTTAGCAGGGAAACAGATACAAGATAGGCTTAGGACAGGGGCCAGATATCGTAGGGTTTCATAAGTAGTTCGGATTTGACTTGAGTCTCGCAGAGGAGCTCTTGAGTGGAGAGATGGACCAGCCTGGAACTCTCTAGTGAGGAATTTGAGCAGGATCAGCCTCTGGGTGGACTGGAACAGCCTATGGGAATGGAGGAGGTCACCTTGGAAGAGAAGGGGCTTAGGGTAGAACCTCAAGGGATTCTAGGGGTTAGAACTGAAGAGGCTGCGTTGGAGTGGTCCTTGAGGTGGAAGGAAAAATCAAGAAAGCTGAGAGAAAGGAGTGCTTCTGGAAGGAGGGGATGTGCCTGAGATGGGATGCTGCAAAAGCCAGCACCGAGCATTGATCGTTGGATTTGGCTCCATAACGTGTTGGTGGTAGCCTTGACCCAAGCAGTTTCTAGGGGATGATGGGGCTGGTAGCCAGAGGGGAGGGTGCTGAAGAGTGAATGGGAAATGAGGAAGTGGAGACAGCCAGTGTTGACAGGGGTTTTGAGAATTTTGGTTCTGAGGGGGAGTGGAGAAATTGGGGGTGAGGGGTGCTGCCTTTTTTTTTTTTATAAAAAGAGCGGAAGAGACTAAGACTATAGACTAATTGAGCTGATCCTGCAGGAGAGAGAGGAGGCCCACAGCAGAGGGCCCTGGAGGCATGGCGCGGCGTGGGAGGCATCTCCCACGTGGGAGCCTTAGCGGAGAGCTAGGCTCTGGTGGGAAGGTCAGGTCAGACCAGAGTAGTGAGAAGGAGGTGGGACTGGTGAGAGGTGGAGGTCTCCTGGAGGTAGACCCTGGAGGCGGGTCAGGAAGTGTGGATGTCATCGCAAGGGTGGCAGGAAGCCATGGGATGCTTGGAGAGAGGAGCCACATAGGCTGCTTAGCGATGGAAGGGGATCCCCAGGGGCCTTGCAGAGACCGGACCCAAGGACAAGGCTGGAGACCCGGAAAGATGGTGAACAGGTGAGTGGTGCCCACCGGGCTGGAGAGACAGAAACCGACTCAGGAAGTGTTTCAGAGGGAGAATGATAGCGGTCACCTGGAGAGAGGGAACCCCAGGAGGGAAGAGTGGGATGCCAAAGGCCCAGAGGTGAGCCGAGCACTGAGGAAGTGAGCGGGGCTGGAGCCTGAGAGGCCAGAGTTGATGGTGAGGCTGCAGGGGGAGCCTGAGCATCCCGCCTGGGGACTCTGAGGAGGCAGGGAAAGGATGGGATTGGGTCTGCGGCTTTAGGAAGACCCCTCTGGAGGTGAAGGACCCGGGGCTGGAAGAGCTTGGGGGAGGCTGAGGCAGGACCCTGGACAGGAGAGGATGAAGGTCAGACCAGGCAGAGACGGGCAGTCGGGATGGATGTGAAAGAAGAGATTTGAGAGACTTTCTGGAGGTTGACCTGACAGAACAAGGTGACTGCCCAGCTTTGAGGGTTGCTGGATCAGGTGTCCCTGCCAGGGCCCAGTCTCCAGCTTGGGGCAGTGTGGAAGGTGAGACTGCCCCTGAAATGGGGCTTCAGAAGAGCGGCAAGCATGGGGGCAGATGCTGAGATGAGGGGAGAATTCTGGGAACAGTGGGCCTTCCGGAGGGGCTCCTTGCCCCCCCAGGACCTGGCTTCTGAGCTCTGGGAGGCCTGAGACTGGGCAGGTAGCCAGCGGCGCTGGCACTGAGCTGGAATGGAGGGGGATGCCCCTCCTGGTCCAAGCCCCTTGCTGTCTGGCAGGCAGCTGTAGGCACAGAGCCCCAGTCCCCAGGCCCAGGGGAATAACAATAAAAAGATTAATTACAGCTCGCCTTAATTGAGCCCCCGTGGGGCCAGGTACACCACTTTGTCTAATCCTCCCCCGGGCGCTGGGAGGCAGGCAGGAGCCGCCCTGTTTTATAGAGGAAGCTGAGGCTCTGAGAAGTGAAACCACTTGCTCAAGGTCAGAGTGTGCGAGCAGCACCGCCCGGATATCCCCCTTCCTCACCATGTGCTTGGCTCCCACGTTCAGAGTCCTTACCCGCAGCCCTACCTGGAGCCGTCCAGGCCCCGGGGCGGTGAGCGGGGAGACGGGGGCCCCCAGGGGCTTGCAGGACCCTAGCTGGTTGACCCCTGGGAACTCAGGCCTGATCCAGAGGCCCCGGGGGGAAGAGCCTGGTCCCTCGTGTCACTCACCCTTCTTCCCCTCCCTCTGAGCCTTATCGCCCCCCACCGCCTTCTGTATAAAGAGAGGGGTTCCGTCTAATAACCCCGAAGGAGGCCCCTGAGTCCAGGACTTCACGCGATTAGGGCTCAGGCTGCCCAGGTTCAAATCTCATTTCTTTGTCTTAGCTGCTGTGTGACCCCTGGGAAGACCTTAACTTCTCTGTGCCTCGCTTTCTCCTCTCTAAAATGGGGCCTCCCTTGAGGGTTAAGTGCACTCGTATCTGTAGAACAGGGCTGGGATCTAGCTGTGTGAAGCCCAGGCCCCTCCCGTTTCCTCTTTTCTGGTGTCTTCTCCCCTTCAGTGAGTCTTTCAGTCAGTTCTTTGATGAGCATCTGCTGATAGCTTTCTCGGCTCTAGCCACATTTCATCTGGGAGTTCCTTTAACCCTCACAGCCAGCCCATGAGGCAGGACCGGTTGTGCTTCCCACATTTCAGATGAGCAAGCTGAGGTTCAGAGAGGGGAGGCTATCTGTCTAGGGTCTCATGGTCAGGATCCTCAGAGCCTGATGTCAGGCTCCCCACCCCATGCCCAGAGGTACACAGCAGGCACGCTGGCCACCGGCCTCTGGAATCCGGCCAGGAGGCTAGAAGGAGTCCTCGAAGGTGTTGGCATTCCAGGGAGGGTCGGTCAGACTTGGCTGCCTCGTTCTGCCCAGGCATGTTTCTGGGAAGTCCTGGGCCTGCCCTCCAGGGCTCACAGTCCTGAGGAGACACACCCATCACCTAACGGTGACTGCCCCGGAGAGGGAGGCCTGGGAGAGCGGAACCTGGGGGTGGGGGCCGCCCAGAAAGGTACCTGACCCCGCCTGGGTGTCAAGGAAAGCTTCTCAAAGGAGGTGACATCCGAGCCACTTGAAAGATTGCCAGGCATTCGCCTGCGGAAGGAATCGTTATATTGTTTCTGGCACCTCCCAGCACCTGGCTTCCTTCTCTACTGTTGGTGTGTCTGTCTTTCTCTTTCTTTCCTACCTTCCTTCTTTCATTCATTCAGGAACCACTCATGGACCCGCGAGTCCTCTTCCGTTCTTTTCTCCCGACTCCTCCTCCTCCGAGTCTCAGCCCCGGCATCCCCTTTGGGTGGCCCCAGCCACAACCCTGCGGGTGTCATGGTCTGGGGGGCGGTGATCTGTGTGTGGTGTGGCCGTCCCACCATCCAACTGGATTGTGAGCCCCTGGACAGCAGGGCAGGGGGCTGCTGTGTCCTCAGACAGGGCCCCTGCCTTTATAGGACTTAAGTTCACATTGGGAGGCTGGGCAATAAGCAAACACAACAAAGGAAGGTCCTGTTTTCTCAGATGCTTCTGGGGAAAAGAACAGTGGGAGTTAGGGGAGGAGTTCTCACTTTAGGCTGAGGGTCAGGAGGACTCTCTGAAACTTTAGCCCAGAGTGGGCACGTAAGTTGCCCCGGGACACACAGCTCACTAGGAGTAGAGCAGGGATGGGGCCCAGGGTGCCTGCCCCCATGTCTGTGTGCCCCGTGCCGGTCTCCCCCAGAGGCCACCTGAACATGGGAGCCCATGGCGCTTGGCCTGACTCGGAATCCCTGTCTGCCACTTGCCTGGTGACGTGGTTTCCCTCTTAGAGCCTCATCCGGAAAGTGGGGCTAACGCAGCCGTCCTCGGGGTGCCATGAGGGTTCAGTGCAGGGACCTGTGTGCCAAGACCCCCCCCACGGCAGCTGGCACATCACGTCCCCCCAGGTCGGGCGCTCCCCCTGGCTTCCATCTCCTGCTTGTTGAACAGCCACGTGGGCCAAGACAGCTCTGCAGATACAGACTGAGCGTCTGACCTTGAACGAGACCTCTGTGGCTTGCTGTAGAGGGAGAACCAGACGGTGCTTGTGCCGTGGGGATGTGTGGATGCCCCAGGTCGAGGTGTAACGTGCAGGGCACGGTCTGGCTCATTTCAAATAAAATGGACTTTTCCCCTTGGCCAGATGTCACGTCCTGTTGCTGCACCCTGCTCTGGCTGTGGACTTTGGGATGCGTCCTGCCAGCCCCCTGCCCTCACCTCCTACCCTCCCCAGGCTCAGCCCGCCCCAAACACACCACCCTCTCACCGGTCCTAGAACTTCATGCTCTCCTCCCCAGTGCCTTTGCACCTGCTGTTCCTTCCGTGGGGAAGGCTCTCCCTCTGGTCTGGTTTATCTCTTCCTTTGAGTCTCTGATGTGTCACCTTCCTGAGACCTAAGTAGGTCCCTTTTCTGTCCCCACTTCCTGTTTTACTGGAACCCCTCTTTGGGCTTGTATACTTGTTTTGGGGCTCAGGGCAGACTCAAAGTTGCTGATTACCATCTCAGGGCTGGCACTCACTAACATACCCTCTCCGGGGTACATTCAGAAGACCCTCCGGAAGTCCCGGAGGAAGTGTTGCCCAGCTGGGGCCTTGGGGGGGCGATGGTTGGGTGGGCAGGTATGTGGAAGTGATTTAGGGAGTTAGGGATTTGGGCTTGTGCTAGGGTGGGACAAGTCAGGAAGGGGAGCAGGCTGGAGAGACGTTTCTGAGCTCCATTCTGGGCTTGAGTTTCTCCATCTGTAAGTGGGGGGACTGGGCAGTCCCCAGCCTAGGACCCCTGCTGGCTGGGGGTGGCACCCTTGCCTCATACCCCGCCCTCCCTTCCTGCATCTTCACAGCCAAGGACTACGAGAACGCCATCAAGTTCTACAGCCAGGCCATCGAGCTGAACCCCAGCAATGCCATCTACTATGGCAACCGCAGCCTGGCCTACCTGCGCACTGAGTGCTACGGCTACGCGCTGGCCGACGCCACGCGGGCCATCGAGATGGACAAGAAGTACATCAAGGGCTACTACCGCCGGGCCGCCAGCAACATGGCGCTGGGCAAGTTCCGGGCCGCCCTGCGTGACTACGAGACGGTGAGCCGGGCCTGAACCAGGCTGGTGTTGAGGGCCAGGCGGGGTCGGTTGGGGCCTCCTGGTGTTTGGCCAGACCTGACGGGCAAGGCGTGAGGAGGCTGTGCTCACATTTACTCACTGCTTGCTCATCCAGCACATGCCAGCTGGGTTCACAGCCCAGCTCTCCCTCTCGCTGCCTGGTGACCTTGGGCGAGTCACCTGGCCTCTCTGTGCGTTCTTCCCCGTATCCGTGGAATGGGGGGGCAAAGATCTGCCTCTTGGGGTTGTCGTGAAGAGTAAATGAGCATCTGCTTTTTGGGCGTTTAGAACAGCACCTAGCACGAAGTCAGCACATGTAATTAACTATTCTGATTATTGTTGTTATTACCGTTGGTGAACAAGAAGCACACAGCCCTTCTGGTGGAGCTTACAATTTGGAGGAAGGCAAAAAATGAACCTGTCATTGGGAGGGCAAACAATCATTGCAGATGAGGATGTGGGCCTGGGAGGAAGAGAATAGGGCGAGATGCTGTAAAGGGACAGCACATGGGGGTGTGTTTTGATGAGGTGACGAGGGAGGGGACCCAGAGGACAGCAGGGATCGGCCAGGTCACTCGCTCATCCACCGCTCCCGCTGCTGTCACTGCTCTGGTCGTGATACTGGGACGGCCTCACAGCATGCCTGCGTGCCAGGCTTGTCCTCTCCCCTTCACATCAGCCGGCTGGGTGACTTGTGTGGCAGCCCTGTGAGACGGGAACTATGGTTACCCCCATTGTACAGATGGGGAGACTGAGGCCCAGGAGGCTCAGGGCACCTGCCCACCTGCATGCAGCAGGCAAGTGGTGGAGCTGGGGTCTAAAAGCAGGCAGTCCAGCCTCTGGCCGGCGTCTTCCCCCATCCAGAGAATAGCTCCTTGAGAGCGGGGTTCTCTTTGTTCTGGGATGCTCCCTGGGACGGTGGTTGACACCCAGCAGGGGCTTAGCGTTTGTTGAATGAATGATTGTCGTGCCCCCCTTACACGTGCACGCAGCCTCATTTCCTCCGTCACACGCTCTGAGCAGCTTCTGTTGTGTCAGGCGGGACAACACGGGAGGCCGAGAGCTGCGGGCTGCGGTTGGAGGGGGCAGGTCAGACGGCCGGGGTGGGCTGCTGGCCGCTGGCCCAGAGAGGAGGGCGGTCTTCAGTGCAGGTTCGCGCTGAGCCCTGGGCCAGGGCACCCGAGGCAGGGCAAGGTAGGGCAGAGGCAGGGAGGAGATGATTTAGAGCCCGGGAGGCGGAGTGGAGGTGGGGGCTGGGGTGACCCCCCGGGAGGATGGAGGAAGGAGCTGCAGAGCGGGGTCCTGACAAGCTTGGGCTCCCCGGCCGTTGTCCAGCTGGTCCCCTGCCTGGGCCTGGGGTGTCCTCATCTGGCGGTGGTGCTGAGAGGCATGGCCACCTCCCGGGTGGCTGTTGGGTGCTGCTGAAGTGTTGTGAGAACAGGTCACGGGGCCTGGAGGGCTCAGTAATGAGTAACTCAGGAGGGCAGTTGGGGTGGGTGGGGGCAGGTCTCCAAAGTGGGGGAGGGGCTGTGGAGGGAAGGGAGGGGGGCAGAAGATGAGAGGAGCCCCAAGTGCAGATCTGCATGGGGTCTTCCCTCCCGGGTTGCAGGGCCGTCTCCCCAAGGCCCGGAATGAACGTTTTCTCGCTGCTCTGACCCAGCCTGAGGCCTCGCAGTGCGTACTCCTGGAGTCTGAGATGGTCACTTCCAGCCATCTCGCGGGCACACACAGCTTTATCCCAGGCCTTGTGGGATTCTTAGGGGCTGGGTCATGACCGCTTTCCCTGTGGGGTCTCTGCCAGCAGCCCTGGGGACCCCCTGCATGAGCCTGAGGTCCTTGCCTGCCTGGACCATCCGCCTGCCTGCAGGCTGTCCTTTCTGACACGTTTCATCAGACTCTGGGTGCAGGGCAGAGGGGCCAGCCTGGGGTGGCTCCCCATGCAGTCTCTACTTCCAGAGCCTTTGTATGGTGACACGCTAGGGATTCGCGGAGGATGGGCCCAGACTCCTCTTCAGTCATGGCACCTCTGGAGGCAGAACCAAGACGCAACCTTGGTTAGACAGCATCACGTGGCCTGGCTGTCAGGTGAAGGGCCTTTCCTTTCTCAGCCTCAGTTTCCTCGTCTGCACACTCACTGCGGGCCCAGCTCTGTTGTGAGCGCTTTACATGCTTTGTACATGCAGGAAAACGGATTCACTGTTTTACAGCATGGAAACTGAGGTCTAGAGAGACGATGTCCCTCCTCTAAGGTCGCCCAGCAGACACGAGACGTGAACCCAGAGTCCATGCTTGTAACACTCTGGGCTATTGAGACCAGCGCTTCTGTCTTCATCAGAGAGACTAGAGAAGACAGTTCAGTTTGGAGGAAGTACGCACGTGTGTGTGTGTGTGTGTGTGTGCGTATTTTCCATTTATGTGAATACGGGTGTGGATGAGTCGTGGTCTCCAGTTCTGCAGGACACTCGTGCAGGGGCTGGATTCACCGGCTCCATGGTTGGAACGCCAGGCCGTGAGCTGGGTAGCTCTGAGCGCTTTGGATCTCCTGCCTCAGTGGCCTTGGGAGGACTCAGTGGAGTAGGGCCCCCACTCAGGGGCACTTCCTGGGTGTGCTTTCTCCTGGGGGTGTCTGGGAAGAGCCCACAGCCCCGCAGGAAGGGCTATGTGCAGACACAGGGCCTTGTCAGGGGCTGGGGGCTCGGGGATGTCTCCACTCTGCTCCGCCTCCAGGACAGGAGCTGATCACCCTCTCCAGGTCCGTGTTGAATCCCCCCACCAACGCCTCTCCCTCGTCTCCAAGCTCATTCTTTCATGGGTACCCTGGCTCCAGGGTTCCTCGCCCCTTTACGGGTCCTCTTCTCACAAGATTCCACCTGTGTTCTCTCCTGTCTGCAGCTGGAGCTCAGTCACGAGGGCCCAGGCTGGGTCTGGGGGAGTCCTCCTATACTCCCCACTCGCCCCCGGGACTCTCTGGGTCTGGAGGCTTTGCAGGCCCATGTGGTGCCTCTGGAGGTTTTACTGCAGAAACAGGAGTGAGCCACCCAGACTTCCTGGAGACGTCCCATTGCATGGAGCGTGTGCTCTGGGCCACCTTCCTGAACTCCAGAGAGTTCCCGTTTCCCAGATATACGCCGGCCCCGTGGCATTATGTGGGGGTCAGGAGCCCGTGTTACCATTTCATCGGTCTGAGTCCCTGGACTTACTGCCCAGGAATACTCACATCTGAAACCACTTTGTAAAAACAACTGTTTATTCTGAGAGCGTTGTGGTGTCACATGCAGGTGTAAGGAGTAAGGCAGAGACCCCACCGCCCCACTTTCCCCCAGTGACTTGCCTGGCATCACTGTCACAGGATGCTGACCGGACACAACCCAGACCCCACTTGCCGTGAGATCCCTCTTCTTAAAGAGAAGTCCAGCATTCAGTTCTGAGCCAACAAGCCTCGGGGCCTCCCCCAACTGCAAGGCCTGGAGGCAGACCTGGAGGCCTGGCCCCAGAGCCTGCTCTTAAGACCCAGACCTGCAGCGTGTCTCCAGAAGGCATGTCAGGCGCTGTGGGGACCGTGGCAGTAGATGGGGAGGGGTCCCGTCCCAGCGTGTGCGGTGGGAGCAGGATCTTCAGCAGGGAGAGAACGGAATCCTGGCTTCCTGGGTCAGTGACTTCACCTCTCCCAGCCTCAGTTTCCCTGTGCATCTGTGAGGTGGAGCTGTGGTGACATCACAGAGAGCTGCTCTGAGGAGAAAGTGAGCGAGGTCGTTGCTTACAGCCTCAGGCACAGAGAAAGCTTAGCTGTGCGCTGTTACTGCTCTGTTCCTTTGTTCCGTGGCCATCAGTGTTTGCTTCCGGCCCACAACCCTGCCCTTGAGCTCTCTGAAAAGAGGGCGCTGGCTCGGAGGAAATGCTTAGTGGGGCATCCGCCCACTCGGGGCGCTCCTTACACCTGGACACAGCCTCAGCCCTGCCCTCGCGGCCATGGCCACCTTCCGCTGGGGAGGTAGACCTGTCTCCTGCGGTGCTCAGGGCTGAGGCGGGGCAGTGGGGGGTAGCCCAGGGCCCTGTGGGAGCCCAGAGCCGGTGCCTGACCCAGCTTGGGAGATGGGAGGGGGCAGGGGCGGGGGGCGGAGACCTGGAGGAGGAGGAGGCAGGGCTGGAGAGTCACTGAGGGTAGAAGTGAGGTGTTCGGGCCAGGGGTGTACCAGCCTGCAGCTAAGAAGGGGCCGGCATGTTTGGGGACTTTTGGCTTTGGTCTGGCTGGTTTGCGCTGGGCAAGCGGGGAACGCAGAGGGCTGGGCGGGCCCTCGTGGGCCAGGCGGAGTGGCGGTTTGGACTTCATCCTGGGCCGTGGACTCCTAACCTCTGCTTGTTGGGAAGGACTCCGGGGACTGTCTGGGGCCGCCTTTCTCCCAAGCCTTGCGCCACACCCCGCCGCAGGTGGAGGCACCTGGCAGGGCGCCTTGGCCCGAGCCTGCCCCGACCCGCTTCCTGCCACCCCACCTGGTCTGCACTCCCGTTCTCGGGGCTGAGCCACACTGACCCTCGGGGCTCATCAGCAAACACCTTTGCCCCAGCTTCNGAATAGCTCCTTGAGAGCGGGGTTCTCTTTGTTCTGGGATGCTCCCTGGGACGGTGGTTGACACCCAGCAGGGGCTTAGCGTTTGTTGAATGAATGATTGTCGTGCCCCCCTTACACGTGCACGCAGCCTCATTTCCTCCGTCACACGCTCTGAGCAGCTTCTGTTGTGTCAGGCGGGACAACACGGGAGGCCGAGAGCTGCGGGCTGCGGTTGGAGGGGGCAGGTCAGACGGCCGGGGTGGGCTGCTGGCCGCTGGCCCGGAGAGGAGGGCGGTCTTCAGTGCAGGTTCGCGCTGAGCCCTGGGCCAGGGCACCCGAGGCAGGGCAAGGTAGGGCAGAGGCAGGGAGGAGATGATTTAGAGCCCGGGAGGCGGAGTGGAGGTGGGGGCTGGGGTAACCCCCCGGGAGGATGGAGGAAGGAGCTGCAGAGCGGGGTCCTGACAAGCTTGGGCTCCCCGGCCGTTGTCCAGCTGGTCCCCTGCCTGGGCCTGGGGTGTCCTCATCTGGCGGTGGTGCTGAGAGGCATGGCCACCTCCCGGGTGGCTGTTGGGTGCTGCTGAAGTGTTGTGAGAACAGGTCACGGGGCCTGGAGGGCTCAGTAATGAGTAACTCAGGAGGGCAGTTGGGGTGGGTGGGGGCAGGTCTCCAAAGTGGGGGAGGGGCTGTGGAGGGAAGGGAGGGGGGCAGAAGATGAGAGGAGCCCCAAGTGCAGATCTGCATGGGGTCTTCCCTCCCGGGTTGCAGGGCCGTCTCCCCAAGGCCCGGAATGAACGTTTTCTCGCTGCTCTGACCCAGCCTGAGGCCTCGCAGTGCGTACTCCTGGAGTCTGAGATGGTCACTTCCAGCCATCTCGCGGGCACACACAGCTTTATCCCAGGCCTTGTGGGATTCTTAGGGGCTGGGTCATGACCGCTTTCCCTGTGGGGTCTCTGCCAGCAGCCCTGGGGACCCCCTGCATGAGCCTGAGGTCCTTGCCTGCCTGGACCATCCGCCTGCCTGCAGGCTGTCCTTTCTGACACGTTTCATCAGACTCTGGGTGCAGGGCAGAGGGGCCAGCCTGGGGTGGCTCCCCATGCAGTCTCTACTTCCAGAGCCTTTGTATGGTGACACGCTAGGGATTCGCGGAGGATGGGCCCAGACTCCTCTTCAGTCATGGCACCTCTGGAGGCAGAACCAAGACGCAACCTTGGTTAGACAGCATCACGTGGCCTGGCTGTCAGGTGAAGGGCCTTTCCTTTCTCAGCCTCAGTTTCCTCGTCTGCACACTCACTGCGGGCCCAGCTCTGTTGTGAGCGCTTTACATGCTTTGTACATGCAGGAAAACGGATTCACTGTTTTACAGCATGGAAACTGAGGTCTAGAGAGACGATGTCCCTCCTCTAAGGTCGCCCAGCAGACACGAGACGTGAACCCAGAGTCCATGCTTGTAACACTCTGGGCTATTGAGACCAGCGCTTCTGTCTTCATCAGAGAGACTAGAGAAGACAGTTCAGTTTGGAGGAAGTACGCACGTGTGTGTGTGTGTGTGCGTATTTTCCATTTATGTGAATACGGGTGTGGATGAGTCGTGGTCTCCAGTTCTGCAGGACACTCGTGCAGGGGCTGGATTCACCGGCTCCATGGTCGGAACGCCAGGCCGTGAGCTGGGTAGCTCTGAGCGCTTTGGATCTCCTGCCTCAGTGGCCTTGGGAGGACTCAGTGGAGTAGGGCCCCCACTCAGGGGCACTTCCTGGGTGTGCTTTCTCCTGGGGGTGTCTGGGAAGAGCCCACAGCCCCGCAGGAAGGGCTATGTGCAGACACAGGGCCTTGTCAGGGGCTGGGGGCTCGGGGATGTCTCCACTCTGCTCCGCCTCCAGGACAGGAGCTGATCACCCTCTCCAGGTCCGTGTTGAATCCCCCCACCAACGCCTCTCCCTCGTCTCCAAGCTCATTCTTTCATGGGTACCCTGGCTCCAGGGTTCCTCGCCCCTTTACGAGTCCTCTTCTCACAAGATTCCACCTGTGTTCTCTCCTGTCTGCAGCTGGAGCTCAGTCACGAGGGCCCAGGCTGGGTCTGGGGGAGTCCTCCTATACTCCCCACCCGCCCCCGGGACTCTCTGGGTCTGGAGGCTTTGCAGGCCCATGTGGTGCCTCTGGAGGTTTTACTGCAGAAACAGGAGTGAGCCACCCAGACTTCCTGGAGACGTCCCGTTGCATGGAGTGTGTGCTCTGGGCCACCTTCCTGAACTCCAGAGAGTTCCCGTTTCCCAGATATACGCCGGCCCCGTGGCATTATGTGGGGGTCAGGAGCCCGTGTTACCATTTCATCGGTCTGAGTCCCTGGACTTACTGCCCAGGAATACTCACATCTGAAACCACTTTGTAAAAACAACTGTTTATTCTGAGAGCGTTGTGGTGTCACATGCAGGTGTAAGGAGTAAGGCAGAGACCCCACCGCCCCACTTTCCCCCAGTGACTTGCCTGGCATCACTGTCACAGGATGCTGACCGGACACAACCCAGACCCCACTTGCCGTGAGATCCCTCTTCTTAAAGAGAAGTCCAGCATTCAGTTCTGAGCCAACAAGCCTCGGGGCCTCCCCCAACTGCAAGGCCTGGAGGCAGACCTGGAGGCCTGGCCCCAGAGCCTGCTCTTAAGACCCAGACCTGCAGCGTGTCTCCAGAAGGCATGTCAGGCGCTGTGGGGACCGTGGCAGTAGATGGGGAGGGGTCCCGTCCCAGCGTGTGCGGTGGGAGCAGGATCTTCAGCAGGGAGAGAACGGAATCCTGGCTTCCTGGGTCAGTGACTTCACCTCTCCCAGCCTCAGTTTCCCTGTGCATCTGTGAGGTGGAGCTGTGGTGACATCACAGAGAGCTGCTCTGAGGAGAAAGTGAGCGAGGTCGTTGCTTACAGCCTCAGGCACAGAGAAAGCTTAGCTGTGCGCTGTTACTGCTCTGTTCCTTTGTTCCGTGGCCATCAGTGTTTGCTTCCGGCCCACAACCCTGCCCTTGAGCTCTCTGAAAAGAGGGCGCTGGCTCGGAGGAAATGCTTAGTGGGGCATCCGCCCACTCGGGGCGCTCCTTACACCTGGACACAGCCTCAGCCCTGCCCTCGCGGCCATGGCCACCTTCCGCTGGGGAGGTAGACCTGTCTCCTGCGGTGCTCAGGGCTGAGGCGGGGCAGTGGGGGGTAGCCCAGGGCCCTGTGGGAGCCCAGAGCCGGTGCCTGACCCAGCTTGGGAGATGGGAGGGGGCAGGGGCGGGGGGCGGAGACCTGGAGGAGGAGGAGGCAGGGCTGGAGAGTCACTGAGGGTAGAAGTGAGGTGTTCGGGCCAGGGGTGTACCAGCCTGCAGCTAAGAAGGGGCCGGCATGTTTGGGGACTTTTGGCTTTGGTCTGGCTGGTTTGCGCTGGGCAAGCGGGGAACGCAGAGGGCTGGGCGGGCCCTCGTGGGCCAGGCGGAGTGGCGGTTTGGACTTCATCCTGGGCCGTGGACTCCTAACCTCTGCTTGTTGGGAAGGACTCCGGGGACTGTCTGGGGCCGCCTTTCTCCCAAGCCTTGCGCCACACCCCGCCGCAGGTGGAGGCACCTGGCAGGGCGCCTTGGCCCGAGCCTGCCCCGACCCGCTTCCTGCCACCCCACCTGGTCTGCACTCCCGTTCTCTGGGCTGAGCCACACTGACCCTCGGGGCTCATCAGCAAACACCTTTGCCCCAGCTTCTGACGCACTCAGCCAGGCTTTCCACCAGGGTGCATTTGCTGCCTGGTACCCCCGTTTTCTGTGCCCTGGCACAGGGCTGTGGGAGCCCACTCCTGGGGAGGCCAGCATGGGAGGCAGGTCAGGCAAGGTCCACTGATAATTACAGGAAGAGTTACAGGTAACTGAGGCTCAGAGAGGTGAATTCATTTGCCCAAGGTCACCCAGCACGTTAAGTGGCAGGGCTGGGGTCTAAATGCAGTCCCCACTCTCTCTGGACTTGGGGGATCAGAGTCTGTAGGAAGCGAGATGGAAGGTAGGGGGAGGGGAGGGGACAGGCTCCTCTTCCTGGGACCTGGGTGTGTCCCACAGCCAAGCGCCGAGTGCTTCCTGCATACGATCCCGTTCATGGACGCGGCAGCCCGTGAAAGGGGCCGTGGGCGGCCTGCACTGCTGCACGCTCTTCACGAGTGTTTGCTCGTTCCGTCCTCCTGGCAGCCTTGGGGTTCATGCTCTGTTGCCTCCACCTTCCTCAGGAGGGAACAAAGGAACTCACTGGTCCTGGGTCTCCCCAGGGCCCGAGGTTGACCCCGGGCGCCTGACCACCAGGTGCCGGCGGCTACCCGCAGAGCTCGGGCTGCACACCAGGCCCTTGCTGGTTCCTGATCCTCCCCAACAGCCTGTCACCTCCCCCACCTCGTAGATGAGACAACTGAGACTCCAGTTCACCCAGCCAGTCATTGGCTCTTTGGTTGAGTCAGGCTGTAAATCATGACTCCGGATCCAGCTTACGGGGACCTTTCAGCCCCTCTGGTTCCAGCGATGAAGCTGGAGCAAGGCCAGTTTTATTTTGATGATGGTCAGAGCTGCGGTGTATTAAAGAGAATCTGAATGGGTTAATATGTTTTCCCTCCCGGCAGCCCTGTGTGGGCAGCTGTTGCGCCCAGTTTGGGGACACAGAAACCAAGACCTAGAGAGGGAGCGAGTCCAGGCTTGCACCCCTCGTCCACGGGGCTGGGTGCTCTGCTCAGTGTCCGTGGAGCCCCGGGCCAGGCCAGCCAAGGGCAGTCACGGTGCCCCTGCCTCCCAGTGACCCCTCTGCCCCACGCCTCGCCTGGGTGCTGATGCCTCTTTCCTTCCTTCTGTGCTTTCTTGCCCACCTTGCGTACCAGGTGGTGAAGGTGAAGCCCCATGACAAGGATGCCAAGATGAAGTACCAGGAGTGCAACAAGGTCGTGAGGCAGAAGGCCTTCGAGCGGGCCATCGCGGGCGACGAGCACAAGCGCTCCGTCGTGGACTCGCTCGACATCGAGAGCATGAGTGAGTCGGTCCGGGTGCCCGTTGCGCCCGGCCCAGCCTTCCCCGTCCTCGCCCGGGCCCTGCGCAGCCGAGTGTACTGGGCACCTCCGGTCCTATGCCCCCGCGCTGTCTTGCTCCTGGAGGCCCCGCCGTCCAGCCTGGGGGCTGGAGGTCTCGAATGCGGGCGAGCCTCCTTGCTGCACCCATCCCGCAGTTGCATCACCCGCTGTGGGCCTGATTTGTCCCCAGGTCCTCTGGGCGCTCAGAGGCGTCTGTCATACACTCCACGGATGACTGTTGGGTTCCTACTGGGTGCTGCCATTGCGGGCACTGGGATACAGCTGTGACCCGCACCGCCCCTGCCCCCTGGAGCGGGTGTCCTAGTGGGGAGAGAGGACTGATGGTCAGCTCACGTGTTAAATGCCAGCGAATCAAGTCCGGGGGAGAGGCTGCCAGAGAGGGGGCACCCCGTAGGCGGGAGGTCAGGGAGAGAGCCTGTGAGCCCACCTGAGCAGAAGGGGCCGGCCGTGAGAGGCCCCAGCTGGGGAGCGGAGTCTTCACCCCGTCCCCTCTCAACCTGTGTGTCTAGCGCCGAGCCTGCCCCGTGCCTGGGGGCCAGGCCCCACTTCCCATCCTGACAATGGCCGCGGCCCCTGACTCTCCTCCCCCCTTCACACGCCAGCCATCGAGGATGAGTACAGTGGGCCCAAGCTGGAGGACGGCAGGGTGACAATCACCTTCATGAAGGAGCTCATGCAGTGGTACAAGGACCAGAAGAAGCTGCACCGGAAGTGTGCCTACCAGGTAGCGCCCGCCAGTGCCGGGACCCGGGGTAGCATCAGGGCGCTGGCCCGGCCTGAACCCTGCCACCACGGGGGCGCGGGGGCAGGGCGCTCCGGCCGGCTGGCGCTGGCTGAGCCCACAGTGTGCTGGGCACCCTGCAGATGAATTCTTCATCCCAGCATTTCCATCGGTTACTTTTTTAATAGCTTTCGTCTCTCGGCCCCATATGTTCATGCATGTCATTTACCTTTTCTGTGAGATCCTTCAACACATTTTCCACACAGTTATTTTAAAGTCTCTGTCTAGATCTCCCACCATCTGGGTCATCTCTGGGTCTGCTTCCGTTTGTCTGCTCTTCCCGTCTTAGCGCTTTTTTCTTGTGGGCCAGACACTTTGTGTAGAAGCACAGTAGCGATGGAGACAGATACCTCTCCTGCAGACACGGGCAGGCCCTGCTTCTGTTGGGCTGCCACAGTGAGGGGCTGTGTCCATCCCCCCTGCAGGTCAGGGGCAGCTTGACTTGGAGCTGGCTTCAGATGTGTCCAGAGGGGAGCCAGGACTCCCCAGGGACGGGGCTCGGCATCTCCGCCCTGGCGGAACCCCAGGGACGCCTGTGCACTCTCAGGTCTCCAGCTCACGGAGCTGTAGGAAAGCGCTCTGATGTTCAGCCCTGCCGCCGGTGCTGGGGTATCTGACGGGCTCTCTGCTCTCAGTCTCGCCCCCACTTTCGTGCCTCGAGGTGGCTCCTGTCCACCACGTCGCCTCGCGCCGTCTGTGCGGCCGTGGGAGAGAAGACGCAGGCTTGGGCAGAGGCCTCTGCCACGGGGCCCCCAGGCTCTGTCACCCCCGCTCCCCTCTCAGCCTGGCCCTCCTGCTGCACCGCCGGGGGCGGGGAGCACAGCCACCGTCGCTCTCCCAGGGCAGAGCTGGTCTCCTCACTGTCTTGTAGTATGACTCAAGTCATACTATTTCTTTGAGTCCTCACTCTCAGATGTTTCAGGGTGTTCTTTGATTTTTCTTTTTTCTTCTTGTTTCTTGGCTTGTTTCCATCATTAAGGCAAGAGTGACAATCTTTTGTAACTTTCTACATTCTGACCAGAAGTGGATACCTCCTGCTTTTCTTTGTTAGCACTGTTTTCCCAGCTTTTCACTTAGCAAATTGTTAAACCCACAGAAAAGTCAAAAGACCAGCACAGTTACCATCCATAGCCCCTTCACTTAGTCGCCAGTTTTAAGGTGCTGACACTTGCACTTGATCTTTCTGTGTCTATGCATGTGTATACACACAATATTTTCTTTTCTTCCTTCTTCCTGGACCATTTGAGAATAAGTTGCACCATAACCTGTGTCCCCTAACAACAGGACATTCTCCTGCATGCCTGTAGTCATTCCCACCTTGGGAACTCGGTGGCGATAGAATACCGCTGACTGAAGCAGACAGGCCGCAGGCCGGCTGCGGCTGCAGACACGCCTGTCCGGCTGCAGTCCGCAAGGACTAGTACTGATAGTTTAACTTTCCCCAGTTTTTTCCCCAAACATCCTTTGTAGCTGTTCTTTTTTTTTTTAATCGAGAATCCGTTGAGGGGTCAGTGATTGCATATGGTCTGCTGTTTCACTTTCTTGCTCGTTTAGAGCAGCCTCGTGCCTTTTGGGGAGATTTTTGTGACTTTGACACTTCAACGTTTGCAAGCCAGCTATTCTGTTAAACGTTCCGTGTCTGGATTCATCCCACGTGGTTCTTCCTGATGCTGATCGTTTTAAGAGAAACGGAGAGTCTCGGTTTTCCCGTGAGATAGTCCTGATGCTTTAATGCCATGTAGCCCACTCAGGTCACAGGCTCTATTCCCAGCCGGCTCGGACTCGGCCAGGCCTCCCCTGCCACTCCCTCCCCTCTCTCCTCCCCTCCACCCAGCAGCATCTCCTGGCCAGTCTTGTCTCCCCCGGGGCCGGGGTGGGCGGCTGGCCCTCCAGCTGACCCCGCTCACAGCCTGCCCTGCCTTCCAGATTCTAGTACAGGTCAAAGAGGTCCTCTCCAAGCTGAGCACGCTGGTGGAGACCACGCTCAAAGAGGTGCGCGCTGGGGGCGGTGTGTGGGCGGGCGGGCGGCTCCCTGGCTGGGGAGGGGCCACGGAGCTCAGAAACTCACAAACCCCCCTCAACCTCCTCCGCACCCCCTGGCTTGGTCTCCTTTCCTCCCACCCTGTGTCTCTCCTGTCCCTCTCCTCCCCTCTGCATCTTGTGCTCCCCGCCTGTGTCTGTTGCATGGTTCTTCTTGGTCCACTGTGACCTCTCACCCCTCCTCTCCCCTCTGCCCCCTCCCCACATCTCTCTCTGGGCCCCTCCCTCTCCGGCGGCCTCTTTTCTTCCAGACAGAGAAGATTACGGTGTGTGGGGACACCCATGGCCAGTTCTATGACCTCCTCAACATATTTGAGCTCAACGGTTTACCCTCGGAGACCAACCCCTACGTATCCTTCCTCAGAAGGGCCAGCCCCCCTCCCCGGCCTCTCCTCCGGGTGTGGAGTACTGGAGGGAGAGGACTCCCTGCCCAAACCTGAGAAGGGAGAGGCCTGAAGAGCGCCCCGACCCCGAGCTGGGGTGGAGCAGCCACCGGCCTTGCTGTCCAGGCTCCGGGGCCAGACAGGCCCAGGCTGGTGCGTGCCTGCTGCGACCTGGGCACGAGGCCAGTGCGTCCAAGCCCCAGCTTCTGCTCGTCTTGGAACGGGGCTGGATGTGTGTGCTGCGGCAGAGCGCGTACGTGAGGGTGGGCAGCCCTGCCGACGCCTGCCTTTCCTTTTGGCCATGCCCTTTTCTGGCTGTGTGACCCGGGCAGGTCTCTTCACCTCTCAGTTCCTCAGGTTCGTCGTTTGTAAAATGTATCTGCCTCATCGGGCTACTGAGAGAGGCAGCGTGTTCATACCTGTGACAGGCTCAGGGGCCCCGGCCCTCATAGTATAAGTATTTGCTCTTGTTAGGATAGTTCTTCCGTGAATGGCCACTGGGCGGGGCTACCAGGCCCATGTCCCGATTGCCCTGTGGCTTTGGGCCTGTATTGGGGGGAGAGCTGAAGCCGGCTAACCGCCTAGGGTCTCTCCCTCTTGCCGTCAGTTTCCCTAAGAAGCAGGTGAGACTGGGGACCTTGGTACCTCCTGAGGCTCAGAGAGGCCAAACCACTGGGCCAGACCCAACAAGTGAGGAGAGCCCGGGTGCCCCGAGCCCTGCTGGCGTTCTTGGCCCTAGGGTGGTGCCGACAGGAGCAGGGTTGGAGGGGCCGGGGGGAGCACTCCCCCTTGTTTTCCTTAGCAGGGCAGATATTTAATGGCGACTTTGTGGACCGCGGCTCCTTCTCCGTAGAAGTGATCCTCACCCTTTTTGGCTTTAAGCTCCTGTACCCAGATCACTTTCACTTACTTCGAGGTGAGCTGGGGGATCAGCGTGGGGCCTGGGGTCAGCGTGGGGCCTGGGGGGTCAGCGTGGGGTCTAGGGTCACCGTGGGGCCTGGGGTCAGTGTGGGGCCTGGGGGGTCAGCGTGGGGTCTAGATGTGTATAAGAGACAGGTTTAGAGCAGCCTCGTGCCTTTTGGGGAGATTTTTGTGACTTTGACACTTCAACGTTTGCAAGCCAGCTATTCTGTTAAACGTTCCGTGTCTGGATTCATCCCACGTGGTTCTTCCTGATGCTGATCGTTTTAAGAGAAACGGAGAGTCTCGGTTTTCCCGTGAGATAGTCCTGATGCTTTAATGCCATGTAGCCCACTCAGGTCACAGGCTCTATTCCCAGCCGGCTCGGACTCGGCCAGGCCTCCCCTGCCACTCCCTCCCCTCTCTCCTCCCCTCCACCCAGCAGCATCTCCTGGCCAGTCTTGTCTCCCCCGGGGCCGGGGTGGGCGGCTGGCCCTCCAGCTGACCCCGCTCACAGCCTGCCCTGCCTTCCAGATTCTAGTACAGGTCAAAGAGGTCCTCTCCAAGCTGAGCACGCTGGTGGAGACCACGCTCAAAGAGGTGCGCGCTGGGGGCGGTGTGTGGGCGGGCGGGCGGCTCCCTGGCTGGGGAGGGGCCACGGAGCTCAGAAACTCACAAACCCCCCTCAACCTCCTCCGCACCCCCTGGCTTGGTCTCCTTTCCTCCCACCCTGTGTCTCTCCTGTCCCTCTCCTCCCCTCTGCATCTTGTGCTCCCCGCCTGTGTCTGTTGCATGGTTCTTCTTGGTCCACTGTGACCTCTCACCCCTCCTCTCCNGGGGCTATAAAGTGGGGGTTCCTCAGCGTACGTGTGGCATTGGGCTGGGTCAGCTAACCAGGGAGTGAGGACCAAGGGGAAGACCCTGCCTGCCGAGAGGGGGTCAGTGCAGAGGAGATGCGGCCAGGAGCGAAGGAGCAGCAGGACGGAGTGGGGGCAGGGGCTGGGCTCAGGGCTCTGTGACACATGAAGCGCTCCAGTGGCGGAGACTCCGCACTCGCAGTGCAGAGGGCCCAGTCCAGTCCCTGGTCAGGGGGCAGCCGTGCTGATGCCCCCCGGGTTCACGCCCAGGTTCAAGGAGTTCTCGCAGCGCTCCTGGCACGTGGCACAGATCCCATGAGCGCCTACTGTGGGCTTCCTTGGAGGAGGCGGCGAAGAGCTGGACTCGAACAGTCCGGACTCGGCAGCTGTGGGGGGCCTGGCCGCTCCCTGGCCTCCCCTGGCCCCAGAGGGAGGAGCACGGTTTCTGGTGGGAAGGTAGACGCCCAGGCATGGGACTGCCCCACGACAGGCACTGCAGGGGCGTCTTTCTTCCGCTCCAAGACCCCACCCTTGCCTGATGCTTCTAGCATAAGTGTGGCTGGTCCTTCAAGAAGGAATCTGAGTCTCATGGGGACAAGGGACATGCCTCTGTTCACTTAGGGTCAGGACCAGGGCTGAACCCGTGGTGGTCAGGGCCGGCCTGGGCCTTGTGACCACACACCCGTGAATCTTCTCAGCCCATCTGCCCCTCTAGACAGGACTGAGAACAGTGTCTCCGCCTCGCGGGGTTTCTGGGAAAGACCCGCGAGCTGCTGCGTGGATGCCACTGGCTAGGGCTGCCGGGTGGTCCTCCTCGGCCTCGGCCGGGGTCTGAGCTGGAGGGCGCCCCGTCCAGTGGCGGGGTGCTGAGGTTTCATTTCATGCTGCTGTCGGCCAGGCAACCATGAGACGGACAACATGAACCAGATCTATGGCTTCGAGGGGGAGGTGAAGGCCAAGTACACAGCCCAGATGTACGAGCTCTTCAGCGAGGTGTTCGAGTGGCTCCCGCTGGCCCAGTGCATCAACGGCAAAGTGCTGGTGAGGCAGGCTCCCCAACCTGGCCGCCACACGAGGCTTCCAGTGGCGGGGTGCTGAGGTTTCATTTCATGCTGCTGTCGGCCAGGCAACCATGAGACGGACAACATGAACCAGATCTATGGCTTCGAGGGGGAGGTGAAGGCCAAGTACACAGCCCAGATGTACGAGCTCTTCAGCGAGGTGTTCGAGTGGCTCCCGCTGGCCCAGTGCATCAACGGCAAAGTGCTGGTGAGGCAGGCTCCCCAACCTGGCCGCCACACGAGGCTACGAGGCAGAGGGTGGGGGTGTGGCTGGCCCCTCCCCTCACGCTGCTGTCCCCACCTAATCCCCAGATCATGCACGGGGGTTTGTTCAGCGAAGATGGCGTCACCCTGGACGACATCAGGAAGATCGAGCGGAGTCGGCAGCCCCCAGATTCAGGTGACTGGGTGGCCAGGGACAGCCTCACCTTCCTCTCCTGCATGTTGGGTCTGTGCACCTCTCTCATGGGGTGGCGCTGGCCAGGGAGCAGGAGTGTCTGCAGCGGTCATTTATTTAACTCCCTCCAGGGACCTCCCGGGCAGTCCAGTGGTTCGGACTCCATGCTTCCACTGCAGAGGGCTGGGCTCCATCCCTGGTCGGGAATTATAATCCAGCATGCTGCGAGGTGCAGCCCGGAAAAAAAAAAACAAAACTCCTCCCAGCTTTGGGGGTCATACAGATTGAACGGGGTCTGGTGGGGAGGTCGGCGGGGAGGCCCGTGGTGGCCCAGAACCCCACTTCATGTGCCCCGTGCCCTCCGTGGAGGGCGGCATCCTCGCCCAGCCCCCGACGCTCGTCTCTCTCCCCTCCAGGTCCCATGTGCGACCTGCTCTGGTCGGACCCGCAGCCGCAGGTCAGTCTGCCTGGGGCTGTGGTTGGCAGGTGCGGGCTGTGGGCAGGGCGGGCGGGGCAGTGGGGAGTAGATGCCCTGAGCTGCGTGTCTCCCCAGAACGGGCGCTCGGTCAGCAAGCGGGGCGTGAGCTGCCAGTTCGGGCCCGATGTCACCAAGGCCTTCCTGGAGGAGAATAAGCTGGACTACATCATCCGCAGCCACGAGGTCAAGGCCGAGGGCTATGAGGTGGCGCACGGCGGCCGCTGCGTCACCGTCTTCTCTGCCCCCAACTACTGGTGCGTCCTGCCGGGCTGCTCTTCCCAGCCCACCGGTTTTCTTTTTTTTTTTCTAACTTTTCATGATAGAAAATTCCAGATACATCAGATAGTGTAATGAACGCCCACATACCCATCACCCAGGTTCAACAATTACCGACTCTCACCCCACCCCCGCCCCCAATTACCGACTCTCACCCCANTTTTTTTTTTTTTACTTTACAATATTGTATTTGTTTTGCCATACATCGGCATGAATCTGCCACGGGTGTACATGTGTTCCCTATCTTGAACCCCCCTCCCACCTCCCTCCCTTTACCATCCCTCTGGGTCATCCCAGTGCACCAGCCCCGAGCATCCTTATCATGCATCGAACCTGGACTGGCGATTCAAATTGTGGATCTTAAATGATACCACACAGTCATTTGTTTGGAAAGTGGGGAGACTCTAGATGGACCAGATAAAATGAATAGACATTTGTCTAAACTGGTTCTGGATCTGACTCATCTGTGACTGAATCTTGGTTACCAGACACGCATTTCATTTCTACTTAAATTCCGAAAGTGTTTTGGAGATTTTGATCAGGTTCTTTTGAATTTACTTTTAGTTAGTCCCCTTAGACACAGTTTATAGATTAACGGGAACCTGCCAACACTTTGCAGAATGAAATTGCATCCCCTTAAACGGTTCCTTCTTGTATTGCTCAGTGACTGATTGGTGTAAGAAGCAGGCTGACTTGGGCTGTTTTCTTTCCTACTGTTTTGTAGTCAGTAGAAAAGCAAAGGGCTCTGTAAGCATAGCTGAGTGAAAACACAGCTAGAGGCTCAAGATTTTAGAGTCACCTTTTGCTTACTCACTTCTCCTTTCCTGTCCTCATATCACATTTGTCACCAGTTTTCTGAGATGGTTCCTCCAGAGAGTGGGCGTTTCTACCTGCCTCTGATGTGAAATGCACTGAAAATAGTTTTGAGCTTTGATAGACATATCAACTTCGGTTTTTCTAACTAGCAGCACGAAATAAACTCTGATTGGGGATTATGGACTTCATGTCTGCCATGGTTGATCCATGCTTGCCATCACCATTTAGAAAAGTACATTTGAAAATATCACATGATGTGAGTTTCAGTTGCAAATTTTGGGAATCTTCAATCCATCTGTTGTCATAACTGAGAAATTTAGAAAATGTCTGAAACCGTATATATGCACTTTTATATACTGCTTTATATATAGATATAATTTATGTATATAAACTTAATTATGCATATATGTATATATATATAACTTTTTACCTTTATCAAGAAAGCGCAAAACAAATTCATTCTTTCATGTTATTGTGTTTGGTCTTTCTTCTTAACCTTCTGAATCAAGTTCTAGTTTTCACTCTAAATTGAGTGGAATCCACACCAAGTTTGTTTTCTTCCCCAGCTTATTAAATACTTCATCATGGGGTCAACTTCTGGTACTTTCTGACCTCTAAATTTCACCAGAGCAAACCCACAGTTTACCTTAAAACCATCATGAGAGTCTGCCACCCTTGTCATCTTGATCATTTGTTTGAGATTTTTATACTAATCATGCATTTCTGGGTAAGTAGAGACATATATCCATGCTTTTCTGCAATATTATGGTAAAAGCCATGGTCAGTGGTTTTCACAGGGAGTGGGGAAGCTATATTTTTAGTATTAGAGTGATCCCTGGGGCCTGGGCAAAATGCAAATTTCAGAAAAGAAGACATGACCATTCCAAGAACTTTGGCCTTTGACCCAGAAGTATATCCTAATGGGTCTCTGGCTGAATTTCCACAGTGATTCTTACCACAATAAAACTGACAAGCATGAGTTCTTCTGAAATGTTTACACTGTAGATTCTTAACCACATGTGAACACCACTGAAGTATTTATAAATAATCTTTGGATTCTTAAAGTTCACAAACATTTGTCTGACCCTGAAAAAGGCCAAGGGAAAAGTATATGGAATTCCAAATCTGGAATAACTGAATAAATAACGTATCTGATAATTCTCTGTGATTTGTAACTATAAGATTAATGTTGATCATTGGTATGTACAGTTTGATTATTTTCTTTAGGTTCTATAGAATAAGATTTAGGTTAGGTCAGATTATTTGATTTCTATATGTGTCATAGTGAAACATAAATTGAATTATGTTCAGATAACTGATTCTGTTCTTATTTTGGTATACCAGTTGTCTGTTGGTTCTACACACCTTCTACTCCTATCTCTAGGGAATGTTTCTTTCCTTTGTTTTCTTTTTGTCTCTTTCTCTTAGAAATCACCTATTCCCCAACTGAGTCTATGCTTTCGGGGTGCGGCTGACCCTGTTTCCTCACTCCAAGAACCACTAGCGGTCGATCTGAGCACTCAGATTTCATCTAATTTGTTCATGGTAGGCTTTGAATAACGCTAACTTAAAATACTTTCCTCTGAGACGTTGCTAGAACTTTGGGATGAGTAAAGATACAGCTTCTAGTAGTTCAATTTTCTCTCTTGTGAGGACATCCTGCTTGTCAACCGGGAGCTAAGGAGAGGGATGGAGAAAATAGACACATTCCTGATAATAAAGGCTGGACTCTGCCTCCTTCCATTCTCCAAGTCAGTTCCACTGAACTCCCTGCTCTGTGGTCCAAAGAACGTCTCCATCTTTTTGTCTGTTTAATTTGCTTCAGAGAAGCTTCTGTTCCTGGCAAAATGTTCTGGTTTCTTCCCACCATCATTCACTGGCTGGCTACTGGTTGTGTTACCTTGAACTTGACAGCCATGTTTCCTCAGGTTCAGTGTTTTCAAGTGCAAAATTAAATTGTAGCATTTAGAAATCAAACAAACAGTATACAGAAGTGAAAATATTTCAGGAGTGTTGTCAAGTTATGGGAGTTGGGTGCTATTAAATGAGTTGTTTTCAGCCTAGATCCAAAGAAATGGGAGAAGGGGGCATCTGTGGAACTTAAGCAGAGTTTTACAGAGGAGGACACCTTGAAGAAGCTGTGATTATATCTGGGAAAATTTAAGAGGAGAGAGCCAGGGGAATAAATTCATGGATTTCATTCTGTTTCCTTCCATCCATTTCCTGCTAGGGCTTCCCATTTGTTGATCCCAACAGGAAAATAAGGGAGCCTGTTGTTTTGGTCACTAGGCCATCCCACAGAGACCATAAACATGGTGGAGAAGAAAGTATACCCAGAAGGGCAAAGAGAAGGAATCTGGTGTGTCAGATAATCTTGGACTTGTTTTTCAGTTCTAAAATTAAATAAATGAATGAATAAAGTGCTAGAAGGACACGACATTGGGATTCATTTGGATTAATGGACACCTATGAGTGAGAAAAGAGGAGGGAAATCTTACATTACTCCCCCCTCTTTCCTGCACATTTAATATTCCAGTTCATTAAAAGCATGACTAATTAGGCCAATGATGTTCCACTATTTCAAATGACATGGCAAAAGAGTTAGGTAATTTAATAGTTAAATTAGACAATAAATTGATTCAAATTATTCTTGAGAGTTGATTTTAAAAATTAGAATAGTACTTTGAGTGTTGATTTTGAAAATAGATTTAGAAAAGTGTGTTTCTTTTGTATGCAGTAGAGTTAAATAGCTTTAACTTACTCAACTAACATGTTCTTGAAAATAAATCAGAAAAGTAGACTCACAGATGTGCAAATGAACTAGCAGTTAGTAGTGAGTAGGGGTTTATTTAGGAATGGGGGTACAAACTATTGGATATAAGAAAGGCTGAAGGATGTTTTGTACAACATGGGTAATGTAGCCAATGTTTTGTAGTAAATATAAGTAGAAAGCAACCTTTAAACATTATATATATCTGTCTCTTATACACATCTAGATGTGTATAAGAGACAGCCCCCGCCCCCACCGTGGGCCCTTAGGAGGCTAACCCCGGGCGTCCTGTCTTCCACCCAGTGATGGCCCGGGCATTACTGAGGGAAGAAACTCTTGTCCACGACCGTGATAACCACAGTCAGTCCTTCAGGTCGCCTGAACCCCGCCAGAGTTCCCTTTCCCCACACAGCCCTCCTCAGTGTCTCTTTCCAGTTGATTGCTTCCAAGAAGGACCCAGATGCGGACCACGTTTTCAGTTTCCTGGTCTTCGAGTTCCCCGTCCATCTTGCCCTCCGCTTTGCTAGTGTTTGGTTGAAGAAGCCAGAGTCTCCCATGCTCTGGGCGAGACCAGAGACCGACCCATCCCAGCTGGCGGGTCACCACGCTCCTCTGTGTCTGTGTTGCCTGGTAGTTAGAGCCAGGGCGTGGTTGGATCGGGGACCGTGTTTTGGCCTGAGCCCTGCCTCCACCCTGCCCCTGCTGGCACTGCTCCCCGGGTCTGCTCCTCCCGGCGCCTGGCCCCAGCGAGGCTCTCTCCCCTTCATCCCTGCTCCTCTCTCTGGGTTCCCAGGGCCCTTCTCCACCTCGATTCCTCTCTCCTGACATCTATGTCCCTGTCTCTCTGTCCGGAACCCTTCTCCCTACGCCTTCATCCCCCAGCCCCTCCCAGCCTCTGACTGACCACACGGCCCCTCTGCCCTTGTCCCCGCAGTGACCAGATGGGAAACAAAGCCGCCTACATCCACCTCCGGGGCTCCGACCTGCGGCCCCAGTTCCACCAGTTCACAGCAGTGGTGAGTCCGCCCCCCAGCCTGGCCAGAGGGGAGAGCCATTCCCCAGGGAGGTGGAGGGGCTGGTTTCTGCCTCTGGGGCTCCGAGCCTCAGCCCCGCTGCCGGCCCGTTTCTCTGTCTGACCCTGTGCCTCTGGTTTCGCAGCCTCACCCCGATGTCAAGCCCATGGCCTACGCCAGCACGCTGCTGCAGTTAGGGATGATGTGAGGCCCATGTGGCAGGGCCCTGCTCCCCATCGACCCCAGGCCCGGCCCAGGGCAACGTTGGACCCCCTTTTACTTTGTAAAGTTTGTATTTATTCCCCTTTAGATTTGCAGAGGGGGTGGGGGGCTGGCCAGATGGTCTGCTCCTCCCGACAAAGAAGAAGGAGGTGGAGAGGCTGAGGGTGGGGCGCCGACCGGGCATTCTGGAGGAAGGCCAGCAGAGCCATGGGGGGGCGGGGCCCAGAGGCTTCCCCGCCCTCCTTACTTGCATGGCCCCTCCCCTGCTAAAGCAATAGGGCCCCGCCATAGGAAGACCCCTGGAAGGAGGGTCGTCAGGGAGGCCTCACCTGCACCCCCCTCCTGGCAGCCCCAGGGTGGGGCTCGGCTGGGGTGCACCCCCTTCCCCAGCTATTTTATGTCTGTAATTAAATATGTTAAAATAAAGTCATTATTGTAAGTCAGCTTGTCTCGAACGGTGGGGCCGCAGGAGCTGCTGGCATTGGGGCGACCACTTCATTAGGGGACCTGGAGGGATACAGGGGGGCCATGAAGTCCTACCCCCTCGCCTCTCATCTCCCTGAAGCTGGACAGGCCCATCCTGGGGCCACCTGGCCAAGCCGCCCCTGTGTCCGCTGTCCTAGCAGGCTCCTGAGGGCGAGTTCTGCTGCCTGGGACAGAGAACGCCGTCCTCAGTTTATGTGCGGGCAGGAGCCCCAACCCCTCATCCCTCTTCAGCGAGTGTTCGCTGAGGCTGCTCAGGTCAGCCTTGACCTCGCCCGACCCCTCTCAAGGAAGGCCAGCCTCGGTTCTCACCTCACACAACGAAGCAGATGTCTCCCCGCGCCAGAGGAGACTGGAGGTGTTTTCTGCCCCTTTCCCTTTTATTCTCCGTGGGTGGTTAATAGTGAGTCCCATCTATATTTCAGTTTTTAAGTCTGAGCTCTAAATGAGGCGACTTCAGTCCTGATTCCGTGGGGCATTCAGAATAGCCCTGCGGGTCGGTCCGCTTCTCCAAAGCCGGCTGGGTGGCTGTGAACCAGTGGGCGTGAGCCCCTCCCGAGGGGTGCGCGCTGTCTTGAGGAAAATAAGCACAAAGTCCCCGTGCACCGATTGCGTTTGCTCCTCAGTTCCGAGGGCCCTCTGGATCTGCAGGTGGAATTCCGGCCCGTGAGACGCCACAGGGGGACCCTCTTGCCACTCCAGTTCAGGCGTGCCCAGTCCCACCTTCGTGTCGAACCGTTTGCTAGAAGAACTCAGGCAGAACTCAAAAGAGCTGTTCTATGCATGCTTACAGTTTATCACAGCAAGAAAAAAAAAATCAGCAAAGAGAAGAGACACGTGGGCGGAGAGAGAGCGGGCGTGGGCTTCTGGTGTCTCTGCCAGGGGAGCCAGAGCGCTGACTTCTCCCAGCAGCAAGGGGACGACAGGAAGGCCGCCCGGGCCTTGGTTCTCAGGGTCACTTGGTTCTCTTGACTGCAGTTGGTCACGTGGCTGACCTTAATCTCCAGAGAGATTAACTGATGCCTTGGGGCCCAGGGTCTTCAGCAGAGATCTTGGGAAAGTATAGGCCACCCAGAGGGAACAAACAAGACCCTCGTCAGGGAGGAGGTTCCTCGGACGTGGAGGGTCCCCTTGGCCAGAACTTTCTCTGAGAGAGGTCAGTCCTTGCACTGCAGACTCTGAAGCTCACTGGCTCTAAACACAGAGATGTGTCCGTCTTTCTCTTTTCCGTGGGTTGAGTTGACAAGGCCGGGCCACACAGTCCCCTGAGCTCTTCTGGCAGCTGTGGCCAGTGGCCTCGGGCTGAACTTGCTGGAAGACTGGCCTGGCTGGTGGTCCAGGTGGGCTCATTCCAGTGCCTGGTAGCTGGGAACTCCGGAGCGCCCACATCCAGCTGCCTTGTGGCTCCGGCTCCTCACGATGCAGCCGCCAGGGCCCACCAAGGACCTCCCTGAACCTCATGACCTGGTCTCAGAAGTCCCCATGCGTCCCTTCCTCCACATAGTGTCTGTGGAGCAAGTCGCTTAGGCCAACCCAGATGTAAGGGCCCAGGCGACAGATGATAAACCTCCCCAGGGCACTGCCTGCCGCACAGGGCCTCACCGAGACCCGTGCTGACGGCACTTTCAGAGGAAGCTTTTAATTTTTGTTGCTTATTTTTTGAAACACTTAAAAGTTTATTCATTTTTATTTTTTGGCTGTGCGGGGGTCTTCGTTACTGCACACAGGCCTTCTCTAGTTGGGGCGATCCAGGCCTGCTCTCTAGTTGGGGCCCCTCTCTAGTTGGGGCGCCTCTCTGGTTGGGGCACCTCTCTGGTTGGGGCTCGTCTCTAGTTGGGGCGCCTCTCTAGTTGGGGCGCCTCTCTGGTTGGGGCGCCTCTCTAGTTGGGGCGCCTCTCTGGTTGTGCGTGAGCTTCTCATTGTGGCCACTTCTCTTCTTGCTTCCCGGGCGCCCAGGCTTGTGTAGTTGCAGCCGCCAGGCTCCATAGTTGTGGCGCCTGGGCTTAGTTGCTCTGAGGCATGTGAGGCTTCCCAGGATCAGGGATTGAACCACTGTCTCCTACACTGGCTGCTGCTGCTGCTAAGTCGCTTCAGTCGTGTCCAGCTCTGTGCGACCCTGCAGACGGCAGCCCACCAGGCTCCCCCGTCCCTGGGATTCCCCTGTCCCTGGGATTCTCCAGGCAAGAACACTGGAATGCGTTGCCATTTCCTTCTCCAGTGCAAAGTGAAAACTATGGATGGAGGGGACTCTTACCAGGCCCCTCCATCCATAGAAGTTTCCAGGCAGGAGTACTGAAGCCTACATTGGCAGGCCGACACTTTACCACTGTGCCACTAGGCGAG
Source organism: Oreotragus oreotragus (assembly GCA_006410675.1). Taxonomy (NCBI): domain Eukaryota; kingdom Metazoa; phylum Chordata; class Mammalia; order Artiodactyla; family Bovidae; genus Oreotragus; species Oreotragus oreotragus. Next base: position 890,629 of record SJYX01010814.1, on the reverse strand, counting down.
CCCTAGAGGAAGTTTCCAGATCATTCACTTAAATTTCTTTATTTTTTTTTATGCTGACCATTTTTTAAAGTCCTTATTGAATTTGTTACAGTGTTGTTTCTGTTTTATGTTTTGCTTTTCTGGCCTTGAGCCATGTGGGGGTCTTAGCTCCCCAACTGGAAATCAGACCCACACCCCCTGCTTCGGAAGGTGAAGTTTTAACCACCGGACCTCCAGGGAAGTCCCCTTAAATTTCTTTCTTTCTCTTTCTCCTTAAATTTCTGATTAAAAGTAAATTTATGGGTGCTTAACATTAACTTGAAACCCAGAGATGCCATTATTCCTATAGGAAGAGGCCCGTAGCTAGCATTTAACTTGTCAACCATTGGATTTGGCCTTTTCTTTTAAGGATGAATCAATTCTGGATTGCATCCTGCTGGCAGTATCCTCTTAAGATACTGATGGTTTCTCTTTTTTAACTTAGTATTTGGAGACAACTTTAAATAGAGATAGTATTTGGAAACAACTTTAAATAGAGAAAGTTGCCCAAAAGGTCCAAAGAACTCCAGGTCCAAAGAACTCCCTGTGTATGGGTCAGCTGGATTCACGTATTACAAAACATGTTCCATTTGCTCGCACTGCACTGGGGTGTGTGCATTTTGTGTCTGTGCCCACACACACACACTTTTTTCCTGAGTGAGTCCTTTGAGAGTAAATTGCATAGCATACATCACGATACTTTACATATTTCCTTGTGTTTTTCCTAAGATTCAGGCTGCTCTCACATAAGGACCCTACAGTTACCCACTAGTAAATTTAACATTGCTACACTATTTGTATTTAAACCTACTGACTTTTATTCCAGTTGTATCCGTTGGCCTGATCGATAATGCCCTGGGTTAGGGACTTCCCTGATGGTCCCGTGGTTAAGAATCCGCCTTCCAATACAAAGTATGTGGATTCAATCACTGGTCCGGGCACTAAGATCCCACGTCCCTCAGGGCAACTGAGCCCAACTAGAGAGAAGCCTGCCTGCCTCAGCAAGGATTCCAGGTGCCACAATGAAGACCCAACAGAGCCAAATAAATAAAAAATTTTTGAATGCCCTGGGTTACCTTTAGTTCGGTCTCTTTGGTCTTTAATCAGGAACGTTTCCNCAGTCGTGTCCAGCTCTGTGCGACCCTGCAGACGGCAGCCCACCAGGCTCCCCCGTCCCTGGGATTCCCCTGTCCCTGGGATTCTCCAGGCAAGAACACTGGAATGCGTTGCCATTTCCTTCTCCAGTGCAAAGTGAAAACTATGGATGGAGGGGACTCTTACCAGGCCCCTCCATCCATAGAAGTTTCCAGGCAGGAGTACTGAAGCCTACATTGGCAGGCCGACACTTTACCACTGTGCCACTAGGCGAGCCCTAGAGGAAGTTTCCAGATCATTCACTTAAATTTCTTTATTTTTTTTTATGCTGACCATTTTTTAAAGTCCTTATTGAATTTGTTACAGTGTTGTTTCTGTTTTATGTTTTGCTTTTCTGGCCTTGAGCCATGTGGGGGTCTTAGCTCCCCAACTGGAAATCAGACCCACACCCCCTGCTTCGGAAGGTGAAGTTTTAACCACCGGACCTCCAGGGAAGTCCCCTTAAATTTCTTTCTTTCTCTTTCTCCTTAAATTTCTGATTAAAAGTAAATTTATGGGTGCTTAACATTAACTTGAAACCCAGAGATGCCATTATTCCTATAGGAAGAGGCCCGTAGCTAGCATTTAACTTGTCAACCATTGGATTTGGCCTTTTCTTTTAAGGATGAATCAATTCTGGATTGCATCCTGCTGGCAGTATCCTCTTAAGATACTGATGGTTTCTCTTTTTTAACTTAGTATTTGGAGACAACTTTAAATAGAGATAGTATTTGGAAACAACTTTAAATAGAGAAAGTTGCCCAAAAGGTCCAAAGAACTCCAGGTCCAAAGAACTCCCTGTGTATGGGTCAGCTGGATTCACGTATTACAAAACATGTTCCATTTGCTCGCACTGCACTGGGGTGTGTGCATTTTGTGTCTGTGCCCACACACACACACTTTTTTCCTGAGTGAGTCCTTTGAGAGTAAATTGCATAGCATACATCACGATACTTTACATATTTCCTTGTGTTTTTCCTAAGATTCAGGCTGCTCTCACATAAGGACCCTACAGTTACCCACTAGTAAATTTAACATTGCTACACTATTTGTATTTAAACCTACTGACTTTTATTTCAGTTGTATCCGTTGGCCTGATCGATAATGCCCTGGGTTAGGGACTTCCCTGATGGTCCCGTGGTTAAGAATCCGCCTTCCAATACAAAGTATGTGGATTCAATCACTGGTCCGGGCACTAAGATCCCACGTCCCTCAGGGCAACTGAGCCCAACTAGAGAGAAGCCTGCCTGCCTCGGCAAGGATTCCAGGTGCCACAATGAAGACCCAACAGAGCCAAATAAATAAAAAATTTTTGAATGCCCTGGGTTACCTTTAGTTCGGTCTCTTTGGTCTTTAATCAGGAACGTTTCCTCAGCCTCTCTGTCTTTTGTGATATTGGCATTTGTGAAGAAAATCATCCTTCTCCCCATCCTCTTTGTTTAAAGAATGTTTATTAGGGATCTGTCTGATGTTTCTTCCTGATTAGACTCTGGTCATGGATTTCCAGCCAAAACAGGACACGGTTCAGTTCAGTCGCTCAGTCATGTCCAACTTTACAACCCCATGGACTGCAGCACACCAGGCTTCCCTGTCCATCACCAACTCCCAGAGTTTGCTCAAACTCATGTCCACCAAGTCAGTGATGCCATCCAACCATCTCATCCTCTGTCGTCCCCTTCTCCTCCCGCCTGCAATCTTTCCCAGCATCAGGGTCTTTTCCAATGTCAGTCTTTGCATCTGGTGACCAAAGCACTGGAGCTTCAGCTTCAGCATCAGTCCTTCCAATGAATATTCAGGACTGATTTCCTTTAGGATGGACGGGTTTGATCCCCTTGCTGTCCAAGGGACTCTCAGGAGTCTTCTCCAACACCACAGTTCAAAAGCATCAATTCGGAGCTCAGCTTTTTTTTTATGGTCCAACTCTCATCGGTACATGACTACTGGAAAAACCATAACTTCGACTAGACAGACTTTGTTGACAAAGCAATGTCCCTGCTTTTCAATATGCTGTCTAGGTTTGTCATAGCTTTTCTTCCAAGGAGAAGAGCCATGAGAAAGCTTTCTTCTTTTATTTTAGAGTCCAAGAAAATAGTCCATCACTGTTTCCATTGTTTCCCCACCTATTTGCCATGAAGTGATGGGACCGAATGCCAGGATCTTAGGTTTTTGAATGTTGGATTTTAAGCCAGCTTTTTCACTCTCCTCTTTCACTTTCGTCAAGAAGCTCTTTTGTTCCTCTTTATTTTCTGCCATAAGGGTGATGTCATCTGCATATCGGAGGTTATTGATATTTCTCCTGGCAATCTTGATTCCAGCTTATGCTTCATCCAGCCCAGCATTTCGCAGGGTGTACTCTGCATATAAGTTAAATAAGCAGGGTGACAATATAGAGCCTTGACATACTCCTTTCCCAATTTGGAACCAATCTGTTGTTCCATGTCCAATTCTAACTGTTGCTTCTTGACCTGCATATAGGTTTCTCATCCAGCCCAGCATTTCGCAGGGTGTACTCTGCATATAAGTTAAATAAGCAGGGTGACAATATAGAGCCTTGACATACTCCTTTCCCAATTTGGAACCAATCTGTTGTTCCATGTCCAATTCTAACTGTTGCTTCTTGACCTGCATATAGGTTTCTCAGGAGGCAGATAAGGTGATCTGGAATTACCATCTTTTTAAGAGTTTTCCACAATGTGTTGTGGTCCACACAGTCAAAGGCTTTGGCATAGTCAATAAAAGCAGATGTTTTTATGGAACGCCCTTGCCTTTTCTATGATCCAATGGATGTTGGCAATTTTATCTCTGGTTCCTCGTCCTTTTCTAAATCCAGCTTGAACCACTTGAATATCAAGTTCTCAGTTCACGTACTGCTGAAGCCTGGCTTGGAGACTTTTGAGCATTACTGTGCTAGCGTGTGAGATGAGTGACCCTGTACTTGTGATGATGGTGGTGAGGGGTCAGTTGTATGCAACTGTTTGTGACTCTACAGACTGTAGCCCACGAGACTGCTCTATCCATGGGATTTCCCCAGCAAGAATAAGTGGGTTGCCATTTCCTCCTCCAGGGGATCGAACCCAAGTCTCCTGCGTCTCCTGCAGTGCAGGCAGATTCTCCACCACGGAGCCACCAGAGAAGCCCTGTATCTGTGACATATACTGGAAATACTTTTCTCTCAGTTTTATAATTTTGGCTGCGAGGCTTGCAGTAGTTCCCCAACCAGGGATTGAACCTAGGCCCCTGACAGTGAAAGCACTGAACCCTAGCCACTCACCAGGGGATTCCCTGTTTTTAAGAAATCAAATGGATTGGTTTTTCTTCTGTTGCCTCTGGCTTTTGAGTCAGAGTTAGAATGCTTTTCCCTGCACCCAGGGAAATTCCCTCTGGTTTCCTCCTGGTGTTTGCACGGTGAGGGTGAGGGAACAGCCCACTGGCCCGGAGCACCCGCTGAGCAAGGAGTCAGGATCTGGTCCCCAGATCTGCTTACATCCAGAGTTAACATGATCATGGGGCTAGGGGCCCAAAGGATGAGGGAGCCAGCTTGAGGAGCTGGGAAATGAACATGATGGAAGCGGCTGAAGCCGGAGGGTGACAGGAGGGCTGGGGTGAAGGTCCGTCTCAGGGTGACTAAAGGGGCAGCTTCAAGGGGGCCTCATGCTTTTCAGCCTGCATTTTAAAAGCCAGCATCAAGGACTTCCCTGGTGGTCCAATGGCTAAGACGCCACACTCCCTTGGTTCAGGGAACTACATTCTACATGCCATAACTAAAGATCCCAAGTGTCGTAACTGAGACCCAGCACAGCCAAATAAGTAAATATTTAAGAAAAAATAAATAAATAAACAGCAGCCACAGGGACGTAGGAACCCTCCTTTGGTGGTGGGACTGGAAAATGACAGCCCCCGCGCTAGACCGTTTAATAAAGGTTAAGCAGAATTACCGTCCCTAGGCACAGTCCCGACACACAGCAAGTCTACCTCTAGGTGTATACCTAAGGGAAGCGACAACAGGTGGTTCAAACAAACACTAGTACTGAGTGATCATGGCAGCGTTATTCACTGCAGCCAAAAGACACAGACAACCCAGAGGCCCGTCAAACGGATGAGTGAATAAAAAATGTGGCCTATTCATAGAATAGAATATTAGCTCAGGCTTAAAAAGCAATGACGTTCTGGGACTTCCCTGGTGACCCAGTGGTTAAGAATCCACCTTCCAATGCAGGGTACTTGGGTTCTTTTCCTGGTCAGGAGATAGATCCCACAGGCCACAGGGCAGCTAAGCCTGTGCCAACTAGGAAGTCTGTGCGCCACGAGGGAAGAACCACATACCGGAACTAAGAGCTGATGCAGCCAAATAAATAAAGAAGGGCGGAGCGGGGATGAAGTTCTGATCCATGCTACAACAGAACCCTTGAAAACATGATGCTAACGGAAGAAGCTGAACACAAGAGGCCACATATTGTACGATTCCATTGGTCAGAAATGTCCAGAAGAGGCAAATCCATAGAGACAGAAATCAGGAGCTGGAGGGAAGGGAGAAGAGGAAGCGACTGCTTAACGGGTACGAGGGTTTTTTAAGAGTGATGGAAATGTTATGGAACTAGACAGACATGAGTTACACAATGTCGTGGATGTAATAAATGCACTTGAGTCAAGCATTTTACAGCGTGGTAAGTTAATTGGTAAATTGCATGTTACGTGTTTTTTGCCACAACAACAACAAAAAACACATGGGACCAATGTTTAGAAAAACAAAAATGCATTCCCTTTAAAAACAGGGAAGCAGGGTGCAGACAAAGGGAGAAAGAAGTCAGCCAGGGAAGGGATGCTGGAGGACCACCGCCCAGCCTGGCCTGCAGAGACCCTGGGCTGGAGAGCGGTCTGCCAGCACCTGTGGGGGTTTCTCCCACCAGCCTTGTGGAAGGCCTTCAAGGGAAACACTCGGATCCTTGCAAGCTTCAGTTTCCTCCTCTATTAAGTGAAGACCTTGTCAGGCAACTCGTAAGGAATTGCTACATGGCTGGCTCTAAGTACTTTACATGTATTAACATTTAATTTTTATGCCAACACTATGAATAGACACACTTTTTAAAAATGTATTGAAGAATATATAATTGATTTACAATGTGTTAATTTCTGCTGTACGGCAAAAATGATTCAGACATATATATGTAGACATATATATGCACATTTCTTTTCATATTCTTTTTCATTATGATTTATCACAAGAATGGAATATCGTTCCCTGCGCTCTACAGTAGGACCTTGTTATCCGTCCTATATATAATAGTTTGCATCAGCTAACCCCAAACTCCCAATCCTCCCATCCCCGCCCTCTTCCTCCTCCTTGGCAACCACACAGCTGTGCTCTAGGCCTGTGAGTCTGCTTCTGTTACATAGAGAAGTTCATTTGTGTGGACAGATGCCCATTTTACAGAGAAGCAAACTGAAGGGCAGAGAGATTTAAGTTCTGTGTCCCGGCTCACATAGCCGTCAAGCAGCAGAGTTGGAGTTTGAACACAGAGCTGGCTCAGGTCTGTGCCTTTAACCATTTTGCAGTAATACTGAGCATGTCAGGCCATTTGCAGGCAGGAATGCGCTGGCTCCTCACAACAAGAATACCATTTTACAGATGAGGAAACCGAGGCACAGAGTCAGGCGAGCCGTCTGCCTGAGGACACAGCGAGGAAGGGGCAGGGCTCCTTGAACGGGTGGTAATAAGACCTTCCACACTAATGCTACAAGTAGAATGTGTGGGGGAGAGCTTTTGACCCTTTGCCGCAAACAAAATAGACAAACTGAATTTTCATGACTATCAGACACAGAATACATAAAGATTTAAGTTAAATAAGAACTCATCCCACCTGGATAATCTTTTTTTTCTCCATTTAGGACAGATGGTTCGCAGTCTTACCACGGATAATAAAGGCTCCTAAATCCCTCAGGGCTTTGCAATTCTCAAAGCATTTTTGTTAACCATCTGTCCTTTCAAGATTTCTCATTAGATAACTTTCGTGACTGGGAAAAGACCCTGTTGCTGAGAGAGATTGAAGGCAGAAGAAGAGGGCGACAGAGGATGAGATGGCTGGATGGCATCATCGACTCGATGGACGTGAGTTTGAGTGAGCTCCGGGAGTTGGTGATGGACAGGGAGGCCTGGCGTGCTGCNGATAACTTTTGTGACTGGGAAAAGACCCTGTTGCTGAGAGAGATTGAAGGCAGAAGAAGAGGGCGACAGAGGATGAGATGGCTGGATGGCATCATCGACTCGATGGACGTGAGTTTGAGTGAGCTCCGGGAGTTGGTGATGGACAGGGAGGCCTGGCGTGCTGCAGTCTGAGAAGAGTCGAGCTCGTCTGGGCGACTGAACACCTTTTGGGACTGTCAACTCTTACAGGTCTGGGGGTGCCGTAAAGGTCATGTGTGTGTTCGTTCACTCAAGGCCTCCGACTCTTTGGGATCCCGTGGACTGTAGTCTGCCAGGATCCTCTATTCATGGGATTTCCCAGGCAAGAATGCTGGAGTGGGTTGCCATTTCCTTCTCCAGGGAAGTCCAAGGGAGTATCTTTTCTCTATTTCCCTTTTTTTTTTTCGAATAATCATTTGTATAAGATACACATATTTCTAATTTGCATCATTTGATTTCAGCTACCAATTTTAACTGAGCCAGAATCAAAGAATTTGACATTTACCCTTCTTTATGACCCCTCCTATCTGGACCTCAGTCTTCCCGTCATTAACACAGGGATTTTTAAAAATTCATTACTTATTTGTTTGGCTGCACCAAGTCTTAGTTGTAGCATTTAGGCTGCAGCATGTGAACTCATACTGTGGCTTGTGGGACCGAGTTCCCTGACTAGGGACAAATCCCAGCCCCCTGCATAGGAAGTGAGGAGTCTTAGCCAACAGACCACCAGGAAGTCTCAAAAGGGATGTTTAAAGGAGTTTTCTTAGCCTCTTTGCCAGATCTGCCCCATGACTCATTTGGGGTAGTTTCTCTCTCTTTGGCTTTGGTTTAAAGGCCTTGGCTGTTGAACCCTCAAAATGGTATCGTGGCCACTCCCCTCCCCACTCTCCCTAGTGGCCCAGCCCACCCCTCCTCCCCCAGCCCTTTCTACTTCCCTCCTCTTTCCTGGGCTCCAAAGCCCTGGATCTAACTTGAAGACAGTTATCAGCAATGAACGGAGAGGCAGACTGCTGGCAAGGCGTAAAGACAAAGCAGGATTTATATGAGAAAGATAAGACAGAAAGCTTCCGGCCATCTGGGAACAAGTTTTGTTTTTATACTTGAGGTGGAGGGGCAAAAACGATTATCCAGAAACTTAGCAACAGAAAAGAGCAAGCTTGGGACTTCCCTGGTGGTCCAGTGGTTGAGAATCTGCCTTCCAATGCAGGGGACTCACTCAGGTTTAGTCCCTGGTGGGGGAACTAACATCACCCCGCCACGGAGCCGCTAAGCCCGCACACCGCCACGCTGCACAACGAAGACGCAGCACAGCCAAAAATAAAATTAATAAGTAACTCATCTGTGTGTGTGCATGCTCAGCCGCTCAGCTGTATCCAGCTCTTTGTGACTCCGTGGACTGTAGCCCACCAGGTTCCTGTCTGTCCGTGGGATTTCCCAAACAAGAATACTGGAGCGGGTTGCTGTTTCCTTCTCCAGGGGGATCTTCCTGACCCCGAGATTGAACCTGCGTCTCCTGCGTTGGCAGGCAGATTCCCACTGCACCATCAGGGAAGCCTATAACTCATCTCTAGGTTACTTACTTAAAAAAAAAAAAAAAAAAGGCAAACTTGCTGAGAGCCACTAAAGAAAGCCATTTCAGATACTCGGATTCTCCAGAAAACCCTGAGAGTTTGGTGGTGGAGTGTTTGTGGGAGGCTGTGTCTGTGACTCCACGGCAGCTTCCCTTTGGCAGTGAGTACCCCGTGCTTAGCCCAGGGGCTCCACTCCTGTGTCAGGGTTTCCTCAGGATCTTGCTATCTCTGTCTGTAGGTCTCGATCTAAGTGCATGCATCCATGTCCACACTGACAGCTGTATCCTCAGCTAGAGCTACAGCTGTCTACAGCTGTGTCCTTGTCTGTGTATCTACAGAGGTATCCGGGTCCAATCTAGATCCACCTCTGTGCTAGTTTCCTAAGGCTGTGTAACAGATCCCCACAAACTGGGTGGCTTAAAGCAACGGAAGTGTACTCTCCACGATTCTGGAGGCTGGAAGTTCGAAATAAAGATGTCAGCAGGGCTCTAGGGGAGATGTCTTCCTCTCCTCTTTCAGCTTTGCTCTCTTGGCATTTCCTGTCTCCAGTCAATGCCTCCATCTATACAAGGGCTTCTGTCTCCCACGACACTTGTCATTGGATTTAGGGCCCACTTGGCTAATTCGGGATGATCTCATCTTTTCTTAAAATATGAATTATGTGTTTATTTTTATTGAAGTATAGTTAATTTAGTGGCCTCCCTAGTGGTTCAGGTGGTAAAGGATCTGCCTGGAATGCACGAGGCCCAAGTTCCATCCCTGGGTCAGGACAATCTCCCGGAGACGAAAATGGCAATCCATTCCAGTATTCTTTCCTGGAGAATCCCACGGACAGAGGAGCCTGGTGGGCTACAGTCCATGCAGTTGCAAAGAACTGGACGTGACCGAGCGACTAAGCAGACACACGTAGCTGATTTACAGCGTTGTAGTAGGTTCAGGTGTGTAGCAAAGGTAGCAAGAGTGGCCCAGCATCGCTGATCTGAAGTAGCTGTAAAAAGTCAAGTAAGCGTTTGGAGATTCAAGTAACAAACCATCTGCTCTCATTTAGCCTGACTTCCCAGAGTTCTTGCTGAATTTCAGCCCACAAGCCAGCAGTCACACAGCAACTTGTAAATCCCCTTCCACACTCAGGCAGATCTTTGTGTGAACTCTGAAAAGACTGCCCTCTGAAGAGGCACTTGCAGAGCTTTGTGTGTGTGTGTGTGGTTGGGGGGGGGGGGGGGGGTGTGGG
>SJYX01010814.1:833659-877703 GCA_006410675.1 Oreotragus oreotragus | reverse complement strand
GAAAAAAAAAATGTTGAAGCAGTGACCAGGCTCCCAGAAGGTTCTGGTCCAAATTTTTATTAGAATGACCTTACGGCTGTGACCTGCAGTCAGAACTCTTCTCGCTACAGTTTCCTATTCAAGCCAGTATTTCCCCACAGTTTATTATCGGCCCTTGGCGGATGCTCACACAGGTCAAGAAGGTGGCTCTGGAGCGGGACTCACTGAGTCTGAGCGCGTCTCTGCCATCCGCCGCCAGAGGGCGCACTGCAGAGACTCGTCTCCCAAATGGCCAGTGTCAATTCTTCCCCTCCCTATGTGTGCCTGGTACTTCCCCCATCAAGAAGGGAAATCTAGAGGTTTACCTGGTGGTCCAGTGGCTAAGACTCCATGCTCCACACGTAGGGGGCCCAGGTTCGCTCCCTGATTAGGGAGCTAGATACCATATGCTGCAACTAAGAGTTAAGACCCAGGTCAGGCTAATAATTTTTTTTTTTTTAAAGAGGTGGAGTCTGTTTCCTCTCTGCTTGACTCTGGTCTGGCTTATGACTTGGTTTGACTAAGAAATCAAATCCCAGTCAATCACGTCCTTCCCCAAACCCTTCCTATAGTAAGGTCAAAGGCTAAAGTCCTTATGGAGCTCTAGACCTGCTCTGTTCAATAGAGTAAACAATGGCCACGGGGACGGGGGAGATTGAAATTAAGATGTAATTAAAATTCAGTAAAATTGAACATTCCTTTCACCCACGTGACAGGGGCTCAAAGCTACACGTGACCTGTGGCTACCATACCAGGCAGGTACAGGACGTCTTCATCACCACAGAAAGTTCTCTTGAACAGCACTGATGCAAGTATTCCTGCTTGCAGAGGTCCCTAGGGTCGGGTGTGGGTCTTGGCCTGCAGATAGGCCGGGAGGGTGCCCCAGGCTCGGACTTCAAGGAGGAACTGTCCCCCCTCCCCGGACCGAATCAAACCGACGGGGGCTGACTCCCAAGGATGTGAGCTGGTCCTAGGCGTGCCTGAGGAAGAAACCAGGGCTCCAGGAATAGAAAAGTGATTCCCTACCTTTCCCTCCATTGGGTTCCGTAAAACCTGATGCCCACAAGGCCCTGCCTTCCTTATTGCAAGACCCGCCCTTCACACAGGAGGCCCCGCCCCTCCTGCTTGTAGGCCTGCAGTGTCCGACTCTGCAACAACATGGACTGCAGATTATCAGGCTCCTCTGTTCATGGAATTGCCAAGGGAAGAATACTGGAGTGGGTTGCCATCTCCTCCTCCAGGGGATCTTCCCTACCCAGGGATCGAATCTGGATCTCCTGCATTGCAGGCAGATTCGTTAGCTTCTCCAGGGAAGCCCAGGCCTGCGGAGACAACTCAGCCAAGTTGCCGTGACCCATGTGTCCACCAGGTGGTGCTCCAAACCCGCTGGTTAAAATCGCTCTCCGGTGGCTACGGGTGCGCCCACGGTCCCCACCAGGAGGCGCTCTGAGACTGATGGTTAAATTCAGGTGGTTAAATGGAAAAGAGTATTTAAAAAGAATGTGTGTATGTGTACAAGTGAGTCACTTCGTTGTACAGCAGAGATTGACATGACATTGTAAATTAAGCAGTGTTCAAAGAAAAGATCATGTGATTGACGGAGTTTCCTGAGTGCTCATGATGTGCAGGGCACTTCTCCATCGTAAGCTGCAAAGCTCTGCTGTGTTTTGAATGTCTGTGGAAGGTGGAGTTGACTGTAGGCCAGCAGTTCTCTAATACTCTGGCCACCTGATGCAAAGAACTGACTCATTGGAAAAGACCCTGATGCTGGGAAAGATCGAAGGCAGGAGGAGAAGGGGACGACAGAGGATGAGATGGTTGGATGGCATCACCAACTGGATGGACATGAGTTTGAGTAAGCTCCAGGATGGACAGGGAAGCCTGGCATGCTGCAGTCCATGGGGTTGCAAAGAGTCTGCTGCAACTGAACTGAGTGGTTTTCCAAGTAAGGTCCTGAGACCACCTGGATCAACTTAGAATTGTCAGGCCCACCTGGAACCTAGAGAATCACAGACTCTGAGGGAGAGGCCTAGCAATCTGTATTTTAAAAGGCTCTCCAGGTGATTTTGATGATCCACCCATTGGAGAACCCCTGCTGTGGATTCTCATTCTCCCCTGGAGCCTTAGGGTAGCAGTTTGCAATCCCTGGCGCACTGACACAGTATCTTCTTCAACTCTTACATCTACACTGGGAGGAAAGCTCTATTATGATCCCTCTTTCAGATGAGTAAATGGAGGCACAGAGAGGTTGAGTAAGTAGCTCAAGGTCACACAGCTTACGAGTGGCATCACAGGGGATGAGCCAGGCTCCAAACCCCTCTTCCAAAAATCTCTCTTAATTTTATCCTCCCAGTGGCCTTCTCTTCCCCTGTCACACCACCTTGGGCTCTAGGATGGGGTCCCAGGAGGTCTCCACAGGGCAGTATCTATTGCCTCCACATCTGTGACTCACTGTTTTTTTCCTTGATTGTAGTGAGTGACAGCTAGGCTGGTCCAGATAAGGGTTGGGTTGGAGTCAAAACTCCCTGAAAATCTTGGCACATTTGAAACTACAACCTGGGAGGCACCAACAGGCTGCATTTGGGGACGGAAGCCCCCTGTGATTCAAAAAAACACTGGAGGACTTCCCTGATGACACACTGAAAATCTGCCTGCTGTTGCAGGAGACACAGGTTCGATTCCTGGGGTGGGAAGATCCCCTGGAGAAGGGAATGACTTTATTATTTTTCGTCAACCTGATAAAGGGCCTCTGATTTAAAAAAAAAAAAAATTGCTACATCATACACTTCATCACACTTGATTAAAGAGTTTCCTCCTAAGATTATGAACATGGCAAGGCAATGTCCCCATATCTAGTTAATATTGTATGAAAGTCCTAGCAAGCGCGTGGTGTTTTAAAAGGGGAGGGTAATGGTTTGTGAGTTTGTGACTGTCTTTGTGTCTTGCCGTGTGTCTGCACATCTGTGACTGTGTGACGTGTGGGGGGTGTGTGTGTGAATGAATAGCCTGTTCACGTGGCCAAGGCACAGAAGGACACAGTAGGCTTTGAACAGGGTTTACCAGAAAACGCCATCGCACGGGTTCCTCTCCGAGCCTAGCGTCTCTCCCCGTCTCTCTTCTCCCACACCCCAAATAGGTGAGGCCCCTGAGTCTGTGGCCAGCGTGCCCCTCCCTCCAGTCCCAGCACTCGAGCCTCCTCTTCACAGGCTCCAGTGATGTTCCCTGCGCTGCTTCTTGTTTCGTTGATAAACTGTGTCCGACTCTTTTTGAGACCCCATGGACTGGGGCCCACCAGCCTCCTCTGTCCATGCGTGGGATTCTCCAGGCAAGAGTGCTAGAGTCAGTTGCTATTTCTTTCTCCAGGAGATCTTCCCGACCCAGGGATATGGCAGGCGGACTCTTCACCACTGAGCCGCCTCAGAAGCCCATGTTCCCTGTGGAGTAAAGGGTTAGCTTAATCAGCTCCATCCCTGCATGTTCAAAAAAGAAAGAACTGGCCTCCCGGGAGGGAACCTCTAAGCCCTTGGAAAGTCCTGCCTGATAAGAGTGTCTTTGTTTACCTGGAACGTTGGGCCAGAGAGTCTAAGCTAACAGTGTGATTTATGCCAAACAGCTGTTTTTGTTCAGGGAGGAGTGGGGTCTTAAGTCAGGCTGCTTGAATTTGCTTTCTGGAGGGGCTGGAGACTGAATAACCAGGCTTAGGTGACCAAGGCCCAGGCAAACTCTCCAGGGTCCCTCTAACTTCCCAGAAAAGTCAGAACCACATCCACATTTCTCAGAAATCCCCTAGCTCATTAAAAAATGAAGGTATGTCCGGATGTTCCCTGGTGGTCTAATGGTTAGGATACGGCGCTTTCACTGCTTTCAGATTTAATCCCTGGTAGGGGAAGGAAGATCCCACAAGACACATGGCCAATAAAAAAGAAGTGTCAAAACACTCTGAGCACATCACTAATTGGTCTAATTTGACCTGTTACATGTAAGGAAGAAAGGCTTGAGTACATACTACAAATTAGGACAATCACTGCTGTGCACGGGACAATTAGTGGGTTGGGGTGGGGGGAGTGAAGATTTCTAGCGCAATGCAATCCAGGCTGGGCTGGGGCTTGGGTTTCAAGAATCAGGATGGCTTATCTGTGTGGGCAGAACATCAGAGACCCTGGGAAATGCCCTTTCTGGGAGAGTAGCTGAAACAATGGTGCAACAGCACCCTGGGGTCTTATGTGCTCAGAATGTATGGACTGGGATCCTTTTGAGTAAGCACAGCAAGAGCCATGAAAGGCTGTATATCACAGGTCTCCCCCTTTTTATTGTGAAAAAATAAAATACCTCAAATAACCTCTGTATCTCTCTGGGTGTCCACGAACAATGAGAATGTGAGGACCGCTGTGTCAGGCGATAGAGGTGTGTCGGGCTATGTCAGATTGGAGCATAAGCCAAATCTTGACTCTGTGACCTCAGGTGACCTCTCTGGGCCTCAGTTTCTTCATCTGTAAAATGGGGATAATAGTATCTGCCTTGCAGGGTGACTGGGAGACGTGTAAAGGGCTTCTAATAGCTCTTGGCACACATGAAGTGTGTAATAAGTACAAAAGTTATTAGTTAACCCGGTTATAAAGGGGAAAGGGAGTATTTATAGGCAAAATGGGGTGGGGGATGGAACGAAATCACAAAGAACACAAAAATCACCACCCACATGATTGTGTTTATCCAGTCACGTGAAGTGATGCATCTGTAGAAGGAAATTAAACAGAACTACTATCTAACAGAAAAATTCCAAGATAAGTCTCTTCTTTTTAAGCTGTCAGAATCTGTCTGAGCCCACATCTGAACCTTCCAAAAAAACCCTTTTCTGCTTATGGCAGTGTATTGGGTTGAAGAGTGTCTTTTAAAAATTAAGTCCAAGGAATTCCCAGGTGGTTAGTGGTTAGGGTTGTGTTTTCACTGCCTAGAGCCTGGGTTCAATCGCTGCTCAGAGAACTAAGATCCCACAAGCTGAGCCTTAGCAAAACCCAAAGCGAAAAAGATGCAAATGAACTTATTTACAAAACAGAAACAGACTCACAGACACAGAAAACAAATTTATCTGGGGTCCTACTCTCGCTTAAAACCACTGACTCCAAACCCTAGATAAAGGATGGTGATTCTCAACCTTGGATACTCATTGGGATTCCTTGGGGAACATTTAAGAAATTGGCATGCCCTAGTCTCACCTTCAGGGAGTTTGAAGCTGTTGTTCTGGGGTGGGGTGCAGGCATCCAGGATCGTAAAAGCTCTCCGGATGACTCTGCCATGCGGCCAGGGTTGTGAACCATTTCTATACTTTCTCCAATCCTCCCATTTCACAGGCAAGATGCTGAAGCCAGATAAGAGGAGGAACTTGCTAAGGCTGCAGGGCAAGTTGGTGACAATGCAGGAGCAGAAGCCAGGAGTCCTGACCCCCACACAAAGCTTCCTTTCTCACATATGGCAGTGCTGGACCCCGGGGGTGAAGATGTTGTTTTTACTATTATTGTTATTATCATCAGTGGCTTCCCTGGTGGCTCAGACGGTAAGGAATCCACCTGCAATGCTGCAGACCTGGGTTCGATCCCTGGGTCAGGAAGATCCCCCGGAGAAGGGAATGGCAACGCACTCGAGTATTCTTGCCTGGAGAATCCCATGAACAGAGGAGTGTGGTGGGTTACCGTCCATGAGGTCTCAAAGAATCGGACGTGACTGACTTTCACTTTCATTATTATTATTATATAGCATGAGAAGACGAATATAGCTTATTTTAAAGTCCTCTGTAGAACTGAGTTTAACTCAGAGACTTAAAATCAGTATTCTTACACCTGAAACTAACATAATATTGTACATCAATCATATTTCAATTAAAAATATATATAAATGAATAAAAATTGAGAGATTAATTATAAAAACCAGTATTCTAACTTTAATTAGCAAAATTTTCTACAATAAAATGATAAAATTGTGTATGGTGCCAAAAAGAGGGATCGTTTTTCCATGTTTATTGAGGTTTTTCCATAGCAATCATACATTATTTTTAATTTTCTTTTTTTGGCTGCATAGCATGTGGGATCTTAGTTTCCCAACCAGGGATTGAACCTGGTTCACCTGCATTGAAAATGTGGAGTCTTAACCACTGGACCACCAAGGAAGTCCCATACATGAATTTTATAGTCAGATAAAGAATGTCTATATAATTGGCACTGGGGGAAAAAAATAAGTGGGCTAAATAGGGTGAGATGGTCATGGAGCATTTAAGTGGAAATGCCACCTCTAGCCAGGAAAGAAAAAGAAAGATATACAACTGATTCATTTTTCCCTTCAACCTCTAGACTCAAAACCTTCCTGGTGTGTGAGTGGGTGGCCTTGGAGGTGGCCTCATTTCTGAATAAATCTTAGTTCAGTTGGAACAAAATCTCTCTAGTCATGGGTCAGATGTGTGTTCCTCATTCCCATGACCCCTCTGTCATTTTTTTTTTTTTGTCTTGATGTCCTCCACAGCCCAGTTTTTTGGCATTTAGGATTTAAATATGTCATTAAAAAATTGAAATATAATTAATTTATAATGTTGTATTAGCTTCAGGTGTACAGCAAAGTGATTCGGTTTTAAATATATTAAATATATATATTCTGTATGCTTAAAATTATATATATAATTTTTTCATTCTTTTACATTACAGTTATCACAAGACATTAAACATAGTTGCCTATGCTATACAGATGTTTAGTCACTTCAGTCATGTTCGACTCTTTGTGGCCCTATAGACTGTAATCCTTGGTCCATGAGATTTCCCAGGTGAGAATACTGGAGTGGGCTGCCATTTTCTTCTCCAAGCGATCTTCCCAAGCCAGGGATTGAACCTGTTTCTCCTGCATTGGCAAGCGGATTCCTTACCACTGAGCCACTTGGGAAGCCATGCCATACAGTAGGTCCTCGTTGTTTATCTTTTTATATATGGTAGTGTGTATATGCTGGAGAAGGCAATGGCACCCCACCCCAGCACTCTTGCCTGGAGAATCCCAGGGACGGAGGACCCTGGAAGGCTGCCGTCCAAGGGGTCGCTGAGGGTCGGACACAACTGATGTGACTTAGCAGCAGCAGCAGCAGCAGCAGCAGTGTGTATATGTTGGAGAAGGCAATGGCACCCCACCCCAGTACTCTTGCCTGGAAAATCCCAGGGACGGAGGACCCTGGAAGGCTGCAGTCCAAGGAGTCGCTGAGGGTCGGACACGACTGCGCGACTTCACTCTCACTTTTCACTTTCATGCATCGGAGAAGGAAATGGCAACCCACTCCAGCGTTCTTGCCTGGAGAATCCCAGGGACGGGGGAGCCTGGTGGGCTGCCGTCTATGGGGTCGCACAGAGTCGGACACGACTGAAGCGACTTAGCAGCAGCAGCAGCAGCAGTGTGTATATGTTAATTTCACACTTCTAATTTATCTCCTCCCCCCACTTCCTTGCTATCCCCTCTGGTGACCATAGTTTGTTTTCTGTCTGTAAACCTATTTCTATTTTGTCAGTGAGTTTATCTACATCACTGTTTTAGATTCCACGTAGAAGTGATATCATATATTTGTCTTTGTCCGATTTACTTCACTTCACATGATAATCTCTAGTTCAACCCATGTCGCTGCAAATGGCATTCTTTCATTCTTTCTTGTGGCTGAGTACGAGTCCATTGTACATACCACATCTTGATCCGTTCATTCATCTTCCAAGTCATTTCCACATCTTGGCTACTGTAAATAGTGCTGCTGTGGACACTGGGTTCATGTGTCTTTCCGAATTAGAGTTTTCTCCGGAGGTATGCCCAAGAGTAGGATTGCAGGGTCATACGTTAGCTCTAGTTTTCATTTTTTAAAGGAAACTCCATATCGTTATTCACAGTGGCGGTACCAATTTGCATTCCCAACAACAGTACAGGAGGGTCCCTTTTCCTCCACACCCAAATATATGTGATTCTTCCCTCCACATGATATCTTTCAAGCCCAGGAGAGACTGAGATCTACTTCCCTGCATGCTGTTTCTTAAGCTTGGTTTACCAGTTGTCCTTCTGCCATGCTGCCAGCTTCAGGTAGATAGATACTTGTAACCTTTGGCAAATGTAAACACAATTTAGTATTCAAAGAGTTCAAAGACAACAAAACACATCATCTTTTAGAAAATAAATAAGACAGTTTATTCTCTCTCTTTTTTCCTTTACTTAAGGATTAATCCCTGGCCAAGACTATTCTCACCACGTGACATTTTCCAGACACCAGGAAGAAATGCGATCGGCCTCCACAACACAAACGAGAGAAGCTTGTGCATTTGTTTTATGAGCGCTTTTAAAATGTGTGCTTGTACTGCTAGGTTCAGATTTTCATTCGTGGAATATTCTGGAAGACAGACATAACAGGCACTTTACTACTATACCCTGAATGAGTGATTGCTTATTAAAAAAAAAATGGTTTTAAAAGTCATGGAATATGTAACATGCATACAGACATGTGCCCAATCATAGCTTAACAAATAAACATAACAAACTCCATGATACGATGACTCGTCTAGAAATGGTCGGGGCTTCCTGGTGGCTCAGTGGTAAAGAATCTGCCTGCCAGTGCAAGAGACCTCAGTTCAGTCTCTGGTCTGGGAAGATCCCACATGCTTCAGGGCAACCAAGCCTGTGCACCATAATGGCTGAGCCTGTGCTCTAGACCCTGGGAGCTGCAACTACGGAACCCTTGAGCTTCAACTACTGAAGCCCCTAAACCCTTGAGCCTGCCCTCCTCAACAAGAGAAGCCTGTGCCTTGCAACTAGAGAGTAGCCCCCAACCGCCAACTAGAGAAAAAGCCTGTGCAGCAAGCAAGACCCAAAACAGCCAAAAAAAGGGGGAGGTGTCACTTAAATACAAAAAAGAAAAGAAAAAAAAGAAGAAGAAATGATCAGCCCAGAAGGCCCACGTGTCCTGTTCATCACAGACTCCTCCCTCCCCCAGGGTAAATCATACTCTGCTTTGTGATAAACAATTCCTTGCTTTTCTGTAGATATGTATGTTTATTACAAAACCATGCATCTCTCAACACGATAGCTTTGACTATCTTTGAGCATTAGATTCATGCAATCTTACCATATGGATTACTTTGCAGCGTGGCTGTTTTTTTTTAAGAAAAATAAATCAAGCAAAGAAAGAGAACATGGGGCCTCCCAGTTTCCTGGCCACGTTTCCTCCCTTGGAAGCTTGTTTCTTCGCCTTGAGTGGAGAGGGCTGCCGGAGAAAGTTCAGGGACTGCAGCTGGCAGCTGTAACCTGAGCCCCAGCTCAGATGAATACACATCTCTCCCTGCAACACATAATCCCAAGGTTTTGTTGGTTATTTCCAGAGAAGGGGAGAGAGAGGGACAGAGCGCTCAGAATGGCCCTGGGAGGGGATAGAGTTGCCAGGTCTGTGTTATTGAACCATGGGGGTTTATTTTAGATTCTTGTTCTGTGCAATGAAAATGCACAAGCCAGAGAGCGTGTCTCTGAAGAAGCATAATTGTTTCAAACAAGTCAAGAAGTCCCATCTGATTCCAAGCAATGTGCAAACCAAACCTCCTCGCTGACACTGCTCAGCTCTTCATCTGAAATAGCAAAAAAAAAAAAAAAATCAGCAGAATAACCCCCAAGTTCATCCATAGGGGAGTAGTTAATTAGATTGTGTTGAATAGGACTCCAGTATTCTTGCCTGGAAAATTGCACGGACAGAGGAGCCTGGTGGGCTATAGTCCAGGGAGTTGCAAAAAGTCGGACACAATATACACACACACACACACACACGCACACACTCACACACTGGCTTTCACACAACATTGACTATGGTCCATGGTAAGAAATATATTTTATTGTGACCCAGAACACAGACACACCCCATAGAGAATAAAGCTTCCTAAAACATAATAGGTGAGATGAATTCGGATATTTTGTATTCTGTTGTTTCTGATGGGAAAACCTGTGAAAGGCCTTGACATGTATTAAAAAGCTGACAGGTGGCTTTGCCGGAAAATTCGTCATTATCTGCCACCCCTTTTCAGGTTTTCTGATTCTATGAGGTCTCTGAATCTTTGAATTCTTCACTTCTCTGTAAATTGCAGATAACAAAACAATGCAAATGATTACTGTCCACAGACACGTGAATGTTTTGTCTTGGTGGACAAATAATTTCCCTCTCCTGATGTGGGGAGAAGCCAGTTTTCTATGTATGAAGGAAATTCATTTTAGCTTTCTTGATGTTTGGCATCTGTCCTCTTTATGATTATAGGAGAGTCGAGATTTTACCTCTAAAAAGATGGTAAAGAGATTCTCCATGCAACATGAATTTGTCGGAAAAGAGTACTGAATACTCTTGTCAGTGTTTTCTTTCATAATAGCTATGGATCACTCTTTTTAAGTGTTCTATAATCACATTAAAAAGTTTATTGCTTAGAAATTCCCTGGCCGGCCAGAGGTTAAGACTCTGTGTTTCCACTGCAGCGGATACAGTTTTGATCCCTGGCTTCCCTGGTGGCTCAGAGGTTAAAGCGGCTGGCCACAATGCGGGAGACCCAGGTTCAATCCCTGTGTTGGGAAGATCCCCTGGAGAAGGAAATGGCAACCCACTCCAGTATTCTTGTCTGGAGAATCCCATGGACAGAGGAGCCTGGTAGGCCACACATGCATGCATGAAAGTGAAAAGTGAAAGTGAAGTTGCTCAGTCATGTCCGACTCCTAGCGACTTCATGTACTGCAGCCTACCAGGCTCCTCGGTCCATGGGATTTTCCAGGCACGAGTACTGGAGTGGGGTGCCATTGCCTTCTCCAAGATGCCACTTGGCAAAAAAGCAAACGAACAAAAAAAACAAAAACAAAAAAAACCCACCACTTATTGCTTGCTCCCCACCCTCCCCAAATTAGGTAAATACAAAACAAGTGTCTGTCAGGAAAATCATTCATTTCCCCATCTTGGATGATGATAGCAAAGGAAGCTGACATGCGCTGAGTGAGTTCTGTGTGCCAGACCCCATTATTTGTATCATCCCTCAGAATCTCCCAGCACCCCATTTTGCAGAAAACCTGAGGCTTAGAGAGATGGAGCAATGTGTTTAACATTTCCCAACTCTGATGTCATGGAGTCTGGGTTTGAGCCTGAGCTTAACCTAAGTTTTCTTAACCATCACCTTAAACCTGCTCCCTCTTGCATTAGTGTCTTTGGGGAATTTATGGCAAATTTTTTCAATAAGAGTATTTCCCTAGCCCTTCCTCTGCGTCTGACCTGTGCTGGGGAGACAGTGGTGTCCAGTGACAGCCCCAGCTCACCCTTCCCAGGGCTCACAATCCAGTGGGGGAGACAGACCCATCTCCAGAGTGGGCAGAGTTGGGCCAAAGGAGCCTTAAAGGGGTGCTGGATCCAGTTTGGGCAGTCAAGGAGGGCTTCCTGGAAGAAGCTGAGTCCTGAAGGACAAGGCGGTGTGATCCAGGTCACGTGTGACCCAGGTCTTACATAGAGAAACCCAGGGGGCTCTGAGAGTCCAGAAAACCTTACAATGATGGGAGGAATCCAAGCTGAACAAGAAAGGTAAAGTCCAGGTCCTCTCCGGTGAGGTCTTGGATAATCACATTTCTTAGGACTGGCCATGAGGCTTGTTCTCTGGTTGGCACGCAATGGGACAGAGGAGGGTCTCTGATGAGAGCAGCTGGTCATCTCTGCCAGACACAGCACTGCTCAGGGAACTCTGTGGATCTTCGTTTTCCCCAGTCTGCTCTGCTCAGTTCCGGAGCCGGGGACACCAGACTGCCCCCCTTACCCTCTCTGCTTGAGGTCCAAGTCCCCAGTCAGAGGCACAGCAAGTCAGACAGATGTAAGTTCAAATCCTGGCTCCCCTACAAACTGGATGCGTGGTTTCTGAGTCTCAGTGTCCTCATCTTTAAAATGGGTTGATAATCTCTAGTCCACATGCCTGTCGTGAGGGTTAAATTCAGATCAGATCACACCTCTGCTCAGAACCCCACGGTGTCTCCCACGTTCCTCTGAGAAAAAGCCAAGTCCTCCCAAGAGGACTTTCTGATCACAACTCCCACCTCTGATCACAACTCTCATCACAACTCATAGCTTCTCCCCCTCCCTCCCTCTGCTCCAACCACACTCGTCTCCTTGTGCTGTGCTTAGTCACTCAGTCGTGTCTGACTCTTTGTGACTCCATGGACTGTAGCCCTCCAGGCTCCTCTGACCATGGGGATTTCCCAGGCAAGAACACTGGAGTGGGTTGCCATGCCCTCCTCCAGGGGATCTTCCCCACCCAGGGTTTGAATCCAGGTCCCCCGCATTGCTGGCAGATTCTTTACTGTCTGAGCCACCAGGAAAGGCCACTAGCCTCCTTGGTGTTCCTCAGACATCTCATGCTCTCCAGCCCCTGGGCCTTTGCACTGGCTGTCTTCCTCGTCTGGAAAGACTACTCCACTTATCTGCCAGGCTCCTGGATTTTGTCTGCCTTGTGCACTGCTGTATAAACAGTACTAGAATTGTACTTTAATAATAACAGTAATTTTATATTTTAATATAATAATGATAGTAATAATGATGATAATGATTACAAGAGCCTGTAGGCATATCCAGGGCTTCAGATCCATCCCTCAACTCACCCTGTTACAAGTCTAAGCTTGTACTTCTTACCACACAACAGGCCAATAAACTGAGAAGAATCACTGGGGCAAGGAATGGCAACTTTATTTGGAAAGCCAGCAGGCTGAGAAGATGATTGACTAGTGTCCCAAAGAACCATCTTCCCTGGGGGGGATGCTAGTTTATTCTATAGAACAAAGAGGGAGTGGTAAGGAAGTAAAAAAGGTGATGATGTTTAGTCAGTCGTGACCCACTCTTCCGAGAGCCAATGGACTGTAGCCAGCCAGGATTCCTGCTCCATGGGATTTCCCAAACAAGAATACTGGAGTAGGTCGCCATTTCCTCCTCCCAGGAATCATCCTGACCCAGGGATTGAACCCAGGTCTCCTGCACTGCAGGCGGATTCTTTTCCACTGAGCCAGGAAAGCCTCCCCAAAAGGTGGTAAGTTATTTTAACTAATTCCTGGTTCCAGCCAGACTCCAGAGGAGATGTGTTCATTTCTTCCTGCAGCCATTCACAGGTGAGCCTGATCAGGAAGTGTCCTGTGAGCTAAACAAAGGTATTTTATTTTATTTATTTATTTTTGGCCACACATCATGGCACGAGGGATCTTAGTTCCTCAACCAGGGATCAAACCCTCGCCCCTTGCATTGGAAACACAGAGTTTTAACCACTGAACCACCAGGGAATTCCCTAAACCAAGGTATTTTAGCTTAATGTTCATTCCTGGAGATTGGCCATTATGCATACTTTAAACCATAGGCGACATTCCTTTAGAAGCAATAAAACAAGAAGGTTAAAGTAAAAGAAACAGATCCAATATGGAGTCAGATTTGTTCTTCCAGATTACAGCTCCCCTACCTCTGGCCCTTCCTATCTCTGGGTCCCAGCATGCACTGCAGCCAGACCAACAGGGGTTGTCCTAGAAGATGGCTCTCATTGACACTGATCATCTGGCAATTCTTTTAGCTAGACCCATAGGGAGAGGGAATTCAAGAAATCCGTGGGAAAGCTTGCCAGGATAAAAAGCAAATTTCTGTGGTAAGATCTGTTACAAGCAGTGGAGATTTTCGAAAACACACATATGTGGGGTGATGGGGAAGGGGGTGAGGAGAGGACGTGAGCTGTGAAGATTCATTCCAACCTCGATTTGGCTACGGGGACCTGAATTTAGAGAGAGGAGGCAGAGAAATTGCAGATAGGAAAGTTTCCCGGGAGTGGCCACCCACAGTATTTATGGCTATCTGGAGTGACTGGCCTCAGTGATGATCATCAGGGGGAAAAAGAATATCTCCCTCTTTCAGGGGAAGGCGGGTGTCTCTCATGTGGAGTTTACTATTTGCCTGTCTACACTGAAGAACAAGCACTCCTTCGTTCTGGTTTCCTTCCCAGCACTGCAGACAGAGGCAACCCTCTCTCTTACTTCTTGTTTATTTATTTTTAGAGAGAGTGTCTCATTCCCTGGCTTCAGAGTTCCAGCGGTTGTCCAAGTGGCTGACTTGATTTCCAACCCAAGACAGTCAATGGACATAGTCATTTATTCATTCAACAGAGAACGATTAAATGTCCCTCTGTGGCAAACACCGTTTAGATTCTGGGAATGTGATGGTGAAGAAGACAGGTAAGGTGTCTACCCTTAGGGGCTTCCACTGTAAAGGGAATTACAACTTTAGATGGTGTATGTGAAGTGAAGTGAAGTGAAGTCGCTCAATCGTGTCTGACTCTTTGCGACCCCATGGACTGTAGCCTACTAGGCTCTTCTGTCCATGGGATTTTCCAGGCAATAGTCCTGGAGTGGATTGCCATTTCCTTCTCCAGGGGATCTTCCCAACCCAGGGATCGAACCCAGGTCTCCTGCATTGTAGACACACGCTTTACCATCTGAGCCAAAACACTTTGGGAATTGTTACACAGTGATGCTAACTTATATGCTAATAAGTCAATGTGGTGCGATAGTGATTTTTGTGAAGGTATGTGAGGAGAGGGTGTCTCAGGTGATTCAGTGGTAAAGAATCTTCTTGCCAATGCAGGAGACTTGGGTTCGATCCCCGGGTTGGGAAGATCCTCCGAAGGAGGAAATGGCAACCGGCTCCAGTATTCTTACTGGGAAAATCCCATGGACAGAGGATCCTGGAGGGCTACAGTCCATGGGATTGCAAAGAGTTGGACACAGCTGAGCAACCGAGCATACACACACACACACACACGTGAGGGGGAAACTTCTGTAAACTAGGTGAGGTCTGGTAAATCTCAGAAGTGACATTTGGGCCAAAGTTTGAATGACCAGGAGGAAATCACACAGGAACAGCAAGTACAAACATCTTAAGGTGAGAGCTGTGGAAGAGCATGGCTGGAAAGGGCTTCCCACGGACACTAGCGGTAAAGAACCTGCCTGCCACTGCAGGACATGCAAGAGACACGGGTTTGATCCCTGGGCCGGGAAGATCCCCTGGAGGAGGAAATGGTAACCCACCCCAGTACTCTTGCCTGGAAAATCACATGGACAGAGGAGCCTGGGGGGCTATAGTCCACCGGGTCAAAAAAGAGTCGGACATGACTGAGTTGACTTAGCTCAGCACAGCATATGGCTGAAAGAGACCAAAATGAAGACAGAAATACTCCAGTTCTTAAGCTAGGGGTGGGGTGGTGGGTAAATCGGCAAGCAGGCATTCATTCCATTATTATGTGTACTTTTTTCATATGTCTAAGTACCTAATAACGACAGTTCTCTAGAATTTGAGAATAATTATTTAAATAAGGAACATGGGATCTATTTATCTGGTTAAGAATTTCAACAAAACAAGGAGAGGTGGGGTGTCTCTTTCTAACCAGATAACACTGTGAATCTTACTTTTAAAAGTTGTCCTACTGGAGCATCCCTGGTGGTCCAATGGTGAAGAATCCGCCTTGCAGTGCAAGGGACACCAGCTGATGTCTGGTCTGGAAAGAGCCCGCCTGTCTCAGGACAACTGAGCCATGTGCCACGACTACTGAGCCCTCGCACCTAGAACCTGTGCTCGGAAACGAGAGAAGCCGCCGCAGTGAGAAGCCCACGCACCGCAACTGGAGGGCAGCCCTCGCTTGACGCAGGAAGAGGAAGCCCAAGCGCCGCACTGAACACCCATCGCAGCCAGAAATAAAAATAAATCAGTCTTTAAAGGAAGAAAGCAAGAAAGTTGTAGTGCTCAAGTAGGAAACAGATGGGTCTCCGGGCTGGACACCGTGCCTGTCAAGTGGAGTGAAATCGAAGCTTTGTCACCCAGACACTCCAAGGACAAAGCGAGTGGCAGAAGCTGAGCTCTGCTGAAGCAGAGAGACAGGACGACCACTCCTGAGGTCGAGGAAGACTTCCCCGTCTGGGCAGGAGGTCTCCTTGGGGGTCAGAAAGGAGGGGGGCTCCAGCCTGAATCAAGTGTGGACGTACCATGTCCAACCCTTTGGATCTGTGGTGGGATCCGTCTTCGAGAAAAGTTGCGCACGCGTCTTGGGGAGGGTCCTGAGACCACGCAGGTGTGAAGAGAGAAACAAGATGATTGGCCAAATGTCAGCAAAGACCAGGAAGGATTGTCCTGTATGAGGGATTTAAATCACCTCTTTACCGCGCTCCTCCTCATTCAGGAAGCCCGCACACCTCTCTGGGTGTGTATTCCCGCCCTGCATCTGACTTAAATAAATAAACTGCTTCTCTATGTGCTCCCCTATACGTTGTGCTGTGTCGCCGTGTCTGTAATAATAAACTTTGTACCTGTTTGCAATTTTTGCCTCCTTGAAACATTTTTGCTTTCAAACAGGGTAAGAATTGGGAAACTTTGCTTCTACCCTCTAGCCCCTGGTGGACTGGCCAGCTAGGTTCAATCCCTGGACAGGGAAATAAGATCCTGCTTCAAGACTACTGTCTCTCTGATAAACAGTACAAGATATTTTATGATATTTTATTTTCTATTTTATGAGTCAGGATCAAAACAATAAAATCCTGTGGGAACGACTTTTATTCTTTCTGTAAGCCATTTCAGCGAAAAAACAACAACAAAAAAAGAAAATACCAAAGACAGAAGGCATTTTCTTTCATTAACTTTTTTTTTTTTGGAAACTTTAAAATGAAAACAACAGCAGAAAGAATAGTGTAATGACCTCCATCTATAACAAAGTTTTTCAAGGTCAATTCTCAGCCAGTTTGTTCCATCTATCCCCCTACCCTCCTGTGTTTTTTCTGTTTTTTTTTTTTTTTTTTTTCTGGAATATTTTAACAATACTTAAAAAAATACAAATAAATCATTGGTATTTGAAAACAGTCTGTAGGGTTTGTTTGTTTGTTTTGGCCATGCTGTGAGGCTTGTGGGATCTTAGTGCCCACCCGGCCCTCTGCAGTGAAAGCATAGAGTCCTAGCCACTGGACCACCAGGGACTTCCCTAGGATCTGTGTATTTTTAATGATTACATGAGTTGGAGAAATACATGTAGAGACTCGAATCAGATGCTGAGGCTGGCAGTCTGGAGGTTAGCGGTGAGGGGGAAAGCCACGTCCTGGGACATTTAGAAAGTACAAACTGAAGAAACTCTGGAGCAAGAAGGAGCTCTCACAGCACAAACTGGCCAGAACCAGTCAGATGAGTCACAGAACCACCAGGGTGGGTTACTACAACTTACTCCGGAGGGGAAATCTGGGTGGAAGCCCAGAGCCCCTGGGACCTTAGTATTTATGGAAATTCTGCAGGTTCTCATCCAAAATACACAGGAAAACAAAATAAAAACCTTAAGGTGAAAAGGAGAAGAGGATGCCAAGGTACCTCTAAAGTGCAGAGATAGGTGAAAGGGTCGGGGCTGCAGGGACCCATCGTCATGGAAACTGCAGTTGGAAGTGTTGTCATGGAAACCACAGCCAGGACTCCTACCAAGGGTGCTTCAGAACTATTTTTAGATCCATTGGTAATTGTGGGTGGTTCACTGATGGGAGAAGGGGCAGGCAGCTGACTTCTCTTACACATATACACACACACATATAGACATGCGTATATACATACATACAAATATACATTTATAATTACATGCAATTATATGTAATTACAAATAAATATTTGTATGTTCATATATATATATATAACAAATTTAAATTTGTCTCTCAAATATTTTGGAATGCTTAACTCAGAATCTTCTTTTCTGACTGAACCCTGATTGAAACACTTATAGGCATCCGTGCAGTGAAGACTTAACAGATCTGGGTTGTCCAAACTCTGTACCTTTTATTTTTTATTTTTTGTTTTTGTCCACACTGCATGGCATGTGGGATCTTAGTTCCCCTACCAGGGATTGAACCCATGCCCCTGCAGTGGCAGCCTGGAGTCCTAACGACTGGACCACTGGGGAAGTCCCCAAACCCTGTCCATTTTAAAGAACCAACTAGCCCTTCTGTGGCTCCTGGGTAACTGCTAAGCCTTACAGGATCCTGTACTGAAATGTGAGTGATGGTCATGGCCTTGGGCCTTACAGCATCTCTTCGATTTCTGAAGATACTGAAGGCTGAGTACCTAAGGTCAACCACAAGTGTGCTCCATGCAAATGAACTCAGGAAAAAAAAAAATTCTGGACACTAAGGGCAGGTGAGCTTCCCTGGTTAATAACTCCATACGTGTTGTCACACGTTGCTGGGAAAAGTAAGCCCGTCCATACAACTCTTTCCCAGACTGCCCGTTTCTTTCCCCTTGCTGACCTTAAGCAGTGTCCTTTTCCTGTAATAAACTATAATTGCGAATAAAGAATCTGCCTGCCAAGTAGTACGCTCAGGTTCGGTCCCTGAGTCTGGAAGATCTCCTGGAGGAGGGCATGGCAACCCACTCCAGTATTCTTGCCTGGAAAATGCCATGGACAGAGGAGCCTGGCAGGCTGCAGTCCGTGGGGTCTCAACAGTGTCAGACACAACTTGGCGACTAAGCAACACCACCGTACCTGTGAACACTGTAATTTTTCTGAGTCCCAGGAAAACTCTCAGCAAATCATTGAACCTGTGAAGAAGAGCAAGGAACTCAGAGAGCTCAAAGTATTAGTCTAATATCGAACAGTTAGGAAGCCTCATTGCTAGCTGTATCACTGAGGGCCTGGCAGGAAAACCCAGACTGAGTCACTGAGGAGCGTTTCATTAATTATTAATAAAGGTGTTCAAAACAAAACAAAAGGGGTTGCCTGAAGGCAGGAAGTTGAAGAAACCAGCAAGGAAATGTGAAGCACTATTCCCAGGCTTGGAGGGGAAGCGGGGAAGTCAAGACATTTCTAGAAACTTCTGGATATTGCAGGAACAAAAAAATGTAACTGAGACGGCTCTCAGCAAGAACTGTGGCTTTTGTTAGGGAAACTCAGGGGGCTTGAAGGCGCTCTCTCCTCTCGTCTTACCCTTTCTCGTGTCTCCTAGGGGTCCTGTTGGCTGAACCCAACAGG
The DNA here is from genome assembly GCA_006410675.1 of Oreotragus oreotragus. Classification (NCBI taxonomy): domain Eukaryota; kingdom Metazoa; phylum Chordata; class Mammalia; order Artiodactyla; family Bovidae; genus Oreotragus; species Oreotragus oreotragus. The sequence continues at coordinate 858,627 of SJYX01010814.1, read as the reverse complement.
AAGGAGGAGAATAAGAAGGGTAGTTGGCACAGCCACTTAAGTCAGCGCCTCCAACCCCCATCCTGGAGGCCCACATTTTGAGTAGAGAAGGGTGAAAGACTGGGTCAGGAGGGGCAATCGGAGAACATTTAAATCCCTGGCTCGGTCAATAGGTCAACAGTCGCGTTTCCAGACGCTCCCCAGACCCAGTTGCTTGGCCCACGGGCTCGGAAGCAACCACCGGTTGCCATGGAGACCGCGGGCAGATGGCGGGAGCAAGCGCGCATTGAGATGCCTGCCTCGGCTCCGCGCGGTTGCTGGGACCTAGCCGAGGCGCCCGGAGTCCTAGCCGGGGCGGACACTGGCGTCCCGGGCCATTCGTCCAGGCATCCGTGCTGGAGCGGCCCCAGCTGGCACCTGGCCAGCCCGGCGGCTCCTCCGTGGCCCGTCTGGGCGTTCAGAGGCGGGGCTGCCGTATCCCTGCCGGGCGGGCCTAGACCCAGGCCCGGTGGGAGGGGCTGAGCGCGGTTTTCGGCAGATTTCAGGACACGTGTGAGCACCCGGGGCCCGGTTTGGGGAGGAAGGCCCTGGGAAGGTGCGAGGCCTCTTGCAGGCCCACCTTGGAGGGGGCAGCTGAGATCCCTGAGCCTGGCCGTGTTTATCGGCTCTCTGACCGCCCTCTCCTGTCACCTTTCAGGATTGCTGCTTAAGGACCGCTGCAGAAGCGGTCCGCCTCGTAGACGCTTCAGCACACCTGGGAATCGAGCCCCGCGCTGTCCACGACCATGGCGGCGAAACTTTTGGAGGACTGGTGCCAGGGAATGGAAGCGGACATCCACAGGTCCCTGTTGGTCACGGGCATCCCAGAGGACTGTGGCCAAGCGGAAATCGAGGAGACCTTGAATGGGGTCCTCTCCCCGCTGGGCCCATACTGCGTGCTCAACAAGATTTTTTTGAGGGAAGAAAATGCCAAAGCTGCCCTCGTTGAGGTCGGGGAGGGTGTGAATCTGAGGGCCATACCCCGGGAGTTCCCAGGAAGGGGAGGCATCTGGAGAGTGGTCTGTAGGGGCCCCACCCAGGATGCTGAGTTCTTAAAAAACCTGAATGAATTCCTGGACACGGAGGAGCGCGCTTTGGAGGATGTGGTGCGCCTGCTTGAACTTAGCGGGGCCTCACCACCACAGACCCAGAATCGGTCCCCCGAGAACTGGGCAGAAGCTTTGGGGGTGCTTCTGGGGGCTGTGGCGCAAATCATCTACTATATGGACGCGGAAATGCGCAACCAGGAGGAAGCTAGGGCTCAAGGGCTCGCCAAGGCCCAAGTGGTAGCACCCTTGGCTTCAGCAGCAGGGGGGAAGGCCAAGAAGGAGCCAGGGAGGGCTGCAGAGAGGGCCTCTGCCTTGAAGATGGAGAACCCGGATGGCTGGAATGACGTGGCAGATGGGGGTGATGGTCCTAAACCTTCGGTTCCAAAGGCTGGAGCTCTGACTCACTCCAGGAGGAAGAAGCAGAAAAAAACTCCCAAGCAGGAACCAGTGCCCTGGAAGAAATCCCAAGGCAGCCATTCCCACAGCTTGGCCTCCTTGAAGCATCCTGAAGCTGATGATGGTAAAAAGAGGGAGAAGTTAGAACGTGTCAGGAGCAACAAAAAGCCATGTGTGAAGCAGGAGGGGTCGGCTTTGAAGAAGCCCCCAGTAAAATGTGCCTGGAAGTTTCCCAGCAACCCACCTCCTGTAGCTGCAAGCCGGGGAGTTGCTTCTGAGTCAGACCAAGATGGTGGTCTGGAGGGTCCCCCCGAAGAAGAAGGCTGTGGGCTGGGCCTTGGCAAAGAGACCTGCCCACATGAGGAAGAAAAAGAAGGTGAGCTTGGGCCCTGTCTCTTATGTCCTTGTCGATTCGGAAGACCCCAGGAAGAAGCCAGAGGTTTCAAAGAAAGGGCCAGGCTCTGGCTGGGATGCGCCAGACCAGAAGGCCCCTAGCGACCCTCAGCCCCATGAGTCACCAACCTCGGCCTCACAGGGTCCAGAGGCCAAGCCACAAGGCCCTCATGCCTCCAGTGGTGAGAATGACAACAGAAGTCATTTGGGTTGTGTCAACAAGTGGATGGAGGGGGAGGAGCAGCGGGAGAAGGCGGCGGGGCACAGGAACCCAAGGGGGCAGAGAGTCAGATGGTGGGTGAGGACCCCAGTGCAGTGGAGGAAGCAGGTGAGCCACCAGTCGAGGCCTCAGAGGCCAAGAGCCCTGACCCCCCTCCTAGGAGCCCCTGAAGGGGACACCTGTGGAGACAGGAGGTCGGAGCAAACCCACTCAGCCATCCCTTGTAGATAAGTGTGTCTCCGTGGCATTCTCCAGCCGTCTCTCCCTTTGTCTGACCCATCTGCCTCAATAAGGATGGCATTGTTTGGGGTCATGTTGTTTGACAGAGTAGGAGGCCTTGAGGCTGGAGTTTCTGGAGGCCTGGTTGGGAGATCAACATGTTCAAAGACTTAGAAATTCTAAGGAAGTGAAAAATCTTTCCCAACACACCCTGCTTCTCCTCTTGAGCTGTTCTGATTTATCCACAGAACATAGTGGGGACCATCTGCACCTGAGCAGTTGAAAGAAGACCAAGAAAGAGGCCCGAAGTCAGGAACAAAGTTGCACTTGTTGACTTTTGATTGTTTTAGGAACTCACTTTGTAGAGATCCAACTCTCAGAGGTAAATGGTGTGTAAGGTCTTAGGTGGAAGGAGTTAGGGAGGGAGGCATAGCCCTGTGCTTTTTTTCCTCGGCCGGGCCTGCTTTTTCACCTCCTCCTAGACAGCCTCAGAGGATGGAGAGTCACGAAGTAGATTGGAAAAGTTCTAGAACATTCACTGTGACTCACAGGCTGGTTCACTGTTATGGTCGCCTATGTTTGGCCTTTCTCCCCCATTCCCTGCTTCCTTTTCTGGAGGGTGAGCCAACCTCTCTCTTCAGGGCCTGGCGAGGTAAAGAGGTAGGCAGCCCTTTGCTCCTTTATATCCTCTCTCTGCTTCGACCATTGGGTAGGTTAAGTCAGGATCGTCCCTGCAGACCTCTCACTCCTACTAGTTTACAGTGTCCATCCTCCAGTTCTTTAGCCAGACGGTGGTAAGGTCCCTACCCACTTATGCCTTGAAGTGTTTGGTTTAAGGTTCTGTTAATAAACTGGTACTTGGATTCCCATTTGGGTGAAACCCTTGCAGGAAACCTGTAGCCAAAAAAGAATGATGGGGAGGGAAGGACTCTGCCATTCCTGGGTCCCCTGGCTCTACTTCCATCCCATGCCCCCCCCAAATTCTGAGGCTAAAGACCAAATCTCCCATTATAGGAAGAGATGGGAAAACATTCTTTTAAAATTGGCTAATCATATGTGCCCTCTGAATAGACCAGAATGCCTTGTCTCCTATGTGTACAGGAGGAGGGGAAGGGCCAGGTTACCCGAGCTCAGTGATTTCCAGACGGTATCCTGGGGAAGCCCAAGGTGTGCTCAAAGAAGTAATCCGAATCTACTTTTTCACATATTGATTTTTAAAAAGTGACTATTTGAATGTGTCATAAGCGAAACGAGTCACACCGGAGACTGTCAAAATATTACCTTGTGTTCATCAGTGTTTTGGCACAGGTATCCATTTTGTTGATTTCACTGTCTATTTGCATATAATCTCATTTTCTTGTAAATGCAGCTGAAAGGTTCCAAGTGGGAGAAGTTGGTCCTGCAAATGCCCTGTCACGAAACAAACGCTCTGACAGAAGTTTCCCTTTGTAATCCACATGTTATTGTCCTGCTGTGATGCTGCGTTGTTTGATGGCAAAACGTATCAACACGGTGCACAGTAATTCACATTCCGTTTTGTGGTCTATCTTGTGACTTAACGTTTCTGTGATAAAGGATGTGAACACTTGTTAGATGTTGTTAGTGACTGAGCAGGTTTCTCATGACAATTCATTTCAAAATTCTGGATGAGCCTGAGGATGCAGGAAAAAAGGAAATGGTTTCCATTTGCAGCTCTTCATCTGTGTGTTTCATGGTTATCCTTGGGTCGAAGCAAAACAAAACATGGGAGTGAAGGCCTTTCAAGCTTGTGGCTCTCCAGCTCCTGATTTCAAAATCAGGTCCATTAGGGCTTCATTGTGTTAACAAATTGATACCATGATTAGTAAATGTAAATATACAAATAAAGTTTAGCAAACTGATGGTTGAGTCTCTTATAGATGCCAGTGGCATGAACTGTTAAATTTGAGGAAAGGGTTCCCCCAACACTGAACGATACGCACTGTCCTAGACTCCCAGCCTGGGGCGTGTGCATGCTAAGTTTCTCCAGTCGTATTTGACTCTTTGCAACCCTATGGACTGTAGCCCTCCAAACTCCTCTGTCCACGGGATTCTCCAGGTAAGATACTAGAGTGGGTTGCCATGCCCTCCTCCAGGGGGTCTTCCCGACCCGGGGAGTGAACCCTCACTCTTACAGCTCCTGCATTGCAAACCAGTTCTTTACCACTAGCACCGCCTGGGAAGCCCCAGCATGAGCTCTTGTCAAACCTGGGTTCAAGCTGGAAGAATCATCAATTTTCCATGAGAGAAAGTCATCAAGATATCTGTCCCCATTGCTATATGACCTGCCACCAATGTGAAAACTACCCCCCACCCCAGATCCTGGGGTTTCTAGAAGTTTCTAGAACAGGTTACTCGTGGTGTGGATTACCTGGAAGGGCGAGTTTGCTTTTAAAAGCAGCTAGAAGATGAAAACCCTCTCTTCCCCTCAGACAGAAATTGAGGGTTTTTTTCAGTGAAAAATCAAATTAAATTTCCTTCTGCCCAACCCCCTCCCCTGTTAGGGACCCCTGAACCATGGTGACCCCTGTACCAGAGTTATGTGATGCCCTGGAGACCAAAGGGAAGCTGGACTCTGAGGACAGGGGAGCTAATTACACCCTGGCGTGTGAGCACACAAAGGCCCCGGTCAGAGGTTAATTTATCGGGTCCTTGCCTCCACCCCTCTAGGGGGAAAGCCGGATTTGGCCAAGATGTTTAAGTACCTCCCAGGAGCAGTCACTCCCTCCAGTTAGACCCAGTCCACCAGGAAAGATTGGTAGTAGGGGGAACGTAACCTGAGGTGGGGGAAGACCCAGGGATGGAGCTCCGTGGGGTACAGGGGAAGTCTCCAAGGAAGCCTCTCAGACTGTCTCTTGGATGTCTCAGAACTGTCTCTGTTCTGGCTGTGGTGTACCTTGGAGCAAGGCCTGGCCAGAGGTGCCTCCAGGGCAAGGGGGTGGGGGTGGGGCGATGCTGGGAGGAGCGGCCTGCATTCAGCCAGGAGGGACAGAAGGTTCAGTTTGGTCATCCATCCATGACTCTGTTTAGCCAAAATTTCTTGGTCATCTACCTTGAGACAGCCAGGAACAAGACAGACCCCACGGACTGCAGCACACCAGGCTTTCCTGTCCTTCGCTATCTCCCGAAATTTGCTTAAACTCATGTCCGTTGAATCAGTGATACCATCCAACCCTCTCATCCTCTGTTGGCCCCTTCTTCTTCTGCCTTCAGTCTTTCCCAGCATCAGGGTCTTTTCCAATGAGTCGGCTCTTCGCATGAAGTGACTAAAGTATTGGAGCTTCAGCTTCAGCATTAGTCCTTCCAAGGAATATTTAGGACTGATTTCCTTAAGGATGGATTGGTTTGATCTCTTTGGTGTCCAAGGGACTCTCAAGAGTCTCCTCCTGCACCACAGTTCAAAACCATCAGTTCTTCAGCACTCAGCCTTCTTTATGGTCCAGCTCTCAAATCCATACATAACTACTGGAAAACTGAAACTAACACAATATTGTAAATCAATTATGCTCTTTAATTAAAAAAAAAAGAAAGAAAGAAATAGACCAACAAAACAGTGGGACAGAATAATGAGTCCAGAGGTAGAAATTTATTTTGAGTTAGCAGGGGAGAAAGAGGATTTTCTAAGCATAGCTAGTGTTAGGAAAACTGGACGGCCATTTGGAATAAAGGACTAAAGTTCTTTACTAAAGCAGGGTTCTCCACTTCCTGCTTTGTATGCCATTACCTTTCAGAAGGATCACAGTCGTACATTTAAAAAGAAATTAATAAGTGTTTAGATAAAAAGAGAAGTAATTGTTCTTTAGCCGCTCAGTTGTGTCTGACTCTTTTGCACAGCCCCTTGAACTGTAGCCTGCCAGGCTCCTCTATCCGTGGGATTTCCCAGGCAAGAATACTGGAGTGGATTGCCATTTCCTTCTCTAGGGGATCTTCCCGACCCAGGGATTAAACCTACATCTCCTGCATCGTAAGCAGATTCTTCACCGTTGAGCCACCAGGAAAGCCACAATATTTTATTTAAGCCTAAAAAAAATAATAATAATAATGGGGAGAGAGGTGCCTTTATGCTCCTCCCCATTTTTATAGACGAGGAAACATCATCTAGAGGTCAATAACCAGGCTAAGTTCACTCCACTGGCAGGTTTGGAGCCCGCGCTTCCAAGATAGGCTGTTATCCAAGATACCACCCTGCTTCCCCACCTCTTCCATGCATGATTAAAATAAGTGCAAAGCCAAACAGTCATGCAATCTCATCACTCACATAACAACTGGGCAATAATGCAAAAGTTTAGGGGTGCCTACTGCTGGACAGAGTTTGGGGGAGCAGGATACCGGCTCCTCGTTTTCTGTTTTTTTGTTTTTTGTCTTTTAAGAAAATGACACGGTAAGATACCACCCTGCTTCCCCACCTCTTCCATGCATGATTAAAATAAGTGCAAAGCCAAACAGTCATGCAGTCTCATCACTCATAACAACTGGGCAATAATGCAAAAGTTTAGGGGTGCCTAGTGCTGGACAGAGTTTGGGGGAGCAGGCTACCGGCTCCTCATTTTTTGTTTTTTTTTTGTTTTTTGTTTTTTAAGAAAATGACACGGTGCATTCAAAGTGCTGAAAGGGAAAAACCTGCAACTTAGCAGACTCTACCCAAGTGTTCTTAATAGGCATGGAAATCGGTACATCCTCCTGAGAGTGACACGGTTCTGGCCATCAGAGTTTAAAACACACTCATCAAACTGTGCTGAGGGATGCCAGGACTGCTGATTATAGTGCCTTTGTAAAAGGGAGGCGGAAACTGGAAATAGTCTTACAAAGCTTTATGTGACAGCGTAGGAAAGAACACTGTGTGGTTGTCAGGATAAAACGGATCTCTGAGTGCTGATTGTCAGGCCATATTTTTAAAACCTTTTCCTTGAAAGGTAGGTGTATCATACGTGTTCAGCTGGATTCATTTTCACAAATGGAATTCACCTGTGCAGCCCCCTAAATGCCTAAACCTCCCCCTCCCACCAAACTCTATTCTGCACCCTGCCCATCCCCGACCCATCCCCTTCCCCATCCACCTTGCAGAAGTAAGTTTCATCCAAGCCATATTATTCAGTGAACGAACCGTGCTGCCAAAAAAAGAAAAAGATGCATTAGGATCTCTTTTGTTGAACTTTTTATAAGAAGAAATAAACATACATTGTTATGTTAATAAGTGCATACAAATATATTTGTTTTAGGAAGTTACAGGTACATATATTTATTTTATAGTAATTACCTTTAGAATGGGAATGGATTTTCCCCAATGCCTCAGCTGGTAATGAAGCCACCAGCAATGCAAGAGACACAGGAGATGTGGGTTCAACTTCTGGATTAAGAAGATCCCCTGGAGGAGGAAATGGCAACCCACTCCACTATTCTTTCCTGGAAAATTCCATGGACAGAGGAGCCTGGCGGATTACAGTCCATAGGATCGAAAGAGTCGGACACGACTGACTGACTAAGCTCGCATGCTCACCCTTAGAGCTTGGGACTGGGTGGAGGCCAGCTGGAGGCCAGGTGAAGGGTGTAAGGGGGGCTTCTCAAGCTGTCCATACTTTATTTTGACTGCCTGTACTTAGTCGGTTTCTAACCATGCACTCATATTGGGTGTTTTGTTTGTTTGGCTGCACCTGCAGCTGGAGGGATCTTAGATCCCCAACCAGGGATCAAACCCATGCCACCTGCAGTAGAAGCAGGAGTCCTAACCACTAGGCTACCGGGGAAGTCCCATATTGGGTGTTTTTGTTAGTAGTCAATATTCAGTCTTAAAATGGTGTGATGTGCTGACATATACTACATGCGGCTGAACCTCAATGCAGGAGACCCCGGTTCAATTCCTGGGTCGGGACGATCCCCTGGAGAAGGGATAGGCTACCCACTGCAGTATTCTTGGCCTTCCCTTGTGGCTCAGCTTGTAAAGAATCCACCTGCCACACAGGAGACCTGGGTTCGATCCCTGGTTTGGGAAGATCCCCTGGAGAAGGGAAAGTAAGAGAAGCCAGGCACAAAAGGCCACATATTGTGTGATTCTATTTATACGAAATGTCCAGAACTGGGAAATCTGTGGAGACAGAAAGTAGATAGTGGTCGTCAGGGCTGCAGGGAGGGTGAACGGGTTCCCCTAAGACGGTCACACTTCTACTGCTTAATGAGTGCGGGGTTTCCTTTTGGGGTGATGAAAATATTCTGGGTCTAGATAGACGTGGTGGTTGCCCCAAACTGTGGTTACTAAATGCCAATGAACTGGACACTTTAAAATGGTTAATTTTATGTCATGTGAATTTCAATGCTATTTTTAAAAATTGTGGTAAAAACAGTCTGGATCATAGATCTTTTCGGGGGGAGGTGGTACTATAGAGATTCTCCTTTATACTTTTCCCTATATTAAAAAATCCACAAGGGACTTCTTTGGCAGTCCAGTGGTTAAGACTCTGCCCTTCCAATGCAGAGGGCANAGTCTGGATCATAGATCTTTTCGGGGGGAGGTGGTACTATAGAGATTCTCCTTTATACTTTTCCCTATATTAAAAAATCCACAAGGGACTTCTTTGGCAGTCCAGTGGTTAAGACTCTGCCCTTCCAATGCAGAGGGCACGGGTTCCCTCCCTGGTCAGGGGAATAAGATCCCATATGCCTCAGGGTGAAGCCCTTCACCCTCAAAAAAAAGCCACAGAGCCAAATGTCCTCATTGGCTGCAGACACCACATCATCTCTGGCTGCTGAGTAATCGAGCCATGCTGCAGATCTTGGAAGAAAGCTTTTGCTATCCTCTTTCGATGTGTATTTGAGTTTTTTTTTCATCAATGTGTTTTCAGTTGGGAAGTTTTTAAGCTTCTCAAGGGTCAGTTTTTTAAATCCCAGCCTGGGCTCTTCTATTCTTGCAAAACTGGAAAAGCAAAAGGGTTTGCAGAGAGTACAAGTCTGGTCACGCTCAAGTAAAGTAAAGTCGTGGGGCCCCCACCTTGGTGGGAACGGTGTGGAACATTGGTCAATGTGTAGCTAATGTCACCGATTAAGGCCCGCTCTCACGCTCCAGGCTTGTTCTGGGTGTTTCCCCTGTGACTTTCACACTTGATGAGAAATGAGAGTACTTACAGAACGTTCAAGGGCAAATCTCTGAAGCAAAACTTTCCCTCCCACTGTTTTTGCCTGATTCCGTACGCCCTTAACTGAAGCATTTCCTATGAGGGCAGGCTGGCTGTTTTTAAAACTGTCAACATGTAGGAATAGGGAGGGAAACATCCAAAATAAACACGCAGAAAACAGAGAGATAGGTCAGTTGTGCAAGAGGCCTGGCTGCAGGACTATTTATCTGATGAATATTAAACTGTGTGATGCTGCTGCTGCTGCTAAGTCGCTTCAGTCGTGTCTGACTCTGTGCGACCCCATATACGGTAGCCCACCAGGCTCCCCCGTTCCTGGGGTTCTCCAGGCAAGAACACTGGAGTGGGCTGCCATTTCCTTTTCCAATGCATGAAAGTGAGAAGTGAAAGTGAAGTCGCTCAGTCATATCCGACTCTTAGCGACCCCATAGACTGCAGCCTACCAGGTTCCTCCGTCCATGGGATTCTCCAGGCAAGAGTACTGGAGTGGGGTGCCATTGCCTTCTCTGAAACTGTGTGATGAGCCTGCGATAATAACAATAGTTCAGTACAGACTGAAGAAGCAGAGCGAGCAAAATCTGCAGAGAGCAGTATAGGTGGAGTCTCAAACTGGCGTGGGAAAGAGGAATTATGCAGAAAGTGGTCTTGGGACGACAGGTAACTGGGGAAGAAACAGCTCACTCCTGATATCAAAATAAATTCCAGATGGATCAAATGTAGAAGATAAAATTGCAAAAGTTGCAGAGGGAAAGTTGGGTGGATCATTGATCATCTTGAAGGGGAGGAAGTTTTCCTTTTTTAAAATTGTTTTCTTTTAATCTTTTAAATGAAGTACAGTTGACTTCCAATGTTGTGCTAATTTCTGCTGTACAGTAAAGCCATTCAGATGTATATATTCTTTTCTAGTGTTCTTTTCCATCATGGTTTATCATAGGATACTGAATATAGCTCTCTGTGCTATACAGTAGGACCTTGTTTATCCAGTCCATAAATAATAGCTTACGTTTTTGAACCCCAACCTCCCACTCCATTCCTCCCCTAGGCCCCTTTTCCTTGGCAATAACAAGTCTGAGTCTGTCTCATAGATAGGTTAATTTGTCATATTTTAGATTCGACATATGAGTGATATCACGTGGTATTTGTCTTTCTCTTCCCAACTTATTTCACTTGTGGTATGAGCATCTCTAGTTCCATCCATGTTGCTGCAGACGGCATTATTTCATCCTTTTTTATGGCTGAGTCATATTCCATTATTTGTATCTTCTTGATCCAATCATCTGTCAATGGACATTTAGGTGGCTTCTGTGTCTTGGCTATTGGAAATAATGCTGCTGTGAACACTGGGGGGCATATATCTTTTAGAATTAGAGTTTTCTCCAGATAAATGCCCAGCAGTGGGATTGCTGGGATTGCTGGGTCATATGGTAATTGTATTTTTAGTTTTCTGAGGAACCTCCATACGGCTCTCCACATGGCTGCACCAGTTTACATTCCCATGAATCATGTAGGAGGGTTCCCTTTTATCCACATCATCTGGAAGGGAGGAAGATTGTCAAAGCTGAGTGGACTTGCAAAGATCTTACTTAAATGTAGGCAACCCTGAGACCCAGCAAGGGGCTCCAGTCTCCTATAACCCAAAACCATCAAAGAAAGCCTTCTTCACCACTGTGACTAACAGAAAAGTTAAAGTTTTTACCTGAGGGAATAAAAGTAACATTAAGTCAAAAGGTAGTGACAAACTGGGGACAAATAGAAATTTCGTGCCTCCTTTTTTGTGCTCATTACATGATTAAGAGAAAGAAGAACAGTTGAGAAAAATAGGCAAGAACCTCGAATTGGAAGTTTGTTGAAAAACGAGCATCCACAGTAAACGCATAAAAAGAGGCTCAACATCACACTTAAAGAAAGAGGGCGTGCTTGATCAGTCCTGTCGGACTCTTTGTGACCCCATGGACTGTAGCCCGCCAGGCTCCTCCGTCCATGGGATTTCTCAGGCAAGAATACTGGAGTGGGGTGCCATTCCTTCCTCTAGGGGATCTTCCTGACCCAGGGGTGGAATCTGCGCCTCTTGAGTCTCCTGCAGTAGCAGGTGGATTGTTTACCACTGCGTCACCTGGGAAGCCCAGCCAAAGAAACAGTCATGAGATAAGAATGGACTGAGTTAAGGGTGACCTGAGAGATCAACGGAATAGAGCCAAGAGTCTAGAAAACAGCCAGGACATTCCTTTGTCCACGGATCTGACTGACAAACGTTCAAAAGTTGCATAATAGTGCTGGCCAGGGTGTGATGAAACAGTGTCACTCACTATTAGTGGGAGTGTGAACTGGTTTAAAGGCCACTTGGCAACAGCTGTCAAATGTTCAAAATGACTTCTGTTTGGGGTTCAGAGAACCTGCTGCTAGCAGTTTTCTCCTGCAACATAGTCGCCAATGTATCCCGTGGTAACTCCTTCAAGGGGGCTTCCCTGGTGGCTCAGACAGTAAAGAATCCACCTATAATGCAGGAGACCTTTTTTCAATCCCTGGGTCAGGAAGATCCCCTGGAGGAGGGCATGGAAACCCACCCCAGTATTCTTGCCTGGGGAATCCCATGGACAGAGGAGCCTGGAGGGACTACAGTCCAAGGGGTCACGAAGAGTCGGACACAACTGAGCGACTAACATTTTCACTTCCTACAAACTTTTTAGCATCACATTGGGTCATTTTCTCACAGAGTTTCACCTCCCCCGAAACAGCCCGGAACTGAGGCTGGTTCTCTATGGGGTCACACAGAGTTGGACAGGACTGAAGCGACTTAGCAGCATGCAGGTGAGTAAACTGCAGTGGGTATTAAGGAAGACCTGGTGGAAAGAAGGTTCCAGAGCCTGGTTCCAGAGCCTGTGTATAAAGCTGAAACAAGGTGTAGACAACTGTGAGTTCTGACAGGGTCACACGTTTGCCCACTGGAAAAGTCCTCGTCTTCACGTGATAGACAATGGCGCTGACCTCGAACACACAGAATCCATCACACCCTCAAAGGGTGGAACCTTGTGGGCAGGAAGTTTATGGAGAAGTTCGGGGGTGTGGTTGGATGGACCCAAATGGAAGTGGGGTGGTTCGGGGAGCACACAAAACTGAGCCCCACTGTACTGAGCAATCAGTTTTCAGAATACAGTAAGTTCCCTATATACACACCTTCAGGTTGGAAACTTTCAAAGACGCGTGTTCTTGCCAATGTGTGTCCATCAGATATGCGTGAAATTGCACCTCACCCTCCGTCTCCTATTGCTGACGACCCTTCAGCTCTACCATCTCCCACCTCCCTGCCCTCCTCCCCTCAGTAACTCTTCTTGCTTGTTCACTCAATGCTAGCACCTGTATGTCAGCTGCTGTACTCTACTATTGTACTTTTCAGGGTACTGTGCTGTTAAGATTAAAAATGTTTTCTTTATTTTTGTGCTTTTTTACTGCCTCATTTGTGCAAAAGTATTATAAACCTATTATAGTATAGTACTATACAGTAGATTGTATTAGTTGGGTACCTGGACTATCTTTGTTGGACTTATGAACTCCATCTCAGAATGGAACTTGTTCATATGTAGGGGACTTACTGTATGTGTCCAGGGTCCTGGATGTCATGGTGATTCCTCAGAGAAAGGCAACACTGTACTTTAAAAAAAAAAAAAAAAAAGGTGAAATTACCCCCAAACCACATTTACAGATATTGCTAAGTTAACCAGGTTTTTCGGCTGTTATTGGCAGCATTTCCTACCATTTTATGGACAAATATTTGCACTTCTTATAAAGCCTCTTTGTCTTGGAAGGTGTATCCCTGTGGATGCTGGTTAGTTTTTAAACACTTTTGATCTGGGCAGGTCCGTGCCTGCAAAACTCCACCAACTATCTCCACAAAGCGCATGCCTTGTCACGCTCAACTCCATGACAAGCAAACCGCAGGCACGGCCGTCCTGGAGGAGGTTCCAATCTCTAAGTAATAATTCTATGAGAGCCAGTGAATGTGTAACCACTGACTCGTGATCGCATGCTGTGGGGGACATAAGCTGGGTGCCTCCCCGTGACTTTGACATTCAGGCTAAGCATTGCGAACAGCTGAGATTCTTATTGACTCTAAAATGAAACTGCCCCACTGTTCGCCTCCTGAAAATTGACATATGCTTGCTAGATAAACTGTCGAAAATTGTTACCATACGAGAGTAACAAATAAGTTTTGAAGAAGCAAAAGGCGTGGTGGAGGCAAGATTAAGCCCTATCAGATAATAAGATGCGTCATCAATGGGTAAGCATCCTAACCACTTGGGGCCAAGTACCAGATTTTCAGTTTTGAAGAAGGCAGTGTTGCAATTCAGCACGCAAGATGAGAATCACGTGTCCAAACCTTTCTTTGGAGACTGAAGGGATAAAAGCTAGATTTCTGTGTTCCTTTCACTGAAATCCAGATGGATCCAAAATTGAAAGGCAAGCCACGAAGTAATCAAGCACTCCACACACACCCAAAAATGGTGAATCAAAGCATGCACTTAAAAGAAAACAAAACCAAACAAAACATGCACTTAGAACCGGAATCTTTCTCTAAGCAGAAAAACAGAGCTCAGAAACTAAGAGGGGCAAACTTGATACATTTGAATTTTAAAGCTTGGATAAGATCAAAGAATCAAAAAGTCTAAAAAGCTGACTGACAGACTGAATGCATAGATTGGAAATCACTCCATTGATGTGTTTTTTCTTCCTTCCTCCATTTCCAAAACTTATTTATTGCTGTATTTTTTTTTTAAAAAACATTTTCATAGTTGTTAAATGAGCTGGTCTCAACTTGCTTTTCAACAATCTCCCAGCTCTGGTAACAATTTTCTTTGTTGTTGTTGTTAACAATTTTCAAACAGCTGTCAGTTCTAATCTCTGTTATACAGATCCAGAAGGATTCAAAGTGGTGTGGTGGGGGAATTTTTTTTTTTTTAATTTCTGATCAAATTGTGAAACTCTTGTCATTTCTAATATTGGTAACGCAGATCCAGAAGGAGTCAAAATGGTGCAGTGGGGTGAGTTGTTTTTTTTTTTAGTTTCTGAGCAGAATTGTGAAATTCGTTTCTTACCACAAATGAGAAACTCACAAGCGAAATACTCTGAACTTGCCAACCTGAAGCCATCTAGAATAGAAAACCACTGTGCTCAAACTTGTTACCCAGACATTTGTTACCAAGTTCTTAGGTCACAAGGCTGAATAAATCCTTAGCAGATGCTCTTGTCGGTTTTTGGAGCCTGAGGAATGTGAGAGGTGGCAGCTGCTGGATTAAACAATCTCACAGGCACGGGTGTGCCGGTACTGGGCTTTTCCGATATGGCTGAAAGTGTTTTATTCGGTGACAGATTTACAAGAGCAATCAGAGATGCAGAAAAAGGAAGGGGGGGAAAAAAAGAAAGAAAAGAGAATCATTGTGGTTGCTGCCAATAATATGGTCTTGGCTTCCAACACATTTTATTTTTAGGTTGTGGTAGTTTGGTTTTATTTAATAGGAACCATATAAAGAAGAAAATGAGAAATGACCCATTAACCCACTGCTGAAATAGCCCCTGTGGACGTTTAAAAATAAGGTAAGCACAGTGTTAGACATTCAAGCAGTGCAAAATTGAAAATAGAAAGCACTCACCCCATCGCCCTTCTCCTCTGCCGAAGCCAAAGCCGAAGACCATAACATGTTCTCATTTTTCCTTCAAAAAGAGAAGAAATGTTTATGAATATCCCAGCACATCTCTCTCTATGTGTGTGTGCCTTGTGTACTGGTGTGTATGGACATGTGTGTAAGTGTATGTATATTTTTGTGTGTATGTGTATATAGATGCATATGTATGAGTATTCGTATGTATATGGTTGGATATGTACACATGTATATGTGTGCATATGTGTGTTCAACTGTATGCATTTATGTTGGTGTGATACATGTGTGTGTTCGTGTATACGTGTGTGTGGTAACAGGAGAAGGAGCCAGACAACCATCTTCGTGTACGCTTATATATCACACAGGATCTGTTGAGAAATATTTAGCAGTTCCACTCCCCAGATGGACCCAGAATCCATCTACTTTTTTTTTTTACATTTACTTATTTATTTGTTTATTTAGGCTGTGTTGAGCCTTTGTGACTGCAAGGCTCGAGAGCACCCAGGCTCCGTAGTTGCAGCATGTGGACTCTCTAGCTGCGGCCCACAGGCTTAGGTGTCCTGGGGCTTTCCAGGGGGCGCTGGTGGTAAAGAACCCGCCTGCCAATGTAAGAGACATTAACATCCCTGCATCCGGAAGACCCCCTGGAGGTGGGCATGGCAACCCACTCCAGTATTCTTGCCTGGAGAATGCCATGGACAGAGGAGCCTGGCAGGCTGCANTGTCCTGGGGCTTTCCAGGGGGCGCTGGTGGTAAAGAACCCGCCTGCCAATGTAAGAGACATTAACATCCCTGCATCCGGAAGACCCCCTGGAGGTGGGCATGGCAACCCACTCCAGTATTCTTGCCTGGAGAATGCCATGGACAGAGGAGCCTGGCAGGCTGCAGTCCGTGGGGTCACACAGAGTTGGACAAGACTGAAGCGATTTAGCACACCTGCAGACGTGGAATCTTAGTTCCCTTACCAGGAAATGAACCCACGTCCCCTGCATTGGAAGGCGAATTCTTAGCCACTGGACCATCAGGGAAGTCCCTTTAACTTTTTATTATTATAATTAGAGTAACACTGAGAGTGCCAGCAGTGTTACTGCATGCATGCCTGCTCAGTCACTCCATCGTGTCCTACTTTCTGTGACTTCATGGACTGTAGCCCACCGGCTCCTCTATCCACGGGATTTCCCAGGCAAGAATACTGGAGTGGGTTGCCATTTCTTTCTCCCTAGGGGATCTTCCCAACCCAGGGATGGAACCCAAGTCTCCCGAATTGTTAGGCAGATTCTTTCCTGCTGAGCCACCCGGGAATTAAATGGACATTAGTCCATTGCAAATAACAGAACCACAGTTCAAACTGGCTTACATAAAATAAAATGTTCTTACAAAGGGACTTTTTGGTTTCCCTGATAGCTCAGTTGGTAAAGAATCCACCTGAAATGCAGGAGACCCTGGTTCAATTCCTGAACTGGGAAGATCTACTGAAGAAGGGATGGGCTACCCACTCCAGTATTCTTGGGCTTCCCTTGTGGCTCAGCTGGTAAAGAATCCACCTGCAACTCGGGAGACCTGGGTTGGGAAGATCCCCCTGAAGAAGAGAAAGGCTACCCACTCCAGTATTCTGGCCTAGAGAATTCCATGGACTGTATAGTCCACGGGGTCACAAAGAGTTGGACACGACTGAGTGACTTTCACTACAGAGGGATTCTTTTGGCTAACAGAATTCAAGGATAGTCTGACTTCAGGCATGGCAGAATCCAGGCACTGAGCGATGGTCTCCCTCTGTCTCTAGAGTGTTTTGGGCGTTGGCTGTATTCACAGCACAGTTGCAGCAACTCTGGGCTTCTGTCCTTCCAGATTCATCCAGGGGCAAGAGGAAAGAGAGACCCCTCTCTGAGTCACTCTAGGAAAACCCCCAGGTTGAGCTGTGCGTGACTGAGTGGGTTGTGTGCTGACCCTGGGACCAGATATAGAGTTTGGGCTGTGGGAATAACGGGGAGGAGATGGAGAGAGGCATGATTTCCTGAGGAACATGAAGGTAGTGGTTCTAAACGGGATGCTAGCTAGACCAACATCCCATTTCACCGCATCATCATTGTTATTATATTACCCGTAATTGTGTTTTATATTATTGTTTTAGGATTGTGCAGCATGACACAGATTCCTAGTAGTTCTGCAAAACCAATTCCTTCTCTTGCTGTGCACACTTCTGGAAGACACTCTCCTAGCCTCCTTTGCATTTAAGTGTGACCACATGACTGAGTTCTAAGCCATGGGACATGAATGGAAGGGAATCTAAACCTCCTGCCCATGATTTTCTAAGTCTGTTCCTCTTTCAAGCCAGCTGGGACAGAGATGACCCCCAGAACCTGAGAAGCCAAATGTTGAACATGGGGGAGCCAGAAGGTGGAAGGAACTCGGGTTCTTGGAGGACCCTTGAGAACACCTTGAGGAAAATCATCTGCAATGAAGAACAGCCGTGACTTTACACGAGCAAGAATGAATTCCTAACATTATTTGAGTCATCAGACATTTTGGGGTTAGTTTGTTACAGCAGCTAATGTTGCCCTGACTGACTGATACAACAGGAGAAATGAAGTTTATGGTTTCCCCAGGTGACGTCTACCTCATAGAAAGATACATATTCCTTTCCCAGCTCTAGACCTACAGTCACAGGTAGATTCTGGTATAAAATTCAGAGTCCCTTTCCAGGGAAGACTGATAGCAAACATCTTCCCCTATGTATTGACTGCACCGAGTTAAGAGGCTGTATTTATTAGGCTATTTTGCTTTTAGTCTAGAAGCTTAGGATTCTGTTTTTTAATTTTTAATTGGATGGTAATCGCTTTGCAGCGTTGTGTTGGTTTCTCCCGTACAATGAAGTGAATCAGCCATGAGCATCCGTATTTTGCCTCTTTCTTAAATCCCCCTCCCACCCCAGGCTTCTGTTTTTAAAAAGCTGAAATACAATGTGGGCAGAGCAGGGAGGTTTTATTGTCTGTCTGTTGGCACTTTGGGGACAACTGGGAATGTAAATGGTTCTGTCTCTGACTCTGGCCTTTCTGCATGTCTCTGCCCGTGGGCTTTATCTTTTGAATCTGAGACCAATTTTTGTTTTTCAGGAGAAGCTCCTGGCACCTTCTAAGTCCACATTCCCCACATTCTCTCTCTTTCTTTTTTTCCAAAGAAGAATTGAGGCTGTCTCTCTCTGGTCTTAAGGTCTGAGAGCCCACCTCCTCCTGCACTTCTGTCCTAGCACCTCCAACAACTGTCTGGGTAACTCTGAGTTTCAGCCCACGGCTCTCTGGGCCAGTTTCTCTTCAGTAAAGAATGTGTGTGATGGCAAATACTAGGAAATGATGATATCAATAAACAGGTACTTATCTTTCTCACATAACACAAAATCTGGAAGAAGGCAGTTTCAGGCATTGGTCCAGTGACATCTGATGTCCCAGGTTCTTGGTCTTTCTGCCTCATAATCCCTCAGAGTGTTGACTTTCATGGTCATGACTGTTGCCTCATGACCACAGGATGGCTGCCACAACTCTGACCATCACATCTACAATCAAGGTAGGAAGAGTCTTGTTATCAGGGACACAAAGGTTTACCAGAAGCTTCCCAGCTGACTTCTGCTTTCATCTTTTTAGCCATAATGGTGTCACATGACTGTGAGTAGAAGTCAAGAATGCTGGAAAAATGAGTCCCTGACTTTCAGCTTCAAAACCAGAAGTGGGCAGTGAAGAAAGGGGCAGGGAACAATTGTTAGGTTACCATAGTAACCACTGGAGTCCAGTGTCATGGCTGTGAGAGAAGGAAACAGGAGGCCCTGTGAGGGGTAAGAATGATTCCGCTCTCTGGGGACTAGGATTCACAGCCTGGGGGACAATCCATGGTAAGCTGTGACTCTGAAATCTTCTATGACAAGGGAGAAATAACAGCAACAATAATAATAATGCAACAGGAATAATTAGAGTCTAACATATGTGCCAGGCACCTGCTCTACAAACACAGCCTCGTTTATTGCTCCAACAAACCCTATTATTATTCCTATGATTGTAGCTTGACTAAGATCACAGATTTACTCTTATTCCTCGCAGTGTGTCCCCCACTCAGCAGCCAGAGGGAATCTTTAAAACTGAAGTCAGATTGTATCTCTCTCTATCTCATTCCCAATAAAAGCCAGAATCCTTGGGACTTCCCTGGTGGTCCAGTGGTTAAGACTCTGCACTTCCAATGCAGGGGACGCAGGTTTGATCCCTGGTTGGGGAACAAAGATCCCACGTGCCACAGCCAAAAGATTTTTTTTTTAAGTCAGAGACCTTGTCTTGGACCCAAAGCCTCCACCTGCCATCTCTCTAGCCCTATTTCCCCCTACTTCTCACCGCCAGCCACACTAGCTTTCTTGCTTTTTTTCTCTTGAAAACTCCAGGCATGCTCCTGCCCCAGGGCCTTTGCACTTGCTAAAACCTTCTGCCAAGATTCTTTCTTGATTTCCACAAGACTTGCTCTCTCACCTCTTTCAGGTCTCTACTGAAATGTTCCTTCCTCTACAAAGTTTCCCTGACCCAGTGCCCCAGCTTTATCAGGCCCCCATCTTGATTTGTTAGCTAACCGGCACTTACCACCATCTTATCAGCCATAGAGTTTATTCATTTGTTTTTTCTCCTTCTCTAGAATGGAGATGGTCCCTGATGGTCCAGTGGCTAAGATTCCATGCTCCCAATGCAGGGGGACCAGGCTGCTACTGCTAAGTCACTTCAGTCGTGTCCGACTCTGTGCGACCCCAGAGCCAGCAGCCCACCAGGCTCCCCCGTCCCTGGGTCACAACTAAAAACCCTGCACCAAAGATCCTGTGTGTCGCAACTAAGACCCGATGCAGCTGAATAAACATTTAAAGGCTTCCCTGGTGGCTCAGACAGTAAAGAACCCACCTGCAATGCAGGAGACCTGGGTTTGATCCATGCGTCAGGAAGATCCCCTGGAAAAGGGAATGGCTACCCACTCCTGTATTCCTGCCTGGAGAATCCCATGGACAGAGGAGCCTAGTGGGCTATAGTCCATATGGTCGCCAAGAGTTCAACACAATTGAAGCACCTTAGCACAAAAAACACACACATACACATACACAGACACATACATATATTTATATGTTTATTTAAAAAAATACCCTTCATTACAATGCTGTGATGACTCAATTATCCCCAATTTACAGACTGAAAATTGAGGTTCTAGGAGATGAAGAAACTTGCTCTACCAAGTTTCTGCTACGGTAGTAAATTACTGTAAATTCATTCAGAGGACTGATGCTGAAGCTAAAGCTCCAATACTTTGGCCACCTGATGCAAAGAGCCAGGTTATTGGAAAAGACCCTGATGCTGGGGAAAATGGAGGGCAAAAGGAGAAGGAAGGAGGTGGCGGAGAATGAGATGGTTAGGCAGCATCGCCAATTCAATGGACATGAATTTGAGCAAACTCCAGGAGTCCGTAGAGGACAGAGGAGCCTGGCATCCTATAGTCCATGGGGTAGCAAAGCGTCAGACACCGAGCAGCTACTGAACAACAGCACCACCACAATAAATCCCCACAAAATCATCAGCTTAAAACAGCACACATTCATTGTCTTAAGTCCTGGAGGAGAGCAGTCTGTGCAGGTCAGCAGGGCCGTGTTCCTTACGGAGCTCCAGGCAGCCACCACTTTCCTGCCTTTTCTAGTGTACAGGGGCCGCCTGCACTCCTTGGCCCAGGGCCCTTTCTTGCATCACTTGGAACTTGGCTTCCCTCCTTCTCTGACTCTGACCCTCCTGCCTTGCTCTTTTCTTTACAAGGAATCTTCTCGATTCTGTTGGGTATCCACCTGGATAATCTAGGTTCCTCTCTCCATCTCAAGATCCTTAACTTGGTCCCATCTGTGAAGTCCTTTGCCACGGGAAGTGACACGCAGGCAGGATCAGCATAGCAATTGGCATTGGGGGACATTATTCAGCCCTCCACAGAGCCTCAGGTTACATCCAGAAACTTGGATGTAACTCGCAGCACTGACATTCAAACTCCCATCTGGCTGACTCCAGAGTCCTGGGCCTGTCTTAGTCGCCAGAACCATGGGCGGGGGACCTGCCATAGCCCCACCCCTGCTCCTGTCCCCACTCTCCCCCCACCCCCACCCCTACCCAGTCCCGGGGGTTCAAAGCAAAGCTTCCAAATTCTGGGCCCTGCGTTCCCTCCTTCCCTCCGTTCTCTCCATCCCCACAGCTCCCCACCCCCAGCCAGTGGGCTCCCGATCCTGGAGTGGAACTTGTTTCCTTTGGACCTCAGCCTGTGAACACCCTTCCAGGCCTTTCCTTTGCCCTCAGCCTGGGGACGTGCTCGTTCAGAGCTCAGCTCCAACGGCACCAGGTGGGCGGGTTGGAAGGACCAATGGGCCAGATGGCGCCAGATTCCAGAGCTCAGGGAGGATTTGCAGATGGGCTGGGGCCTGGGGAAGGGCCCCCTCCCCATCCTGCTGCTCGTCCAAATGCCATGGCCTGCCACGAGGCAGGGAGAACTCCCACAGCCAGCCTCCTAGATTTCACAGAAAACCCAGGACCACAAACCTCAGATGCCTAACCCTTCTGTTTTTCTAGAAAATTTTCCTCTCCAAGACTGTGGCTGGTGATTCTCCACTGTCCTCGAACCTCCAAGTGCCCCCACTGAGCTCGAATGCCCAACTGCTGAGTGTGTATCTTCCTTTGTTAAGAACAGAGGCAAGAGAGGCAGAGGTATTATGGGGTAGGGTCTGAGTCGGATTCTGCAGCCCAACTGCCCAACTCCAGGAAGACTTGTCTCTTACCAGCTGTGTGACCCTGAGGAAGGCCCCTCTCTGGGCCTCAGTGTTCTCATCTGCAAGATGGGGATGAAATTATAACCATATCGTTCTCTGAGGATTTTTTCTGCAAATAAAATGAGTCATATTTGCAAATTGGTTAGGACAGGGTCTGGTGTGTGAGCACTATATAAATTTTTGTTTAAAAATTAAATTAAATTAAAATTTGCTTCTTTAGATTCTTAGCCTGAAATTCACCTTTGCCAACATTTACTTGTCTTTCTCTTCTGTTCTTGGAGGAAATGGCCACACTTCCACCAAAAGCAGTCCCTTCTCTGCAATGGAGTCCTGGAAGGTACCCTCTCACACTAACCTGTTTAATAATCTCTCTTGCATCAATCATTTCTTGTTTTTTCAGACTCCCTTCCTGCCCTCCACCTCCAACTACCACCTCTCCTTTTCTTTTTAAGAAAAAAATCTGGGGCATGCTTGGAGACATGTGAGATCTTAGCAGCCTGACCAAGAATCAAACCTGCTCCCCTCGAAGCGTAAGTGCAGTGTCTTAACCACTGCACCGCCAGGGAAGTCCTTCCCCTGTTTTAAACACCTTTAAAGAAACACCATCCTTGGGTTTGGACAAATACAGCTTCCACTCACTCTTCCGACTCTCTGTATCTGATTCTTGTCCCCAATTCTCAAATTTACCAAAGTGCAGGGGCTTCCGTCGTGTAAAGTCAACAAAACAGCTGCTTTTCTGCCCTTATCTGGCCGTCCTCCCCTTCCCTGAAATCCTCTCCACTCTGTGCTGGTTAAATTCTTACTTTGAAACAATTTCAAGCTTACAGTTGAACTGCATCCTTGTAATTTTCTGCCATGTATAAATCATCCTTCCCTCTCTCTCTCTCTTTCTCCACAGCCCTCCCTTTTTCTTCCTGTTAGGAGATGTGTTCCTCCTCTCAAAATGATATATTGAAGTCTTGAAGTCATAATCCCCAGTCGCTCAGAATGTGAACTTATTTGGAAAGAGTGGTTGCAGACAGAATCAGTTGAGTGGAAGTTTTACTGGAGTAGAACGGACTCCAGATCCCGTGTGACTGGTGTCCTGTAAGAAGACAGTCACGTGAATCACGACTGAGGCACACGTGACAGAGGGAGAAATGGGAGTTGTGTGGTTGTAAGCCAAAGAAAGCCAAGGCTTGTCAGCAAACCACCGGAAGCAGACATCCCTGGTGGTCCAGTGGTTAAGAGTCTGCCTTCCAATGCAAGGGCTGCAGGTTCAGTCCTTGGTTGGGGAACTAAGATCCACTTGCCAGCAGCATGCTTGTTAAGTCACTTCAGTCATGTCTGACTCTTTGGACTGTAGCCTGCCAAGCTCCTCTATCCGTGGGGTTCTCCAGGCAGGAATCCTGGAGGGGGTTGCCATGCTCTCCTCCAGGGGATCTTCCCGATCCAGAATTTAAACTGGCATCACCGCAACTAGAGAACCCCTGGAGTGCCCCACCTCGAGAAATCCTATGCGCCTTGACGAAGGCCCAGTGGAGCCTAAATAAATAATAAAATAAAAGTATGTAAATTTAAAAATCACCAAAAGCTAGGAAGAGGCAAGGAGGCAAGAATGACTTCTCCTAGAAGCTGCAGAATCATGGCCCTATTGATTTCAGACTTTTGGCCTCAGAAAAGTGAATGAACATATTTTTATTGTTTTACGCTGTCCTGATTGTGGCATTTTGATATGGCAGCCCTAGGAAACTGACACCCTCCATCCCCCATCCTTTTCTCTCTATATAGTATTTTTTTTTCAGAACCTTTTGAGAATAAGTTGCATACGTCATGCTTCTTTACCTCTCAGTCTGTGTTCCTTCTCTAAAAATAAGAGGGACTTTTTCTCAGAACCATGGGAGTTATCAAAAATCAAGAAATTCAGGACTTCCCTGGTGGTCCAGTGGTTAATATTTCACACTCCCAGTGCAGGGGCTACAAGCTTGATCCTTGGTCCGGGAGCTAAGATCTCACATGCCACCCGGCAAAGACTAAAAATAAAAATAAATGAAATAAAAGAGAGTAAGACCTAAATTAAAAACTATTTTTTGGACCAGACCAGAACCACCGAGCTCTAACCAGATTCTCTTCATCACGGTTGAAACTCAGGTGCTTCCAAGATGCCAGCTTACTACGCTTCCTTCGTGGACCCTGACAGCAAACTCACTGGAGACACGGTACTGTTGCCCATGAGAAGTCAGTTCAAAGGACCTGCCCCTAGAGAGTCAAAAGAGACAGATACTGTGGATGGAGCTATCTATTACTTTAAGGCCAATGTCTTCTTCAAAAACTATGAAATTAAGAATGAAGCCGATAGGACCTTGCTATATATGACTCTACGTTTCTGAGTGTCTAAAGAAACTCCAAAAGAGCAATTCTAAAAGCCAAGGCGAGAAAGAAATGTATACACTGGGAATCACTAATTTTCCCATTTCCACTTAATGCCATTTACGTCAAACCTGCAAACAAACAGGAAGATGAAGTGATGAGGGCCTGCTTACAACGGCTGAGGCAAGAGGCTGGACTGACACTTTGTGAGAAAGTTTTTGACTCTCAGAATGATAAACCAGCAAGTGGTGGACTTGCTTTGTGAAGGGACAATTCATGAACGAGTCTTTCAGGACCTGGACAATAAAGGCAGCCTTGGGCAGCCACTGTCTCCACAGCTGTGGGCAGCATTTGCAGCAAGATGTATGCAGTTCTTTGCCTTTATTTCCTAAAGTTTTATACAGAGGAGAGAAGAGTGTGTGTCTTTATTTGAAGAGCTCTTTATCAAGAATTTGGGGTGGGATGGGTGGGGACGAATGAGTTGTTGACTGGTGATTTGAAATGTCTGCAGTATTAAGCTGATACTTAATAATGATAAAGAAAAAAAATACTTTTTAAAAATTCAGGAAGTTCAACATTAGCACTACATGCTTATCCAATCCAAAGTCCATATTCAGTCTCGTCAATCATCCTAGTCATAGCCTCTCCAGCAACTGTATTTTCCCAGCCTGGGATGTCACGTGAGACCGGAAGTTGCACTGAGTCGTCTCTTTCTCACCC
>SJYX01010814.1:810488-832972 GCA_006410675.1 Oreotragus oreotragus | reverse complement strand
CTCTCTCTCTTTCTCCACAGCCCTCCCTTTTTCTTCCTGTTAGGAGATGTGTTCCTCCTCTCAAAATGATATATTGAAGTCTTGAAGTCATAATCCCCAGTCGCTCAGAATGTGAACTTATTTGGAAAGAGTGGTTGCAGACAGAATCAGTTGAGTGGAAGTTTTACTGGAGTAGAACGGACTCCAGATCCCGTGTGACTGGTGTCCTGTAAGAAGACAGTCACGTGAATCACGACTGAGGCACACGTGACAGAGGGAGAAATGGGAGTTGTGTGGTTGTAAGCCAAAGAAAGCCAAGGCTTGTCAGCAAACCACCGGAAGCAGACATCCCTGGTGGTCCAGTGGTTAAGAGTCTGCCTTCCAATGCAAGGGCTGCAGGTTCAGTCCTTGGTTGGGGAACTAAGATCCACTTGCCAGCAGCATGCTTGTTAAGTCACTTCAGTCATGTCTGACTCTTTGGACTGTAGCCTGCCAAGCTCCTCTATCCGTGGGGTTCTCCAGGCAGGAATCCTGGAGGGGGTTGCCATGCTCTCCTCCAGGGGATCTTCCCGATCCAGAATTTAAACTGGCATCACCGCAACTAGAGAACCCCTGGAGTGCCCCACCTCGAGAAATCCTATGCGCCTTGACGAAGGCCCAGTGGAGCCTAAATAAATAATAAAATAAAAGTATGTAAATTTAAAAATCACCAAAAGCTAGGAAGAGGCAAGGAGGCAAGAATGACTTCTCCTAGAAGCTGCAGAATCATGGCCCTATTGATTTCAGACTTTGGGCCTCAGAAAAGTGAATGAACATATTTTTATTGTTTTACGCTGTCCTGATTGTGGCATTTTGATATGGCAGCCCTAGGAAACTGACACCCTCCATCCCCCATCCTTTTCTCTCTATATAGTATTTTTTTTTCAGAACCTTTTGAGAATAAGTTGCATACGTCATGCTTCTTTACCTCTCAGTCTGTGTTCCTTCTCTAAAAATAAGAGGGACTTTTTCTCAGAACCATGGGAGTTATCAAAAATCAAGAAATTCAGGACTTCCCTGGTGGTCCAGTGGTTAATATTTCACACTCCCAATGCAGGGGCTACAAGCTTGATCCTTGGTCCGGGAGCTAAGATCTCACATGCCACCCGGCAAAGACTAAAAATAAAAATAAATGAAATAAAAGAGAGTAAGACCTAAATTAAAAACTATTTTTTGGACCAGACCAGAACCACCGAGCTCTAACCAGATTCTCTTCATCACGGTTGAAACTCAGGTGCTTCCAAGATGCCAGCTTACTACGCTTCCTTCGTGGACCCTGACAGCAAACTCACTGGAGACACGGTACTGTTGCCCATGAGAAGTCAGTTCAAAGGACCTGCCCCTAGAGAGTCAAAAGAGACAGATACTGTGGATGGAGCTATCTATTACTTTAAGGCCAATGTCTTCTTCAAAAACTATGAAATTAAGAATGAAGCCGATAGGACCTTGCTATATATGACTCTACGTTTCTGAGTGTCTAAAGAAACTCCAAAAGAGCAATTCTAAAAGCCAAGGTGAGAAAGAAATGTATACACTGGGAATCACTAATTTTCCCATTTCCACTTAATGCCATTTACGTCAAACCTGCAAACAAACAGGAAGATGAAGTGATGAGGGCCTGCTTACAACGGCTGAGGCAAGAGGCTGGACTGACACTTTGTGAGAAAGTTTTTGACTCTCAGAATGATAAACCAGCAAGTGGTGGACTTGCTTTGTGAAGGGACAATTCATGAACGAGTCTTTCAGGACCTGGACAATAAAGGCAGCCTTGGGCAGCCACTGTCTCCACAGCTGTGGGCAGCATTTGCAGCAAGATGTATGCAGTTCTTTGCCTTTATTTCCTAAAGTTTTATACAGAGGAGAGAAGAGTGTGTGTCTTTATTTGAAGAGCTCTTTATCAAGAATTTGGGGTGGGATGGGTGGGGACGAATGAGTTGTTGACTGGTGATTTGAAATGTCTGCAGTATTAAGCTGATACTTAATAATGATAAAGAAAAAAAATACTTTTTAAAAATTCAGGAAGTTCAACATTAGCACTACATGCTTATCCAATCCAAAGTCCATATTCAGTCTCGTCAATCATCCTAGTCATATCCTCTCCAGCAACTGTATTTTCCCAGCCTGGGATGTCACGTGAGACCGGAAGTTGCACTGAGTCGTCTCTTTCTCACCCCCTTCACCCTGGAGCCCCTTCCCATCTTTCCTGGATGTTTGTGACCCTGACACTTTGAAGAGGGCAGGCCTCTTTTGTGTAATGATCCTGCGTGTGGGTTTGTCTGGTGTCTCTTGGCGATCAGACGCATTTTTGGCAGGAATTCCCCGGGAGTGATTCCCTGGACATGTCCTCCTTGGTCTGTCATTGCAAGGGCACCTGATTTCAGTATATTCTACCCCTGGGGATGTTTACTTTGATTATTGGATTACAGTCGCCTCTGCTAGGTTGCTCTGGTATGGATCATTACTTTTCTCTTTGTAACTCCTCCCCTAGCTTTAAACACACACACCTTGCTTTGTTATGTAAGCAGTACATCTTGAGGATTTTAGTATATTGATTTTTAGCAAGGGACTCTTGCCACACCAGCAAAGAGAACTCTCTCCTGCTCTTCTTTTACAGGTGTGTGTCTCCCATTATATGGATGTACCATGATTTGCTAAACAGTCTATAGATGGATGGTGGGGGTGGGGGTTTAGTCTTTAAGTCAACTCTTGTAACTCCAAGAACTAGCCCACCAGGCCTCTCTGTCCCTGGGATTCTCCAGGCAAGAATACGAGAGTGGGTTGCCAGGCACTTCTCCAGAGGCTCTTCCCGACCCAGGGATCGAACCTGGGTCTTCTGCATCGCAAACAGAATTTTCTTACCAACTAAGCCACCAGGGAAGCCCCTTAAATGGATATCTGGGCCAATTCCGTTGACTGTAGCCCGCCAGGCTCCTCTGTCCATGGGATTCTCCAGGCAAGAGTAGTGGAGTGGGTTGCCATTCCCTTCTCCAGGGGATCTTCCCAACCCAGGGATCGAACCTGGGTCCCCTGAGTTGCAGGCGAATACTTTATCATCTGAGCCACCAGGGAAGCCCTTTCACTTTCATTGTTAAGCATGTATGACTTTTATTTATTTTTAAAATGCTTTCACTTATTTATTTACTTTTGGCTGTGCTGAGTCTTCGTTGCTGCGGGGACTTTTCTCTAGTCACAGCGAGCAGGGACTGTTCTTCATGTGGTGTGTGGGTTTCTCATTGCAGCTGCTTCCCTCGTTGCAGAGCAGGGGCGCTAGGGCCCCGTAGTTGCGGTTCTGGGCTCCAGAGCACAGGCCTAGCGGTTGTGGCGCATGGACTTGGTTGCTTTGAAGCATGTGAGATCCACCTGGACCAGGGGTCAAACCTGCTTCTCCTGCCCTGGCAGGAGGACTCTTCACCACTGAGCTACTAGGGAAGCCTTAAAAGTAACCATTTTAAAGTGCACATGAGTGGCATTTAGTACCATCACAATGTTCCCTCTATCTAGTCCAAGAATTGTCATCACCCCCAAAGGAAACCTGATACTGATTAAGCAGTCACTCCTCATTCCCCCCTCCCTCAATCCCTGACACCTGCTAATCAATTTTATATCTCTACAGCTTTACTTATTTTGGAGAATTTTTTTTTTACTGCATGGCATGCAGGATCTTCTCTGACCAAGGACTGAACCCATGACCCCACACTGGGAGCACAGAGTCTTAACCACTGGATCACCAGGGAAGTCCTGGAGACTTTATATAAATGGAATCATATTCATGTGGTGTTTTGTGTCTGGCTTCTTTGACTTAGCATACTGTCTTCAAGGCTTATCAATGTTAAAGCATGTATCAGAATTCCATTCCTTCCTTTGGCTGAATAACATTCCATTTTATGGCTATACATATACAACACTGTAAATAAACTGTATTTGAATTTTTTTAAAAAGTGGTTAAAAAAAATTAAATGACAGATGCCAGGCTTAGAATGTTGTCTGGCACGCAGCATACCCTATGTAAGTTTCGGTGATGACACCTTTTAGAAACAATACTGTTTAAAAAAAAATACTGTTGTTGTGGTTATTATATGTGTCCTTCAAGATCCCTTCCAGTGTCACCTCCTCCAGGAAGCCTTCCCGGGTGAGTCCAAATAGGATCCATTGCTCAAATTTCCCCAGAATATTTTATTTAGTTTTTTCTTTAAACCTCAGCAAAACATGTCCCAATTATTATACTCTGTATTCTACACCCCACACCAAGTGTCAGAATATTATATTTGTGATAATTATAGTGTTTCTCTCCCTGGCTGTAAATAGGCTGGCCTGGCCAGTCATAACCACTGGATTAAACTCCTAAAAGCAGAGCTTGTTTCATTCACTCAAGTATGCCCAACACGTCGCCTGGAGCCAGGAACAGACAGACTTTTCAGGCAATATTGGTGGATCCAATAACCAAACCATTTGGTCCCCTCCCTCTCAACTTGGAATGTGCGTAAACCCAGGGATATGCAATGGTGCCTCAAGGATTCATAAATTCATGGCAAAAAAAGTTTTTTGCAAGGAGTTTGTTAGAAATATCTTTATTACAAGTCCCTTTTCCCCTCAGTTTTATTGAAAAACAATTGACATACATCACTGTAAAAGTTTTGGACTTCCCTTGTGGCAAGGGATTCTTTCCCTGAGAGTCTTTCCCTCAGATGGCAAAGAATCTGCTTGCAATTGGGAGACCTGGGTTTGATCCCCAGGTCGGGAAGACCCGCTGGAGGAGGGCATGGCAACCCACTCCAGTATTCTTACCTGGATAATTCCATGGGCAGAGGAGCCTGGTGGACTACAGTCCATGGCGGTGCAAAGAGTCAGATACGACTAAGTGACTAACACACACTGAATAAGTTTAAGGTGTACAGCATATAGGTTTGACTTACCTGTATTGTGAAATGATTACCACAGTAATTTCAGCCAATATCCATCTCTTCTCAATAAAAAGAAAAGAAGGAAAAGAAAAAGAAAAAAAAATTTCTCTCCTTGTGTTGAGAACTCTTAGAATTCTTCTTTTTTAAAAAAACATTATTTATTTATTTGGCTGCATTGAGCCTTAGTTGGGGCCGACTGGATCTTCATTGCAAATGAGAGATCTTCACTGTGACGTGCAGGATTTTTTTAGTTGAGCACACTTGCTCCTGGACTTCCTGGTGGCCCAGTGGTTAAGACTCTGTGTTCCCGTGGCACACAGCATAGGTTCAATCCCCAGTGTGGGAAGATCTCTCATGCCACTGTGGCCCAGGAAGGGCGGGGGGGAAGATATTTTTCTTCTTGATTCATGTTTTGTACAAGAAAAAGTAACAGCTCACATTCTTCCACCAAACTTTCCATTTATCCATTTATTTATATCCACACAGATTTATGGATCCCTATTTTATTCAAGGGGCTGTGATCTGTTGCCCTCACTTATAACCTTGATGCTCGAAATGTGCAGCTTTGACCCATAGGAGCCCTGTGGGAGCGCTTCAAGCTGGTTCTGTGCCCTTCCACCTGTTTTCATCATTTTTTTAGTATTTCCTTACTTTCTGACCCCCAAAATGTTACAAGATCATCTTGTATCTTCCCTGTCCCACGACTCCTTGAATCAGTCATTTTCTCAAGGGAGAAAAGAGTGTACTTCTGAAGGCAGGTGGCTGACCCCCTCATCCCTGAATGAGCCCCTCAAACTCTGATTTCTACGCGACTAGGCAGAGTGGCCAGCAGAGGCAATGCTCTAACGGTTGCCATGGAGACCGCTGGGCCTCGGAGCAGAAGGCAGTGACGTCACTGTGGGAGCTAGTGCAGCGAGCAGCCGCATCCATGTCTCAGCCAGGCCACAGGGAGGTGAGGGCAGCCTTTGGGCCAGTGGCAAAGAATGAGCTTTCCTGCCTGCTGGACACCCACCCACGATACCCCAGTGGCAGCACCCCCGGAATGATCATCAGTCCCAGATCTGCTAAGAGTGCCAGAGCCTGCAAGACCTTTGAAGACCACCGCCAAGAACGAGGGAGCAGCATCTTCAGACCCTCCACAGTGCAGCCTGGCCTAGGACTCAGGATCCCTCAGACTGCTGGCAGACACCCACCCCCTGCTTCACACTGTTTAAGTCCCTAAGGAATTCCCAAGCACCTCCTCGGAGGAAGATTATAGAAGGCTGGACACCTGCAGCCCTGTGGTCAAGACCTTTGAAGACCACCGCCAAGAACGAGGGAGCAGCATCTTCAGACCCTCCACAGTGCAGCCTGGCCTAGGACTCAGGATCCCTCAGACTGCTGGCAGACACCCACCCTCTGCTTCACACTGTTTAAGTCCCTAAGGAATTCCCAAGCACCTCCTCGGAGGAAGATTATAGAAGGCTGGACACCTGCAGCCCTGTGGGCAGGGCCAAGGGCATCTTTGACCAAAGTGGACAAACTGGGCCCTCTGAGGCCTCTCCCTTCACCTTTGAGCGTGGCATCATGAATAATTTTTGTGAATTTTTTTGATTCCCGAGGCAGCTCAGGTGTGCACCAGCAGGCATACTTGCCCCTCGGAGAGCTGGGCAAGATGCTGTTTGGGGGCAAGGACATTGCACTGTTGGAGCATGGGTGCCAGGCCCTTGAGGTGAACAGTTACAAGTCCCAGAAGACTGCAATCATGAGAAGTTTGAAGAGATCATAAGGCCCCCGCCCCCACCCTTAAACTCTGAAGTGGCTGGAAAGGCCTTTGTGGAAGAAGAGAGCTCTACAGCAGCCACCTTGAGGCTGGCTGAGGGCATCAGTTACGCCGTGATCCCCAGGGAAATCAAGGGCAACGGCAGAATGTGGAGCGTGGTCTACATGCCCCAGAAGCAGTTTCTGACCAAGCCGACCTTCTTCCTGCAGAGCAAGGGCGGGATGGTGAAGGATGTGTCCGGGGTCCTGAGACAGGAGCTGCGTCCAACAGTGATGGGTCCCAGAGAGCTTCCTGCCAGGAAGTGCATTGTGTAGGGGCCAGGGAAGAAGCAGGGGGCTGGAGCCACCGGCTGGGTGGTCCAAGCGCCACCTCTGGACTCCCCAGAGAAGGAGGGCAAGGCTGGAGATGGCAAAAGAGGCAAGGGGAAGCACAAGAAAAACCGCCAACAGCACCACGCATCTGACAAGGAGCCGTGAGGTGCCCTGGGGTGGGCGCTGGGGGCGGCTGAGTGAGGCTGGGCATCAGCTGAGTGGCTGTGGGTAGCGACTTGGGAAGGTGGGTACCCTCTAAGTAGATTTGGGGAAAGTGAGTAGTGTGGATGATATGGTGAGGATGGGTATCATTCAAGAGAGTGGGTAACTTTTGAGTAAGAATGGGTAACATCTGACTAGTGCGAGTGAAGGCGAGTATTTTAATCTGAGTGAACTCGTGGGTGACATCTGAGTGGGTGCAGTTAACATCTAGCTGAGTGGGGATCACTGGTCCATTCATTCATTCACTCTACAGGTGTACATTGCACACCTGCTACGCCCCAGGAGCTGTTCCAGGAGCTGGGGATACAGAACTGAGCGTACCCAACACAAGGTTCTACCTTCACACCCCTCCTGCTGCTGCTGCTAAGTCGTGTCCGACTCTGCGACCCCACAGACGGCAGCCCACCAGGCTCCTCGGTCCCTGGGGTTCTCCAGGCAAGAACACTGGAGTGGGTTGCCATTTCCTTCTCCAATGCAGGAAAGTGAAAAGTGAAAGTGAAGTCTTTCAGTCGTGTCCGACTCTTAGCGACCCCATGGACCGCAGCCTACCAGGCTCCTCCGTCCATGGGATTTTCCAGGCAAGAATACTGGAGTGGGGTGCCATCGCCTTCTCTTCACACCCCTGCTAGTGAGTGGTTAATGTTTGTGTTACTTGCGAACTTCTGAGTGGGTGTGAGTTCCATGCAAACAGATGTGGATAATATCTGATTGAGTATGAATCATTCATTCACTCAACAAATGTTTCCTGGACAACTACAGTGTTGTTGTTCAGTCGCTAAGTTGTGTCCGACTCTTTGCAACCGCATGGACGGCAGTACACCAGGCTTCCCTGTCCTTTGCTATCTCCCAGAATTTGCTTAAACTCAGGTCCATTGGTGATGCCATCCAACCGTCCTCTGGGCGTCATCCTCTGACGCCCCCTTCTCCTCCTGCCCTCAATCCTTCCAAGCATCAGGGTCTTTTCCAGTGAGTCGACTCTTCACATCAGGTGGCCAAAGTATTGGAGCTTCAGCTTCAGCATCAGTCTTTCCAATGAATATTCAGGGTTGATTTCCTTTAGGAATGACTGGTTTGAAATTCTTGCTGTCCAATGCACTCTCGAGAGTCTTCTCCAGCTCTGCAGTTTGAAAGCATCACCAGGCACTATTCTAGGCACTGTGGATACATCAGGGAACAAAAGAGACCCAAACCTTGCCCTCGCAGCATTCATATTAAATATTTGAGTACACGTGGGTAATGTCTGAGTTGTTTGAATAGTTGAATACATATGAGCGAGCATGGGTCACTTGAGTGTGTGGGTAGCATCTCGAGTATGACTGAGTACATAAACTCGAATGGGTAATATCTGGGTAGTTGTGCACAACATTTGGGGCTTCCCTGGTGGCTCAGAAGGTGAAGAATCTGCCTGCAAAATGCAGGAGACCTGAGTTCATTCCCTGCGTCTGAAAGATCTGGAAAAGGGAATAGCTGTGGGAGTGGTACCTGAATACGCATGTGGGTATTATTTGAGTGGGGTGAGGGTAACTTCTGAGCAAGGATGAGTCCCAAAGATCCACAGAGTGTAACAACCCAGAGATGCCAGGGTACCAGCTGCGCAGTCGCAGTTGGAGCCTAGCAGCGGGTCAGAGGGTTGCTATGGAGACTGTGGGCTGCTTCTGGCGCCTGTGTAAACAGGTATTTTTGAGAAGTGGAAGAGGAAATAAGGCCCGGAATTCCAGGGTTTTGCAGAAGGTCTCTTACCAGAGTTGAGAAATAGCCAAGCAGGAAGAACGTTTCAGGGAGATCCGTGCTTGGGAGCAAGGCCATGATCCCCTTTGCCATTCATAGTGGCCTGATGTTGGGGACAAACCCTCTTGCTGGGTGGGTATTGCAGGGAGGAGGCCCAGACCCCTTCACCTTTGGGCTCTGCTGGAAATCCACCCATTGCAAAGTCTAGAGCCATTTTTTTGTTTTGTCTTTTATAAGGACTGGGCTTCCCTGATAGCTCAGTGAGTGAAGAATCTGCCTGCAATACAGGAGACCTGGGTTCGATCCCTGGGTTGGGAAGATCCCCTGGAGAAGGGAAAGGCTACCCACTCCAATACAGAGCCTGCTGTATAGTCCATGGAGTTACAAAGAGTCGGACACAACTGAGCGACTTTGTCTTTCACCTCTAATATACATCTGGTACAAGCTTGTCCACAATGGGCCACTGTTTTGCACAAGGCAAGCAGATACCATGGCAGAGAATGGGAGGTGCCTCCTCACCAGGTATGGAAACCTCACTGCTCTGCGTGTGACTTGAAAAAAGCTGTCACTGTCTTCTACAGGCTGGGTCTCCCTTACAGGATTGATCAGTGGTGGGGCCTTTCTGCTCTGAGTGGCGCTTGGGGTGAGGGTATGTGCACGTGCTTAAGTCACTCAGTCCTGTCCGACTCTGCGACCCCGTGGACTGTAGCCCGCCAGACTCCTCTGTCCACGGGATTCTCCAGGCAAGAGAACTGAAGTGGATTGCCATGCCCATCTCCATGGGATCTTCCCCACCCAGGAATCGAACCTGCGTCTCTTACGTCTCCTGCATTGGCAGGTGGGTTCTTTACCACTAGCGCCACCTGGGAAATCCGGGGTGAGGATATGGTTCTCCCCAAATTAAATCCCAGAAGCTCTACTTGTGCTCACTCTCTAAAGAACAAAAGATGAGGCTTCCAGGGAATGGTCCAAAACCAGCAATAATAGAGTTTACCTTCAAGAATGACCAATTTACAGACTTCCCTGGTGGTCCAGTGGTTAAGACTCCACCCTCCCCTTACAGGAGGTAAGGGCTCGATCCCTGGTCGGGGAACTAAGATCGCACGTGCCTGCATGGCAAAAAAACAATTACAACATTAGTGGATAATCCCCAAGTCTATAAGCTGAGTTCCCCGTAACGGTGAGGGAAAACCACAATGAAAATCCATCAAGTAAAAGGCAAGTGTCTGTGGATAGACAGAGCTCCTGTCAGGACACCTGACTAAGAAGTTTGCAAACTTCCATTAGTTCAAGGGTCTTCAAAGATGTGAGCTGAATCTCTTTTTTAAGATGCAGCTGGGGAATCCGCCTGCCAGTGCAGGAGACACAGGTTCGATCCCTGGTCCGGGAAGATCCCGCGTGCCACGCAGAGCAGCTGGGCCTGCGTGCTCTGGGCCAGAGTATTGAGCGAGGCTGTGTTATAGAGCCCGGGGCCGCAGCTACTGAAGTCTGAGTGCCCTAGAGCCTACGCTCCACAGCAAGAGAAGCTACCGTAATGAGGGGCCCACGCACTGCAGCTAGAGAGTAGCCCCCTCTCTACAACTAGAGAAAAGCCCACACAACAGTGAAGACCCAGCACAGCCACAGATAAATAAATAATGTTTCAATGCAACTTACAGAGACAGACTCAGATCCTTACCTGCCAAATTGTAATTAGTAGAGACGGACCCCCTCCCCTGCCACTCAATGTATTATGATGGTGGGTGTCAGTCATGTCTGTGAATTCCAGCATCCAATCCCCTTTCTTATTTCTGCAAGGCAACCTCCATTTTGCCCCCCTCCCAGAACCAAGAGGTGCAAGTCCTTTCCCCATGCCCCCACCTCGGCAGCCAGGATGCAGGCAAGCCACCCACCCTCAGGCAGTCAGAAACTCCTGTTAAGACCTTGCATTTACAGCAGCTGTCAAGACAGAGGAAGTTTCAGCGTTCACTTGCTTTGACACGATCCAAAGCCTGCAAGACTCTGATTTCTGTCCATTCCGCACGCTGGCTGTCTGCCATCAGCCTCGGAAGCATTTGTTTTGGTCAATGGTTGGGATAAAGCCATTCCTGCCATCCTCACAGGTATATTTGAACAACTTGCAAGAGCGTCCATGGTCTCCTGAGATTGTAATGCGAACTGTTGCATGAAACAGTTGCCGTTTGAAGCTACTTATCAGTGTGGGTCCAGACATGGCTGACACACTGCAAACCCTAAGTAAATTGGATGTGCTAGCTGATGGAAGGTTGCAACTGGCCTTTGTGAACACGTTTTCAAAACGTGGGTTCAATTAAAAATCATTGTTCTTTGTGGTTGATGCTATATCATACCAATATGAACTTATAAAATAAATGGCTTCCCAGGTGGCTCAGTGGTAAAGAATCTGCCTGCCTATGCAGGAGACAAAGGAGACGTGGGTTCGATCCCTGAGTCAGGAAGATCCCCTGGAGAAGAAAATGGCAACCCACTCCAGTATTCTTGCCTGGGNTCATACCAATATGAACTTATAAAATAAATGGCTTCCCAGGTGGCTCAGTGGTAAAGAATCTGCCTGCCTATGCAGGAGACAAAGGAGACGTGGGTTCGATCCCTGAGTCAGGAAGATCCCCTGGAGAAGAAAATGGCAACCCACTCCAGTATTCTTGCCTGGGGGAAATCCCATGGGCAGAGGAACCTAGTGGGCTACAGTCCATGGGGTTGCAAAGGTCAGGCATGACTTAGCGGCGGAGCATGAACATCCAGTGCAATCATAGCCCATTCTTCGACGTCTGGGGGGAATCCAAGAAGCAATCTGACTGCTAAAAAAAAAAAAAAAAGCTTTGAAAACCGCTTCTGTGGGGTGCCTGAAGTTTTCCAGGACTGCACTGTTTTTATCTTAGAAATAATGTCACTTATTTATTCTTGGCTGCGCTGGGTCTCCGTTGCTGTGTGGGCTCTTCCCTAGCAGGGGCTGCTCTCTAGCTGCGGTGTGTAGGCTTCTCACTGTGGTGACCTCTCGTTGCGGAGCACAGGCTGGAGGGCACGTGGGCTCAGTAGTTTCGGCTCCTGGGACCCACAGCACAGGCTCTACAATTGTGGTGCAGGGGCTTAGCTGCTCCTGGAATGTGGAATCTTGCCGGGCCAGGGATCGAACCTGTGTCTCCTGCGGTGGCAGGTGGATTCTTTACCACTGAGCCTCCAAGGAAGCCCCCACACTGTTTTTGGAAAGGGGTGTTATCAGATCTCANCCAAAGTATTGGAGCTTCAGCTTCAGCATCAGTCTTTCCAATGAATATTCAGGGTTGATTTCCTTTAGGAATGACTGGTTTGAAATTCTTGCTGTCCAATGCACTCTCGAGAGTCTTCTCCAGCTCTGCAGTTTGAAAGCATCACCAGGCACTATTCTAGGCACTGTGGATACATCAGGGAACAAAAGAGACCCAAACCTTGCCCTCGCAGCATTCATATTAAATATTTGAGTACACGTGGGTAATGTCTGAGTTGTTTGAATAGTTGAATACATATGAGCGAGCATGGGTCACTTGAGTGTGTGGGTAGCATCTCGAGTATAAGTGAGTACATAAACTCGAATGGGTAATATCTGGGTAGTTGTGCACAACATTTGGGGCTTCCCTGGTGGCTCAGAAGGTGAAGAATCTGCCTGCAAAATGCAGGAGACCTGAGTTCATTCCCTGCGTCTGAAAGATCTGGAAAAGGGAATAGCTGTGGGAGTGGTACCTGAATACGCATGTGGGTATTATTTGAGTGGGGTGAGGGTAACTTCTGAGCAAGGATGAGTCCCAAAGATCCACAGAGTGTAACAACCCAGAGATGCCAGGGTACCAGCTGCGCAGTCGCAGTTGGAGCCTAGCAGCGGGTCAGAGGGTTGCTATGGAGACTGTGGGCTGCTTCTGGCGCCTGTGTAAACAGGTATTTTTGAGAAGTGGAAGAGGAAATAAGGCCCGGAATTCCAGGGTTTTGCAGAAGGTCTCTTACCAGAGTTGAGAAATAGCCAAGCAGGAAGAACGTTTCAGGGAGATCCGTGCTTGGGAGCAAGGCCATGATCCCCTTTGCCATTCATAGTGGCCTGATGTTGGGGACAAACCCTCTTGCTGGGTGGGTATTGCAGGGAGGAGGCCCAGACCCCTTCACCTTTGGGCTCTGCTGGAAATCCACCCATTGCAAAGTCTAGAGCCATTTTTTTGTTTTGTCTTTTATAAGGACTGGGCTTCCCTGATAGCTCAGTGAGTGNCCTCTTGCTGGGTGGGTATTGCAGGGAGGAGGCCCAGACCCCTTCACCTTTGGGCTCTGCTGGAAATCCACCCATTGCAAAGTCTAGAGCCATTTTTTTGTTTTGTCTTTTATAAGGACTGGGCTTCCCTGATAGCTCAGTGAGTGAAGAATCTGCCTGCAATACAGGAGACCTGGGTTCGATCCCTGGGTTGGGAAGATCCCCTGGAGAAGGGAAAGGCTACCCACTCCAATACAGAGCCTGCTGTATAGTCCATGGAGTTACAAAGAGTCGGACACAACTGAGCGACTTTGTCTTTCACCTCTAATATACATCTGGTACAAGCTTGTCCACAATGGGCCACTGTTTTGCACAAGGCAAGCAGATACCATGGCAGAGAATGGGAGGTGCCTCCTCACCAGGTATGGAAACCTCACTGCTCTGCGTGTGACTTGAAAAAAGCTGTCACTGTCTTTTACAGGCTGGGTCTCCCTTACAGGATTGATCAGTGGTGGGGCCTTTCTGCTCTGAGTGGCGCTTGGGGTGAGGGTATGTGCACGTGCTTAAGTCACTCAGTCCTGTCCGACTCTGCGACCCCGTGGACTGTAGCCCGCCAGACTCCTCTGTCCACGGGATTCTCCAGGCAAGAGAACTTAAGTGGATTGCCATGCCCATCTCCATGGGATCTTCCCCACCCAGGAATCGAACCTGCGTCTCTTACGTCTCCTGCATTGGCAGGTGGGTTCTTTACCACTAGCGCCACCTGGGAAATCCGGGGTGAGGATATGGTTCTCCCCAAATTAAATCCCAGAAGCTCTACTTGTGCTCACTCTCTAAAGAACAAAAGATGAGGCTTCCAGGGAATGGTCCAAAACCAGCAATAATAGAGTTTACCTTCAAGAATGACCAATTTACAGACTTCCCTGGTGGTCCAGTGGTTAAGACTCCACCCTCCCCTTACAGGAGGTATGGGCTCGATCCCTGGTTGGGGAACGAAGATCGCACGTGCCTGCATGGCAAAAAAACAATTACAACATTAGTGGATAGTCCCCAAGTCTATAAGCTGAGTCCCCCGTAACGGTGAGGGAAAACCACAATGAAAATCCATCAAGTAAAAGGTAAGTGTCTGTGGATAGACAGAGCTCCTGTCAGGACACCTGACTAAGAAGTTTGCAAACTTCCATTAGTTCAAGGGTCTTCAAAGATGTGAGCTGAATCTCTTTTTTAAGATGCAGCTGGGGAATCCGCCTGCCAGCGCAGGAGACACAGGTTCGATCCCTGGTCCGGGAAGATCCCGCGTGCCACGCCGAGCAGCTGGGCCTGTGTGCTCTGGGCCAGAGTATTGAGCGAGCCTGTGTTATAGAGCCCGGGGCCGCAGCTACTGAAGTCTGAGTGCCCTAGAGCCCATGCTCCACAGCAAGAGAAGCTACCGTAACGAGGGGCCCACACACTGCAGCTAGAGAGTAGCCCCCTCCTACAACTAGAGAAAAGCCCACACAGCAGTGAAGACCCAGCACAGCCACAGATAAATAAATAATGTTTCAATGCAACTACAGAGACAGACTCAGATCCTTACCTGCCAAATTGTAATAGTGGAGACGGCCCCCCTCCCCTGCCACTCAGTGTATTATGATGGTGGGTGTCAGTCGTGTCTGTGAATTCCAGCATCCAATCCCCTTTCTTATTTCTGCAAGGCAACCTCCATTTTGCCCCCCTCCNCCCATGCTCCACAGCAAGAGAAGCTACCGTAACGAGGGGCCCACACACTGCAGCTAGAGAGTAGCCCCCTCCTACAACTAGAGAAAAGCCCACACAGCAGTGAAGACCCAGCACAGCCACAGATAAATAAATAATGTTTCAATGCAACTACAGAGACAGACTCAGATCCTTACCTGCCAAATTGTAATAGTGGAGACGGCCCCCCTCCCCTGCCACTCAGTGTATTATGATGGTGGGTGTCAGTCGTGTCTGTGAATTCCAGCATCCAATCCCCTTTCTTATTTCTGCAAGGCAACCTCCATTTTGCCCCCCTCCCAGAGCCAAGAGGTGCAAGTCCTTTCCCCATGCCCCCACCTCGGCAGCCAGGATGCAGGCAAGCCACCCACCCTCAGGCAGTCAGAAACTCCTGTTAAGACCTTGCATTTACAGCAGCTGTCAAGACAGAGGAAGTTTCAGCGTTCACTTGCTTTGACACGATCCAAAGTCTGCAAGACTCTGATTTCTGTCCGTTCCGCAAGCTGGCTGTCTGCCATCAGCCTCGGAAGCATTTGTTTTGGTCAATGGTTGGGATAAAGCCATTCCTGCACCCTCACAGGTATACTTGAACAACTTGCAAGAGCGTCCATGGTCTAAAAGTTTGGAGCTCTCTACTGATCTTTGTTGCTCAGTTGTGTCAGACTCTTTGCCACCCCATGGACTGTAACCCACTCCTCTGTCCATGGGATTCTCCAGGCCAGAATACTGGAGTAGGTTGCCATTCCCTTCTTTAGGCAATCTTCCTGACTCAGGAACTGAACCCAGGTCTCCTGCATTGCAGGCAGATTCTTTACCATCTGAGCCACCAAGGAATCACCTAGTCAATGGACATGAGTTTGAGCAAACTTCTGGAGATGGTGAAGGACAGGAAAGCCTGGCGTGCTGCAGCCCATAGGGTTGCCAAGAGTGGGACAAGATTGAACAACAACAGTTGATCTTTGTATTCCTTGTAAATTGCCAACCTGTGCATACTCACAGAATATTGTACTAGTCTGTCTCTTGTTCCCTCAGAGTTTGCAGAATAAAGGCTACACAACCCTCAGGCACATTCATTTGTGGAGTATGTTATTCTCCCATCAAGGCACATCCATTGTATAGCAACAAAGGCCAGTGTGACATTTCTTCTCATCATATTGCAGTATTAAGACTGCATTTGTGCTTCTTGTGGGCTTGGGGTGTTTCCCATACAACATTCACGTTTGTAGACACAACAAACGTGTTCTAGGCTGCTCATAAAACCCCAAACTCCTACCACTTCTCTTTCAAGTTTCTCTAGACCAATTGAAGAGTATCCTGAGATTGTAATGCGAACTGTTGCATGAAACAGTTGCCGTTTGAAGCTACTTATCAGTGTGGGTCCATACACGGCTGACACACTGCAAACCCTAAGTAAATTGATGTGCTAGCTGATGGAAGGTTGCAACTGGCCTTTGTGAACACGTTTTCAAAACATGGGTTCAGTTAAAAATCATTGTTCTTTGTGGTTGATGCTATATCATACAAATATGAACTTATAAAATAAATGGCTTCCCAGGTGGCTCAGCGGTAAAGAATCTGCCTGCCTATGCAGGAGACAAAGGAGACGTGGGTTCGATCCCTGAGTCGNGCTGATGGAAGGTTGCAACTGGCCTTTGTGAACACGTTTTCAAAACATGGGTTCAGTTAAAAATCATTGTTCTTTGTGGTTGATGCTATATCATACAAATATGAACTTATAAAATAAATGGCTTCCCAGGTGGCTCAGCGGTAAAGAATCTGCCTGCCTATGCAGGAGACAAAGGAGACGTGGGTTCGATCCCTGAGTCGGGAAGATCCCCTGGAGAAGAAAATGGCAACCCACTCCAGTATTCTTGCCTGGGGGAAATCCCATGGGCAGAGGAGCCTAGTGGGCTACAGTCCATGGGGTTGCAAAGGTCAGGCATGACTTAGCAGCGGAGCATGAACATCCAGTGCAATCATAGCCCATTCTTCGACGTCTGGGGGGGATCCGAGAAGCAATCCAACTGCTAAAAAAAAAAAAAAGCTTTGAAAACCGCTTCTGTGGGGTACCCGAAGTTTTCCAGGGCTGTACTGTTTCTATCTTAGAAATAATGTCACTTATTTATTCTTGGCTGCGCTGGGTCTCCGTTGCTGTGTGGGCTCTTCCCTAGCAGGGGCTGCTCTCTAGCTGCGGTGTGTAGGCTTCTCACTGTGGTGACTTCTCTTGTTGCGGAGCACAGGCTGGAGGGCACGTGGGCTCAGTAGTTTCGGCTCCTGGGACCCACAGCGCAGGCTCTACAGTTGTGGTGCAGGGGCTTAGCTGCTCCTGGGATGTGGAATCTTGCCGGGCCAGGGATCGAACCTGTGTCTCCTGCGGTGGCAGGTAGATTCTTTACCACTGAGCCTCCAAGGAAGCCCCCACACTGTTTTTGGAAAGGGGTGTTATCAGATCTCATGGCCAATAGAACACAAAACACACAGCTTTCTCCTGTCCCATGGGTTTCCAGTGGCTGATGGGAAAGGTGAAAAAATTTCTCTTGAATAAAAATAGTAACAGCTATCCTGTGTTGCAGGCACTGGGCAGAGTCTTTCATCTTTATTAATTCGTTGTATCCTCCCATCCCTTGAGCTATGGGACTTACAGGTCCATATCTCCTGATCCAAAACGTTGACACAACACAGATAAATATCTCTGCAACTGCATAGTGGAGCTAACTCTGAAATTCCTCTAACTGGTTTCCTCACTAGGCAGCCTGCCCGTTAAAGGAGCATGTCTGGTGTGTGGAGGTTGGGAGGTGAGGAGGAGTGTTGAACAGATGGCCTAGGCTCAAGTCCTGGCTCCCCCTCTTCGCAGAGCGTGAGCCTGGGCAAGCCACTTAACCCCCGGTGACTCAGCTTGCTTATCTGTAAAATGGGGATAATAGTAACCTACTTCACCAGGTTTATGGGAGGGGTAAATTTGTTCAGATGTAAATGATTTAGCAGTGACCGACAGGGGGAAGCTGTCCAGTGTCAGCTGGCGGTTTGCGATGACAAAGAACACATCAACCTGGTATTAGATCTCTGGTTCCGGAGCTTGACAAATATGTACCAAGCTCTTTTAGGAGACAGTATGTTCTCTGTGTGCTGACAAAAGGCTGCTTTGGAATGTGGGATGCCAAGGGGCAGGCTGGTGAATCTACCAAAGTTCTGACCTTCAAGAGACAGTAGTAGGAGCTGTGGCTGGCATCAACAGAGCACACAATAGAGGGAGAGGCAAAGGATTTGGAGCGACACAGGCCTGGGTTCAACTCTTGACTCTGCCACCTGTTTAGCTGTGTGCCTTCAGGGAGCTGACTTCACTACTCTGGGCCTCAGTTTCTTTATCTGTAAAGTAGGGCTACTGGTACTCATGCTATAGAGTATTTGAAACCAGAGATTATACAACCTGCAGTGAAAAACAGAGGCTCTGAAATAGTCATAGCAGCTTTAGTCATAAACCCTGAAGTAGGAAATGGCAACCCACTCCAGTATTCCTGCCTGGAGAATCTCACGGACAGAAGAGCCTGGTGGACTACAGTCCAGGAGGGTCGCAAAGAGTCAGATACAGCTGAGAGACTAACACACTTTAATCATAAAACTGCTAGGACCCAGATCTCCACTGACAATGAACAGATAAATTGTGGAGTAATCACATATAACTAACAAAAAGAAATGAACTCCAGATACACACAGCAACACAAATGAATCGCAAAATCACGATGTTAAGTGAAAGAAGCCAGACAAAAAGGGCACATGATATAATGATTCTTTTAATATAAAATTCTAACAAAAGGCAGCACTCGAAGGACAGAAATCAGATCAGTGGTCAGGGGGTAAGCAAAAGGGGACTGCCACAAAAAGTGCAAGGGAAGTTTTTGGGGGGGTTCTGTATCTTGATGTCGTTATCATGACTCTAAAACTTACCACAGGGGACATTTTAAAAAGAATATGTTGTATAAGATGTAAAGTATACTTTCAGTAAAGCTGACAATGAAATAAACAGTGGGGTGGTCTGGAGGTGGGCTGCATGAGTAAAGTACTTCATTTCCATGCCTCAATTTTTCCCATCTGTGAAATGGTTTGATAACAATAGTACCTATTGCTGAGAGTGGTCATGAAGACTCAAAAAGATGTTGTCTGTAAGATCAAGTGGTCGTAAGGGGGAGACAACT
Source organism: Oreotragus oreotragus (assembly GCA_006410675.1). Lineage (NCBI taxonomy): Eukaryota > Metazoa > Chordata > Mammalia > Artiodactyla > Bovidae > Oreotragus > Oreotragus oreotragus. Next base: position 813,875 of record SJYX01010814.1, on the reverse strand, counting down.
TTGTGAGAAAGTTCAATAAAAGATACATAAACGCCAAAGGTTTAATTGACTCCTGAGAGAAGGGAGGTCTAGCCACTGGATTACCCTAGTATGAGGCTGGCAACCAAGGGCAGGCAGCAGACAGAAATTTTGCAGGCCGGGCCAGGAGGCATTTTAAAACATTTCCAAGGTTCCCATCACCGAAAACAGCCTGCTGGGGGTCAGGACACAGCGCAAGAACTCTTTCACTTCAGCAATAATTTTTCTGCAGAGAGAAGGTCAAGGAATAAAAGTTGAAGGTTTTAATTTAAAGTTTTCTCCGCTGGAGTCTGAAGAATTAGTAGCTACACTAGGGGGTCTGGGTTCCTGTCCTGTGGCTGCTGTAAAAAATGACCACAGACCAGCTGGCTCAGAACAACTGTGATTTATTCTCTCACAGCCCTTCCAGCCAGAAGTCCAAAATCAAGGTGTCTGCAAAGCTGTGTGCTCTCCAGACACTCTACGAAGGAGGCTTCCTTACTTCTTCCAGCTTCTGGTGACTCTAGGTGTTCCTGGGCTGGGGCCCCATCACTCTGGTCTCTGCCTCCGTCTTCACATCACCTCCTCTGATTCTGTACCTCTTCTCTATGTCTGCATCTTCCTTTGCTTCTTTCTTTCCTTTTTTGTTTTGGCTGTGCTAGGTCTTCATTGCTGTGCGCAGGCTTTCTCTAGCTGCAGAGTGTAGGGGCTACTCTCCAGCTGCAGTGCTCAGGCTTCCGGTTGCGATGGCTTCTCTTGTTTCCGAGCATGGCCTCTAGGCGTGCAAGCTTCAGTAGCTGTATGTAGTACATGGGCTCAGGAGTCGTGGTGCATGGGCTTAGTGGCCCCGTGGCATCTGGAATCTTCCCGGGATCGAATCCACGTCCCCTGCACTGGCAGGCAGATTCTTAACCACTGAACCTCTAGGGAAGTCCTGCTTCTCTCTTATAAGGACATTCCAGATGGCAGTTAGGGTCCACCCAGATAATCCATGGCAATCTCATTTCAAATCTTTACTGACGTCTGCAAAGTCCCTTTTTCCAAATAAAGTAACATTTTCAAATTCCAGGAATTAGGGTCTAAAATCTTTGGGTAGATATTTTTCAACCTGAGAGGCCTCCCCACCTCCACCACACTAAAGGGCTTTGTCTCCATTGCTAACATTGGACAAACCCTAATTTCCAATCTGGCTTTTTGCTGGTACTGTGGTACTTCCAGTCAGTCAAATTCCTATGGGGACATTCAGTTTCTCTCCTACCTCTGCCCAGCCCCACCAGCCATCACTGCTATCAGAGTCATTTGGGAAGACTTTTTTTTAAATAGACATTTAAAAATATATATATTATTATTTACTTGACTGTGCTGGGTCTTAGTTGCAGCATGTGGGATCTAGTTCCCTGACCAGGGATCAAACACAGGTCCCTGCATTGCGAGTGCAAAGTCTTAGCCACTGGACCACCAGGGAAGTCCAAGGAGAGATTTTTTAATGCAGTACCTGACCCCCACCTCAAGACCTTCTGATCCAATAGGTGAGACTCAAGAAACTGGGATTTCTAAAACTCTCCCCAGCGAATATCGTGTGCAACCAGGTTTGAGAATCACTACTTTAGAGGAATACACCACATGAACAAATGAATCTTTCTTTAAACATATGGTTGCTCTAACAGCCAGCTTTGCTTCTGTACTCACCAAAAGCCTTTAGATTTGGGATTAGGGAGGGTGGGAGGTGGGAGTGACCCGATTATGTGGGCGGAGTGTGGACCACAAGGCTCTTCCTGCTGTATTTGTTGAGGACCTACTATGTGCTGTCAGTTAACCCAGTGGTATCTGGCTCAAAAGTGTGGATAATTTATATCCTATTCATTCTAGACAGGGATCTGATTTATGCGCATTTAGGACAAATCTAGTGACGGTGCCAAGAGTCCCTTGGACTGTGTTCCCATGGGGACTGTGGCAAGAGTCCCTTGGACAGCAAGGAGATCAAACCAGTCCATCCTAAAGGAAATCAGTCCTGAATATTCATTGGAAGGACTGATGCTGAAGCTGAGACTACAATACTTTGGCCACCTGATGCAAAGAACTGACTCACTGGAAAAGACCCTGATGCTGGGAAAGATTGAAGGCAGGAGGAGAAGGGGCCGACAGAGGATGAGACAGTTGAATGGCATCACCGACTCAATGGACATGAGTTTGAGCAAGCTCTGGGAGTTGGTGATGGACAGGGAAGCCTGGCCTGCTGCAGTCCATGGGGTCACAAAGAGTCAGACACGACTGAGAGACTGAACTGAACTGAGTGACTGTGCCAAGGTTACATACGTCACCTGGGAGAGAAGTCTTCAGAGATTGCCTGTCAACCTTGCTCCCCACCCGCAACCCTCCACAGGCAACAGGACAAATAAAGGAGCTTAGGAGTGTAGGGCAGGGGACCTTCCTGGTGGTGTAGTGGTTAATAATCCACCTTGCAATGCAGGTGACGCTGGCTGGATCCCTGGTCAGGGAACTAAGATCCCACATGCTGCCAGGCAACTAAGCCTGCCCTCCACAACTAGAGAGTCCATGCACCAAAAAGCCTGTGGGCCACAACAAGAAAGGAAAGCCTACACACTGCAATGAAGACCCAGTGTGGCAAATAATAATAATAAAATAGTACGGGGCTAGAACCTCAGAAACCTGAGTCATTCAAAGCTCTGCCACTTCTTGGCTGTGTGACTGCCTTTAGCCTCAGTTTTCCTCCTCTGGAAAATGGGAATAATAGCCGTTTTGGAGGGGTTGCAGGATTCAAAGAGAAAATACACAGGGTCGGGGGCAAAATAGGTGCTCGAAAAAAATGAATTATTATCAGTATTGTTACATTCCAGGCTTGAAGGCTTACGCAAAGGGGAAAGCTGTTGAGAAAAATTGAGATTGATCTGCTTGATATGGAAAGAGTTCAAGACATGCTATTAAGTGAAAAAAGCAAGTTTTATAGCACTAGGTCCAGCCCAATCCCCTCACTCATTCATTCAACAAATATTTCGAGCTCCCATCAGCACTGTTCTAGATTCTGTGAATTCAGCACTAAACAAATATCCCTGCTCTCATGGGGCTAGTATTCTCATGTGAAAGTGAAAGCCACTCAGTCGTGTCCAACTCTTTGTGACCCCACGGTCCATACAGTCCATGGAATTCTCCAGAATACTGAGAATTCTCTCAGAATACTGGAGTGGGTAGCCGTTCCCTTCTCCAGGGCATCTTCCCAACCCAGGGAACAAACCTGGGTCTCCTGCTTTGCAGGTGGATTCTTTACCATGTGAGTCACCAGGGAGGCCCAAGAAAATTGGAGTAGGTAGCCTATCCCTTCTCCAGCGGATCTTCCCGACTGAGGAATCAAACCGGGGTCTCCTGCATTGC
>SJYX01010814.1:776665-810348 GCA_006410675.1 Oreotragus oreotragus | reverse complement strand
GGGACATTCAGTTTCTCTCCTACCTCTGCCCAGCCCCACCAGCCATCACTGCTATCAGAGTCATTTGGGAAGACTTTTTTTTAAATAGACATTTAAAAATATATATATTATTATTTACTTGACTGTGCTGGGTCTTAGTTGCAGCATGTGGGATCTAGTTCCCTGACCAGGGATCAAACACAGGTCCCTGCATTGCGAGTGCAAAGTCTTAGCCACTGGACCACCAGGGAAGTCCAAGGAGAGATTTTTTAATGCAGTACCTGACCCCCACCTCAAGACCTTCTGATCCAATAGGTGAGACTCAAGAAACTGGGATTTCTAAAACTCTCCCCAGCGAATATCGTGTGCAACCAGGTTTGAGAATCACTACTTTAGAGGAATACACCGCATGAACAAATGAATCTTTCTTTAAACATATGGTTGCTCTAACAGCCAGCTTTGCTTCTGTACTCACCAAAAGCCTTTAGATTTGGGATTAGGGAGGGTGGGAGGTGGGAGTGACCCGATTATGTGGGCGGAGTGTGGACCACAAGGCTCTTCCTGCTGTATTTGTTGAGGACCTACTATGTGCTGTCAGTTAACCCAGTGGTATCTGGCTCAAAAGTGTGGATAATTTATATCCTATTCATTCTAGACAGGGATCTGATTTATGCGCATTTAGGACAAATCTAGTGACGGTGCCAAGAGTCCCTTGGACTGTGTTCCCATGGGGACTGTGGCAAGAGTCCCTTGGACAGCAAGGAGATCAAACCAGTCCATCCTAAAGGAAATCAGTCCTGAATATTCATTGGAAGGACTGATGCTGAAGCTGAGACTACAATACTTTGGCCACCTGATGCAAAGAACTGACTCATTGGAAAAGACCCTGATGCTGGGAAAGATTGAAGGCAGGAGGAGAAGGGGCCGACAGAGGATGAGACAGTTGAATGGCATCACCGACTCAATGGACATGAGTTTGAGCAAGCTCTGGGAGTTGGTGATGGACAGGGAAGCCTGGCCTGCTGCAGTCCATGGGGTCACAAAGAGTCAGACACGACTGAGAGACTGAACTGAACTGAGTGACTGTGCCAAGGTTACATACGTCACCTGGGAGAGAAGTCTTCAGAGATTGCCTGTCAACCTTGCTCCCCACCCGCAACCCTCCACAGGCAACAGGACAAATAAAGGAGCTTAGGAGTGTAGGACAGGGGACCTTCCTGGTGGTGTAGTGGTTAATAATCCACCTTGCAATGCAGGTGACGCTGGTTGGATCCCTGGTCAGGGAACTAAGATCCCACATGCTGCCAGGCAACTAAGCCTGCCCTCCACAACTAGAGAGCCCATGCACCAAAAAGCCTGTGGGCCACAACAAGAAAGGAAAGCCTGCACACTGCAATGAAGACCCAGTGTGGCAAATAATAATAATAAAATAGTACGGGGCTAGAACCTCAGAAACCTGAGTCATTCAAAGCTCTGACACTTCTTGGCTGTGTGACTGCCTTTAGCCTCAGTTTTCCTCCTCTGGAAAATGGGAATAATAGCCGTTTTGGAGGGGTTGCAGGATTCAAAGAGAAAATACACAGGGTCGGGGGCAAAATAGGTGCTCGAAAAAAATGAATTATTATCAGTATTGTTACATTCCAGGCTTGAAGGCTTACGCAAAGGGGAAAGCTGTTGAGAAAAATTGAGATTGATCTGCTTGATATGGAAAGAGTTCAAGACATGCTATTAAGTGAAAAAAGCAAGTTTTATAGCACTAGGTCCAGCCCAATCCCCTCACTCATTCATTCAACAAATATTTCGAGCTCCCATCAGCACTGTTCTAGATTCTGTGAATTCAGCACTAAACAAATATCCCTGCTCTCATGGGGCTAGTATTCTCATGTGAAAGTGAAAGACACTCAGTCGTGTCCAACTCTTTGTGACCCCACGGTCCATACAGTCCATGGAATTCTCCAGAATACTGAGAATTCTCTCAGAATACTGGAGTGGGTAGCCGTTCCCTTCTCCAGGGCATCTTCCCAACCCAGGGAACAAACCTGGGTCTCCTGCTTTGCAGGTGGATTCTTTACCATGTGAGTCACCAGGGAGGCCCAAGAAAACTGGAGTAGGTAGCCTATCCCTTCTCCAGCGGATCTTCCCGACTGAGGAATCAAACCGGGGTCTCCTGCATTGCAGGTGGATTCTTTACCAGCTGAGTTACCAGGGAATCCCCAGTATTTTCATAGGGTGAGACAATAAATAAATGAATAAGAAGACACCAGGAGGAAGTAGGTGATGTGATGAAAAAATAATCTAGGATATTAAAAATCCTCATGGGGTAAATAAATTCTACCCATGCAAGAAGTTTTGTTTTGTTTTCTGGAAAAGTACAGAGGCATTTAACTGTGGTTACTTTGTGGAGAGAGACTGGAGGCTTGGGGCTGGGAGACAGAGCCATTCTTCATTTGACACCTTTCTGTAACTTCAGCGTTTTCTTAAATGTGTCACTTTTATTATCGTTTTTTTTAAGTGGCAACCAAGAATAGCTGGGTAGAGAAATCTGAGCCACATTTTGTTTCCTTCCTCCATCCTCTTTGGATTTTTTTCATTTCTTTTAAACAAGAATACAAGTGGGAGCTATAATTATCATTTTTTTCTGGGACGACTGAAGAATCTCGTCTGCCAGAGATCAAGGCAATCTAAAACACCCAACAGCGGGACGGCCCAGGGGTTGGCAATTTTTGTAAGAATGTTGAACATTTGAGGGTTTTATTTCTAGGATAATCCTCCACCCCTTCCCCCACCACACCGGTTACAAAATCCGACGCCTAATCTGCGAGGTCATTCTCAGGTGGAAGGCTTGGCTTCTCAGAGTTGGATTCTTAAACCAGCTTTCCTCAACCACAGGTGTCCTAGAGATTTTTAGCTTCCAGAAAACAGCTTCTCTGGGAAGCCGATTTGGGGAATAAAGTTTAGGGAAGTAATAAGCTGAGAAGTGGGGCTGCCCCGCCCCACCCTCCGCCCACCTCCTTAGAGCCGACCCAAGTGGAGGAGCTCACCTCGTTGCCATGGAGACCGCTGGGCGGCGAGGCGAGAAATTGTGCAAAAGGGAGGCCCGGTGGGGGCTGAGCCCGGCGGCGACTGGGATGGAGTTTGTAAGGAGGAGGAGGAGAAAACCCAGCGAAGCCTAACGACCCGACTCTGCAAAAACAAAAACAACCGGAATGAGCCAATAACTGTGCAAAGGCCTCGCTGAGACCTTAACCTTCCTCCCATTCCCCCGCCCCCAAGCATTTTTCTTCCTTCTCTCTTTCCCTTCCCTTTCTTTTCGCTCCCTTCCCACTTTCCCTAAACATCTGCGTGTTTCCTTCAAGAGTGAAATAAAATCACACGTGGTGAATTAAACAAAATTACACGTGTGTATTTTTATCTTATGTTAACGTGGTTAGTTTACAGATTTTGTTGTTGCTGGGATTTTTCTTTAACAATTCTATTTCGTTATAATCATTCTCCTTTGTAATCTCATGGACGCAATCCTACGCACTGAAACAGTATCTTGAAAAGGGTCCATGGCACAGAACGGGTTAAGGATTCTTGGGCTAGAAGGCCCTGGAGAGGGTAGAGGTCACCCAATAATTTGGCGGGGAGGGCAGTGCAGTATGACTTCTATAAAATGATGACCTTTGAGCAGAGGGAGACTGCCAAGAGGAGGGGGAAACACAACTCTCTGGACTTGGGGAACAGCTTGTGCAAAGGCCCTGAGGTGGCAATGAGCCTGTTTGTTGAATGAACAGTGAGGAGGCACGTGTGGGCCTCCAAAGTTACCTGGGAAGCTTTGCAAATCCTGGTCCCCAAGTCCCAGGGATTCTGACCCCATAGGTCTGTGGCCACATCTGGGGACCTTCTATTTAACTAAAAAAAAACACCTGAAATCCTCAAAAGTGTAACTATTTATTTATTTCGGCTGACCTTCAGGGTACGTGGAACTTTCCCAACCAAGGATCGAACTTGTGCCCCTGCCATTGGAAGCACAGAGTCTTAACCACTGAGCCACCAGGGATGTTCTAATTTAGCTTATTTTAATGAACATTTTCGATGGCTAAAAAAAATCTACACCATCTAACAGAATATAGAGTAAAAAGTACATATGTCTGCCACTTCTGGGGGTCCCCTGTCTCCCTCCCCATACACAGCCACTGTTGGCAATGTTTGTACGTCCAAAACTTCCCTGATAGCTCAATTGGTAAAGAAACCGCCTGCAAGGCAGGAGACTCTGATTCAATTCCTGGGTCGGGAAGATTCGCAGGAGAAGGGATAGGCTACCCACTCCCATATTCTTGGGCTTCCCTCGTGGCTAAGCTGGTAGAGAATCCGCCTGCAATATGGGACACCTGGGTTCAATTCCTGGGTTTGGAAGATCCCCTGCAGAAGGGAATGGCTACCCACTCCAGTATTCTGGCCTGAAGAATTCCAGGGACTGTAGAGTTGGACACGACTGAGTGACTTTCACTCACTCAGTCATACAGCCAAAGAGAACATGCTCCTGTCTATGCCATTTGGCCTATGCATGTGAACATGTCCCCCCCTACACACACACACACACACACTCCCACACGTCAGACTGTTTGAGATTCAAATCCAGGTTCCCATCCTTCTTGCTCATGTGACCTTGAGCAAGTAATTTTATTTCCTCAGCTATAAAATGGGAATGACCATCGTTATTACCTGTCTCATAATGCTTTGGTGAAGATTTCATGAGTTAATTCGTATTAATAGAGTGATGTCTAGTATTAATGTATAGCTAGTGCGCCATAAAAGGTGACTATGCTCAGTTACTTTCTTTTTTCATAGCTGCCTAATATTTTACTGAAAGAACAGAGTTTCTACTGATGATCAGGTTGCTGTTTGGTGGCTAAGTTGTGTCCTGCTCTTTGCAACCCCATGGACTGCAGCACAGCCAGGCTTCCATGTCCTTCACTATCGCCGGGAGTTAGCTCAGTCTCTTGTCCAGTGAAGCCTGTGATCCCATCCAACCAATCATTCATTCACTCAAAAGCATTCTAGAGCACCTACTGTGTGCCAAGCTCCATCCTGGAGCTGGTACCAAGTTCTCTACCCACCTGTCTGGGTCTACAGGTAGAAAGTGCTGATACCAAAAGTCACGTGATTTTAAAATAGTAATACACAGTGCCAACGGGTTTCAGAGGGACTGCCCCATTTGCACGCCCACCTTCCGGGCTTGGCTGGAACCCGCACGTTTGGGATGGCAGGTTTGGGAACGGCCGCCTTTCCCGGGGAAAGCTGCTGACGTGGGCTTCGCTTCGGCACGGGGCGATCGGCTAGGAAGNAACCTGATGCCTGGGGGTCTGGGGCCGAACGGAGATCCCGGACGAGCCCCCAAATGTTGAACCGCACGGTTCCGCCCTGGAGTCCGTCGCCCAAGACCACCAAGACACAGGATCGATGCAAATAGCAAGAGGATTTATTGAACCGGCGCGCCGGGGTTCCGTCCTCCTTAAGCAAGGAGCGAACCCCGATGACAGTTACAGAACAGGTTTTAAGCACAAAAAACCACATTGGGCGGGGAGGTATAGATATATCATGATTGGTCACAATACTGCTGACCTTTACAAGGATAGGCTTGTGAGGCTTTGGCGACATAATTCTGCGGATAACACACAGTTTACACAACTTGTTTTTCTGACTCTCTGGAAAGTCTAACCTTCCAGGTCAGGGTCTGTAAGCCTCCAGGTCAGGGTCTGTGAGTCACAAATAACAGAGATAACCTTTCAGTTGGTCTGGAAAATCCCTAAATCTTACAGGTTACTTCCTCACACAGTCAGAACGGAAATCGCCTACCATGCTAAATCCAGGTGCAGGCAGGCACCCTCTGCATTAAACCTGGCCCATTTCATAAAGATGCTGGGTTGTTGGGGGTAGACCACAGGTTTTAGGAGAGGAGTGGGCACAGCTTGGGGCAGTGGCTGGGAGATGGCTTGGGGAGGGATTTTCTTGGTCAACCAATATGCAGCATTTCAACATCTTAACAGCGAGTCCAGTTGCCCTGGTGCACACTGGCTGAATTCCCGCCTTGGAGCATCATCCCTGTAATTTGTGCTTCTGTGAGGACTGAGCCACATTTGAGCACAGGATCTCTTTGGTGGAATCCCTCACTGGCTCTGCTGGAGAAAGTTAATTAGGCAGCGTAGGTGACGATTTCCAAGAGCCCGAGGGTCGAGCAATACCAAGGCTAGTTACCCTTGACCTTTCTGACTTTTCCAAATGTGTTTTTCCCAGTGGGGTGGGGGCACTCTGCCTTCCCTCCACCAAAGACAGCCAAAGACAGCCCTCTTTGGTCTTCTTCCCTCTTGGAGCTCTTATTCTTGATTCCCCGGCCGGTCCCGGGGAACTTTAATCAAAGGCAAGGGGAAGGCAGCTCATGGGTCGTCATTAAGATGATTGGATGTGAAATGACCACTGGATTGTTTTCATTTCTCCCAGACAGCAGCCTGGTGTTCCGTGCTGTCAGCTCATTAGAGGATGTCACTGAGAAATGCAAAATAGCCCTGTTCCAGCACCAGTGGCCCCTTTCTAATTCCCTCAGCACAGGACATGAGAGCTGGAGCATGCTAATCTGAGCTTATCACCTGGGCAGTGGAGTTGTTACTGGGCTCACTCAGAGGTGGCTGCAGGGCTTTCAGGCACTTTTTTTTTTTTTTTTTTTGCCCACAGCAGGTATATTTCCACAATATATATGTCTGTGAGATATCTCTGTACCTCTCCTTCTACATCATTTGCCTACCTTGTTCCTGAAAGGATTTATGGCCAGTTTCAGCCTGACAGATTGTTGTTTAGACTAAGTCGTGTCCCATGTCTCTTTTGTGACCCATGGACTGTAGCTCGCCAGGCTCTTCTGTCCATGGGATTTCCTAGGCAAGAGTACAGGAGTGGGCTGCCATTTCCTCCTCCAGGGGCTCTTCCTGACCCAGGGATTGAACCTGCATCTCCTGCATTGGCAGGCAGATTCTTTATCACTGTGCCACCTGGAAAGCCCTTCAACCTGACATTCTTCAGCTTAAACCTGAGCTAGGCAGCTCTTTAAGAAAAGAGAAAATAGGAAATAACAATTCCCTGGGTAAAACAATTCTTGACTTTAAACAAATGATATACTTTCTGACTTTTCAATATGATTTAAGCAACTTAAATTTATGATAAAATAAGAAGCCCTTTATTTCAGCAGAGCGCATTCTGTACGGCCTCACACTGCTTCTCATTTTTTCTCCTAAAATACCTTGATGCCCAAGGACCCCAGGGTCTAGAGGTAGCTCAGCGGGATCTACAGTGAGTAAAAATATCTTCAGGGTCACATAGTCTAAGTGTAAGTGGCACTCTAGCATCCTGTTCCATAGGCTGTCTGTTTAATAGGAAGTTTGTACCTGGCTTGTGATACTGCAGAGGTTCCGCTCATCCGCCCAGAATTCTGGTGGGGCTGACACTCCTCCCCAAGATCTGCCAGGCTTGCCTGGCATCTCTGCCTGTGAGGCTTGTTTTTCCATCTGTAATCCAGGAGAAGGGGAATGGGAAAGTCTTAGCCTCTATGAGACCAGTGGCCTGGAGTTCAGACCAAATCTGGCATTTCTAGGCCTTCTTGGCTGCCAGAATCCAGACTCTTTTATCCTCAATATTGGATTCTCAGGACAGTCTGTTCCACTTTTGGGCCTGATGACCCAAAGAGAGGATCTGGAAATGCAGGTGGATGTGTTGCCAGCTTTCAAAAACTTCTAATGGCTTTAGGTTCGAGTTGGGGTGAAACTCTTTCTTGAGTACAGTTGACCCTTGGACAAGGTGAGTTTGAACTGTGTGGGTCACTGATCCCTGAATTTATTTCACTAAATACCTGTTACAGTACTGCATGATCTGGGGGTTGGTTGAATCTGTGCATGTGGAACCACATATACTGAAGGCTGATTGAAGAGTTAAACTTGGATTTCCAACTGTGCAGAGGATTGGTGTTCAAGGGTCAACTGTAGAAATATTTCTATGTATAAAATAGGTCAGAGAGAAATAAAATATTGCAAGGGCTCTTTATGTCTTAACACGCATAATTAGATAGAGATTGCTAAATACCACTGTAAGGAAGCAAGGCTCCTAGGAGAAGTGGCTGATTTCAGTCCAGGGGAGTAAATACACAAGATGGCCCTAGAGGATCTTGTCATCCTGAAATGTAAGCAAACTTTTCAAGACTACAGAGGTGTGTCAAAAAGACTCAGAAGCCCACCTGAATAAGCTCCACATGTCCACAAGCCATTAGGCATCAGAAGAGATAATCACTCAAGTGGTTGGAACCCACTCAGTTCCTTTATAGTTCAAGTTATACATGATTCTTATAAGAAAAAAATCTTACCAGTCAGCTTTGGAAGAGTCTAGGAAATGACCTTATTATTTTGAAAACTGGTAAATGAAAGAATTAAACATTAGCTTACATTTACTCTATGAATCCTATCTCAGGGAAACCAAATGGTTGATTAGGAAGTTTTTCTTTATCCCAGTGTTAGTGCTAATAAATAAAAAATGAATGATGAAATTAAAAATGTAACATTTTGCAGCCCCCCATGAATAAATGGATTCAGGCCAGGATGTCTCAACTTTGGACTATTGATGTTTAGGGCCAGAAGATTCTCTGTGGTGGGGGACTGTGTGTTGTACGGCATCCCTGACGTGCACCTACTAGATTCCAGGGGCATCTCTTCCCCCACCTGGGGTGGCCAAAGACATTACGGGACATCGTCAGGTGTTCCTGGGGAGGACAAAATGCCCCTTGGCTGAGAAACAGCGCTGTAGGCAGGAATAACCAGTGGCTATGATGACATTGCAAAAAGAGTGACAACCAGACTTCATGCGTCTCCTGGTGGAAGCACACGCCACCACCTTGGAAATTCTTACCAAATCAGAACAAAAGCAAATTGGTCTGACCTCAGTCTCTATTCTGTTGGGTTGACCAAGAAATTCATTCTGGTTTTTTCTTTGTCTTAACACGCATAATTAGATAGAGATTGCTAAATACCACTGTAAGGAAGCAAGGCTCCTAGGAGAAGTGGCTGATTTCAGTCCAGGGGAGTAAATACACAAGATGGCCCTAGAGGATCTTGTCATCCTGAAATGTAAGCAAACTTTTCAAGACTACAGAGGTGTGTCAAAAAGACTCAGAAGCCCACCTGAATAAGCTCCACATGTCCACAAGCCATTAGGCATCAGAAGAGATAATCACTCAAGTGGTTGGAACCCACTCAGTTCCTTTATAGTTCAAGTTATACATGATTCTTATAAGAAAAAAATCTTACCAGTCAGCTTTGGAAGAGTCTAGGAAATGACCTTATTATTTTGAAAACTGGTAAATGAAAGAATTAAACATTAGCTTACATTTACTCTATGAATCCTATCTCAGGGAAACCAAATGGTTGATTAGGAAGTTTTTCTTTATCCCAGTGTTAGTGCTAATAAATAAAAAATGAATGATGAAATTAAAAATGTAACATTTTGCAGCCCCCCATGAATAAATGGATTCAGGCCAGGATGTCTCAACTTTGGACTATTGATGTTTAGGGCCAGAAGATTCTCTGTGGTGGGGGACTGTGTGTTGTACGGCATCCCTGACGTGCACCTACTAGATTCCAGGGGCATCTCTTCCCCCACCTGGGGTGGCCAAAGACATTACGGGACATCGTCAGGTGTTCCTGGGGAGGACAAAATGCCCCTTGGCTGAGAAACAGCGCTGTAGGCAGGAATAACCAGTGGCTATGATGACATTGCAAAAAGAGTGACAACCAGACTTCATGCGTCTCCTGGTGGAAGCACACGCCACCACCTTGGAAATTCTTACCAAATCAGAACAAAAGCAAATTGGTCTGACCTCAGTCTCTATTCTGTTGGGTTGACCAAGAAATTCATTCTGGTTTTTTCTAGAAGATGTTATAGAAACCCAATAATTTCCATAGACATCTCTCTCTCTCTCTCTCTCTCTCTCTCTCACACACACACACTAACCAGCATTACAAGAATGCAGTTAGCAAAATCTGGACTGTGTCAAATGCTAAGGGCACATGACATACTTTATTCAGCAAAAAATTGTAAGGAACAAGCAGTGACACATGAGGAACCTAGAGATTGAAGGAGTGTTATAATAAGAGGCATATCAATCAATTACTTTGTTGAGCTCATATTTATATCCCATTTTAAACAAACTTAAAAACTATAAGATTCTTGAGAAAATTTAATGACATTGAGGAATTATCATTCATATTAATTTTTAGGTGTGGTAATGGTGTTGTGAATATGTTTTTAAAAGTCCCTCTCTTTTAGAGATATGTACTGGATAATTATAGATGAAATAATAGGAAACCTGGGATTTGCTTTACAATAATCCAAACAAAGTGCATAGATGAAATAAAATTGGGCATATATTGATAACTGTTGATGATAGTTAATGTTCATTGTGCTTTTCATATGTTTGACTATCTTCATAATAAAGGTTTTTAAAAAGTTTTAAAAAATGCACGAGCCCTCAGGGGAAGTTCCAACGTGAAGAGAAGGTGACATTCAGTCCATCCCTTCTCGGGGTACCTCCCAGGATCTGATGCTAATACACAGTGGTCAGGCAACGAGAGTTCCATTTCCTGTCCTGGAGCCCATGTCTGCATGATGCTCAGGAGTGAATGGAGATGAATAGACGGGTCAGCCCCATCCTCATGTTAATTAGCCATTAACTGTTCTAAGTAGTAGATTAACTGATTCACAATTTTCACAAATGTATTGGCCCTCCAGTTAATGAAGAGCCTAATGCAGTGCTTTTTGGCATATATCATTCCTTAGCAGGACTGACATGTCCTTATCTCCAAACTACTGAGCTTGGCTTGAGAGGGCATGACAGCTGCTCCAGTTTTGGGCTTGAGGAAACTGGCATGGCAGAGAGTAGACAGACCTGGGGATATAGGCTGGAAAGGATAAGAATGTCCAGGTGAATTAATAATGAATATGTACTTCCTGTAAGCCTGTAGGTGCAGGGAGCCTTGCTGGGTCTGCTGCCAAGATGATGGTTTTGGAAAGTTAACTCTATTCCATCTCCTCTTTCCCCTGGCCCCTCCTCCTTCTTCCTTTGCCAGCCCTGGCCCCTCCGCCCCCGCCTCCCTCCTCTGCCCCTCCTCAAAAGTGGCCAGGCCATCTGATGCTCCCAGCCCTGGGGGAAGGATGTGGGAGAGTGGAGAGCAAATGGCCTGCCTGCTTTTTGCTGTCTCACACCAGTTCAAAGGACTATGGCCTTAGGGAGAAATGTCAGGAGAGGAGGCAGGCTCCTTGAGCCCATCATCCCCAAATCTAGCCAGGGTTTTCCCTGAGGATAAGACAGAAGTAAAGACAGTGGGTAAGTGATGATCAGATAGAGAGGTGCTCAGCCTCCTACCTCCATGGCTAGCTGCAGAGTGAGGCCAGGCCGGTGGCCTCAGCAGGCAGTCTAGAGACTTCCACGGCCCTGAGTGGCACAGGCTGGACCAGGCTGACCTCCCTGCCCTTTCCTTGTCTGTGCAGAAAAGACTGGGAGGTGCCTGATGGACAGTGGTGAAAACGCTTGGTGGACCTGTGGCAAGTGGCTGCCTCCCACACCTACATCCAAACTGGTGCCAGCCTCTTTTACAAGATCTTGTGTTGTGCTGTTCCGAGTTGCTTCCAACTCTTTGTGACCCCAAGGACTGTAGCCCGCTAGGCTCCTCTGTCCATGAATTCTCCAGGCAAAAATACTGGAGTGGGGTGCCGTTTCCTTCTCCAGGGCCTCTTCCTGACCCTGGGTCTCCTGCATGGCAGGCAGATTCTTTACCACTAAGCCACCTGGACTCCGTGTAAAATGCTCTGCCCTCATGAATGAGACTAGTGCCTTTAGAAAAGGGACCCCAGAGAGCTCCCTCCCCTCTTCTGCCCTGTGAGGTTATAGTGAGAAGATGGACATCTATGAACCAGGAGGGAGGTTTTCACCAGGCACCTAATCTGCTGGCATCTTGACCTTGGCCTTCTTGGCTTCCACAACTATGAGAAATGAATTTCTGTTGGTTTTAAGTCTCCTGTATGGTATTTCATTATAGCTGCCCGAATGAACTCAGACGGAAACTCTAGGGTCTGTTCTCTCTTTTCCAGCTGATAGCCAATAGGTCGTCAACTTGTCTAGATACTATTGCAGAAGCATCACGTGGCCTAGCTCCTTGTCTCTACTATTGTTGTCAAAGCCTTGGCTCAGATCACCCTCAAATCTTAGTAGGGCAGCTTCAGAGTCTGTTAGCTGGTATGCTCGACAGTCATCGCTCTCGACTTCAATCTACCGCTGACACGCTGCTCCTGAGAGCCGGGCTGGTCGCCTCGCTGTGTTGCCTGATGGTCACTCACGGCCCCCATCGTGTCTGTGGCTCCCCTTTCTGTGGCTTTCACAGCCCTTCCTGTTCTCCTTCCTTCAGGCTGTTTCCCACTCTCCTCAATGACCCTGGGCACACGGGCTCTCTCTCAGGGTCTGTTCACTGCTCCTCAGCCTTCCTTTGGTTTGGTTCCCTGGAATGTGCACATATGCCCGTCTATCTGGGCAGCTCTACTGATTTGTAGGGGTTGAGCCTCCTTGCTGCCTCCTGCCTGAGAACTCCCTCCTTGCTGTTCCCCAAGCCCAGGCCCAAGGCTGGTGCCCTCCACTTCACGTGCATGAGAATTTGTCCACACTTGGCTTCCCAGGTGGTGCTGGTAAAGAATCTGCCTGCCAGTGCAAGAGACACGATCCCTGGGATGGGAAGATCCCCGGAGAAGGGAATGGCCACCCACTCCAGTATTCTTGCCTGGGAAATCCCATGGGCAGAAGAGCCTGGCGGGCTAGAGTCTATGGCTCTCAAAGAGTCGGAAGCGAAGGAACTACTGAGCACGAGCGTGCTTACGTCACCTACCACACTTTTTCTTTTCTCTTCAATTGTAAACTCAAGGGCAAGCCCACTATCCATTTTAGAAAGTCTCCAGGAGCTAACCCACAGAAGTTGCTACGTGAATGACATCTTATCCGCACGGAACATATCGGTCTGTGCTCACCTTCGGTGAGCTTCCTCACCGTATCATGGTGTGTAGACTAAAGGAGGCTTTGATTCCTGCTTAAAAGGACCAGAGGCAGAAGAGCTGCACTCTCAATTCAGGTATCCAGCCCAGCAGCAAGGCTACTTGAGTGACACAGTGGAAGAAAGTTTTATTGGTATAAAAAGACTCCGGAGTCAAATCTGCTGAGCACCTGATATTTACTTAGTTGCAAACAAGCCTGCTCTGTGTGAAAATAGAGGTCGACAAAGCAGATGTATTAGTGTATAGTTAGTCGCTTTGAGATAAATCACTTTCCCATCTGTTCCTCTGTCTCCAGGGCCACAGCCTGGAAGACACAGAGGCAGCAGTCCCACCAATCCGGTAGATCCTTTCTCCTAACATCTCACGAATCTGACTACTTTTCTCCACCTCCCCTGCCGACGCACTGCTCAGGCCACTTTCGTCTTGGTTCCAGATTGTTGCAATCACTCCGGCTAACTTCAGGCCTCCCAGTAGACAGCGCTTCCTCTCAACAGTTCTCTCCTCTCCAAGACTGGGTTAAGTGACTTGTATGTTCTTCTACATTATTCTGCAGCTATCCTAACTCTTCTGTTTGCCGCATCAAACTTTTCTGTTTGCACATTATTCTCATTGTCCACATACAAGAAGTGGGTGGTTACATTGTTATTGCACAAAGGAACTACAGAGGTAGGGGTCAAAATATTTTAAAAACATATATTTAAAAATCGTTTTTACTCATTTTTACATTTTGGTATGAAAACACCAGCTTATTTAGTGAATTGAACTTAATTGGCTTAGCAAATAGATCTTTTCTTTCTATCTTTCCCTTTGACTTTTCAGCACAGATTAAGATTTGCCTAACCTAACATGTCGGCTTCCCTGGTGGCTCAGTGGCAAAGAATTTGCCTACAAGTGCAGGAAATGAGGGTTCAGGCCCTGGGTCAGGAAGATCCCCTGGAGAAAGAAGTGGTAATGCACTCCAGTATTCTTGCCTGGAGAATCTCATGAATAGAGGAGCCTGGTGGGCTACAGTTCATGGGATCACAGAGTTGGATATGACTTAGCAACTGAACAACAACAGCATAACATATACTGAGAGTCATGTCTCAGGCATGGGGATAGGGGTGTGTACATGTTTATACTTTTTGTGTCTTTCTCACAGGTTTTCATCAGTTAGGTGGGGATAATAATTGGGTCTGTTAGCAAATAGAGCTATAAAGAGTGGATTTCCAGCTTGAAAGAGTGTGCTTCCCTTAGCACCTGGGTTTTTACTAGAAAGGTATCCATTCCCTGGAAAGACTAAGTCAGGTATTGCCAATGGTTTTGAGGTCTCCTAATCAATACAGTTATCCATCCATCCACTCATGAGGCATCCAAAACACTCAGAAGAAAGTGTCGAGTTTTACATTGTTAAAGAAATAAGGTCAAATGTTATATTTTTAAACCCTTTACAAGTCACTCTCGGCAGCCAACCTCTTCCTTTCTATCCATGTGATGATTTCCAACAACTTGATTCTGCTTTCAAATTGAATGGGAGGAATTTTTATGAGATGAAGTAGTTTCCTGAAATTAAAAGTCAATTTGAAAGAAAAGACTTCATGAGAAATGGCACTGGAGACAAAACAGGGTTTCTGAAAAAGTGGTTTTTTCATATAGGAAAGTAAAAATCAAGTCAACTCTCTCCGCTCATTAACCATGGGTAACATTTCCTGGATGTTTGGAGTCATTGGTCTAATATCTGTGTAAGCAAGCTTTCCAATCTCTGCTTGCCTGGAAGCGACTTCAAAGACAGGATATCTGGAAGAGGACTCCGTGGCTCCAGGAAACTGAGTCGTGGAACTGGGTATTGGTGACAGCCCTTGTGAACTGCTGAGACTTTGCAGAGGGAAGGAGAAAATGTCTTTCCTTCTTCCTTCATCAAACCATGTGAAACAAATTGGAACAAGATGTTGTCTGTTCCGATGATGTGGGTGAGAAGCACCTGTCACAGAAGATGTGAATTGAGTGAGATCTGAGAAGACTGCTCAGGGGCAGAGAAAGAGGAGAAAGGCGCTGGAGGAGCATCAGCAAGGGAGGGAAGAGCCTGTGTGGAGGGGTGAGGCAGGGCGGTGAGACCCGCAGGTGTGTGGACGGAGTTGCGGAAGACCGACCCAGGAGTCAGACAGGCGCCCTGATTCCTTTGACCTCAGGAGAGCCTGACAAACAGAACAGCATTCCCTTTGGTGATTAGATGCTAGAAGACCACAAGGAATTTGGAGCTGGGGCCGTGTCCAGTTCATTCTGTTCTTTTCAGCAGGTTTATTTGATTGGGGTCAGAGCATAGAGTGTGGACCCGAGAGATGCTGGGAGGTGCTGACCCCATGGTGCACTGGAGAGAGGTAAAGACATCTTTGTAGGAGTCAGTGTTATGGGTTGGGCTGGGTACCCCTACATTTCGTATATTGAAGTCCTAACCCCTAGGATTTCAGCATGTGACCTTATTTGGAGTTATGTCTTTACAGAGGTAATCAAGTTAGAGTAAAAGCACTAGGGTGGGTCCTGATCCAGAAGGATTGGTGTCGATGTGAGAAGGGGGCATTTGGATATGGGGACACGCACCCAAGGAGAATGCAGTATGAACATAAAGATGGCCATGTGCAAACCAAAGATGGAAGCATGAAACACGTGCAAGTCCGCCAAGACCTGGACGTCGGACTTTTAGACCCCAGAGCTGTTTCTGTTGTTCAGGCCACCCCATCGGTAGTGCTTTGTTGCAGCAGCCACAGCAAACCAATGCACTAGCCAGCGCTAGTAGCCTCTTCTTTCCTTCAGGGGAGCGTAGAGAAAAGGATTCTTGAGACTCTGCGAAGCAATGTGGTTTTCTTCTATATAAGACCTGGAAACCCCAATGGCGTTTACATCAATGAAACAACTGGCCCATAACTCGGCTGATTCAGTGATTTCTGCCATTTTAACAGTGTTTGTTGGCCCATAGTAAATATGTATTTGATGCAAGATCTGTTATAAACTGACTAAATAATCCAGCAGACACGTGTCAGTTCTGTGCCTGTTTGCTGAAAAACGCCAGTGAGCTAGGCTGAGAGGCTCTGAGTGAGAGCTGTTGAGTCTTCCCTGAGGCTCCCGTCCATTCTATGGCTGGTCTCCCTGTGTCTCTAGCTGTCGTCTCTGCTGATTATGAGGTTGGAGAAGGATATAAAGTGTGGCACCAAAAAGGTTGCCCAAGGTGATCTCTCTCTCTATGGGGCTGAACGACATCTCTTCATTGGATTCCCTTCCATTTGAAGAGAACAGACTATTAGGACAAGAACAAGCATTCCTGTTTCCTTCATTGTTAGTATGATTCCTTGAAAGTGTTGCTTTTCTTTCTTTCCTTATCTTTTCCTCCTAAAAAACATGTAGAAAGTATGAATGCAGATTAGGATACAATTATCCTAATAGTGAATCAGTTCACTGGATGTGCCAAATGGATGCTCACCCTGGGAATGACCTGGCAACAGCATAATAAACTATTTGTAGAAGAAATGTTACAGACGGGAGGAGAGTGCGTGAGCACATGGGTTAGAGAAGACCCACAGATGTGGCCAGTGCACACTGAATTTGGATGAGCCCCGTACTGTCTTCGGCTGACACACCCATCAAAGCTCTCACCCTTTTCTGTGGCTGCTTCTCTAAGGATGTATCTTACACTCGACATTTTTTCTAGATCTCAGGTGCAATGCTGTGTTTCCTATCCCTGCGACTCAATCAGGTCCCGCAGTGTTTAAAATTTTGATAGGTCTATTGAAACAGTCAATCAAAGTAATAAAAAAGGGAGAAAGTCTTAGATGGGCGCCGACGGTAGAGAGACATGCCTACAGGAATGAGCTCCGTAGAAGTAGGTGGTTTTGCATCATGTCGTGTTCCTCAAATATTCTCTTTCAATCGTCTTCCCAAACTGTTTACACAAAAGACCTTCCCACCCATCAGAGAGAGGCTCCTGAACCCAGATCCTTGATTTTCTAGCTTCGTGACTTAGGCAAGTTATTTTTAACCTCTTTTTTTTTTCTTTTGAACTTTTTATCTTGTATTGGGGTATAGCTGATTAACAGTGTTGTGATGGTTTCAGGTGAACAGTGAAGGGACTCAGCCATACATATACATGTATCCATTCTCCCCCANATTTTTAACCTCTTTTTTTTTTCTTTTGAACTTTTTATCTTGTATTGGGGTATAGCTGATTAACAGTGTTGTGATGGTTTCAGGTGAACAGTGAAGGGACTCAGCCATACATATACATGTATCCATTCTCCCCCAAACTCCCCTCCCATCTAGGCTGCCACATAACGTTGAGCAGAGTTCCCTGTGCTGTACAATACGTCCTTGTTGGTTATCCATTATAAATATAGCAGCGACCTCTTGAGTCTCAGTGTTCTTAGTCTTCAGTCTTAACCTTCAACTTTAACCTCAACCTTGAAGTGGACAAAACCCATCCACCGCAAAGTGAAAAAAATAAACTGTGGCAGGTTCACTTAATGGGGTATTCTGAAGTTATGGAAAATCTGAGCAAACTCCGAGAGGTAGTGAAGGACAGAGGAGCCTGGCATGCTGCAGTCCACGTGGTAGTCAAGAGTCAGACACCACTTTGCAACTGAACAACAATGGACACGAGAAATCTACAGCCACACACAATGCACAATACAGCTACACGAAACAATAAGGATGAATCTCACAAACATAATGTTGAAGGTAAAGAAGTCAGAAAGAAAAGGGTATGACACCGCTTAGATAAAGTTCAAAGCTTGATGAAACTAATTCAAGGTTGGGCTGGTGGTTACACTCGAGGGGGGGTGTGACCAGACAGGAGCAGGACAGGGCTGGACATGTCTCGTCTCTTGTTCTGGGTGGTGATTACTTGGGTGTGTTCACTTTGTGAAATGTACTGAGTTCTCTGCTTTAAAATGTGTGTAATTTTCTATATATGTTATACTTTAATAAAAAGTTAATTTAAAAAAGACAGATTATAATAGTACCTAGCTCACAGAGAGAAGAAGGTTAAATGAAGTAACAAATGAAAAATACCAAGCCATAGTAAGGGCTTAATGTGCATGCGTGCTAGGTCGCGTCAGCTGTGTCCAACTCTTTGCGACCTCATAGACTGTAGCCTACCAGTCTCCCTGGCCCCTGGGAGTCTCCAGTCAAGAACACTGGAGTGGGTTGCCATCTCCTCCTCCAGGGCGTCTTCCTGACCCAGGGATCAAACCCACGTCTCTGTGTCTCCTGCATTGGCAGGTGGGTTCTTTACCACTAGCGCCACCTGGGAATGTTAGCAATTGGTTATTGCTATTATTCTTGTTTTTCTGATGAAGGGGTTGGTGACAAAGTTAGTTCCTTTGTCATATCAGGGTATGCAGTGTCACTCCAGGGTTTTTAAATAGGAAGGCGTATAAAATGCTCAGTTCTTTATCAGAGGCAAGCCCTTTTACATCGTGTCTTATCCAGAATTGCACATCCCAGTGGACGAAAAAATAAAAGAGAAAAGTCAGCCCAAGTACTCTGACTCGGGATATGATTTGCCAACTATTTTTTTTTAACGTTGATTAAAAACACAATGCAAAACGAAAACCCACCCTGTGTCCTCCTGAGTGTGCAGAATAACTTGGCAGAAAGAAGAGGCGGGTTTCTGCTGTTCTTAAACTGGCTACTTCCTCTCATTTCCTCCTGGGATAAAAATAGCTGTTTAATCTATTGACACATAAAAGCCTTTCAAAGTACCAACCCCATTTGGAGCTGTTGCCCTTCACTGTTGATTTTCTGTAATACAGATGTTTTTGGCATAATGTAGGTTCCACAATGTCCTCCGTCAGCTCAGTAAAGAAGACAGACTGCGGCCTGATCTTGAACACCGGGCCTCTCCAGAAGCCAGCTTACATAAGCTCAGTTGGGCTTCACCCATATAAAGATTTTAATAAACAAACCTTACTGGTCAGCATCTTACTTCGGCATATTGAAACATATCACATGCTTTCTGCTCCTCTTCATAGTTTGCAGCTTTTGTACAAGACAGGTCCTGAGTTAACAGAAGGCAATGAGTCTGAACGGGGGTGGGGAGGGGAGGAAAATGCCTCTTTACAGGCCGTGAGAGAGCCACAGTGTGAGAGCATTAAACAGGGGGCCTGCAGTGTGACCCCAAGTTCAAGTCTAATGGCTCAGAACTGCAACTTCTGCAGCCGAGTCAGCACTGAGAACCGTGTGGGCACGCGTGGATCTCTTCCTGCCCTGGAAGGTCTCCGCATGTGCATCTCTCCCTGGACCCCCTCTCCTCCTTCCTATCCACGCTGCCTGGAAGACTCTCCTGTCATTTTGGCTTTTCCTGCATCACCAAGCCTGTTCCTCTGACTAGTGAGCCAGGCTCCCTGTCTTCCAGTCCTGGCTCAGCACTTTGGAACTCTGTGACTTCAAACATCTCGCTTAACCTTTCTTAGCCTCGGATGTCTCATCTGTAAAATGAGGGTCATAGTGGACCTAACTCATAGGGCTCATGTGAGGGTTGAATGTGGTTGTGAATGCAAAGCTCTTAGAACAGAGCGTGGCCAGCACATAGTATGTGCTCAGTAAGTGATGGGTGTTATTCAGTTCCGTTCCAACCCCGTCTCCACCCACATTTACACAATCTCTTCTCACACACAAATTAGAGAGGCAAACCCATCATCCAGAGAGGCTGCAGGCATAACCTCATTTTATTTCATGCTGCTTTATTATGCTTCATAGGTATTTCGGTTTTTACATATTGAGATTTGTGGCAACTCCGCATTGTCAGATGATGGTTAATATTTTTTAGCAATAAATTATTTTAAAGTTAAGGTAGGTACACTGGGTGTTTTTTTTTTTAAGATGTAAGGCGATTGTACACTTTGACACCAGTATAGTGTAAATGTAACTTTTATATGTATCAGGAAACCAAAAAATTTGTGTTTGCTTTACTGTGGTAGTCTGGAACCAAACCCACAATATCTCCCAAGATCTGCCTGTAGTTGATTGGACTCAGAGAGTTTTAAAACAGGAACATTAATTCTTAAATCAGGAGCAGAGTTGAGGAGCTAGTGATTTTCTCAACTTTGGCCGCACCATTTGAAAGTTTGGGCCAAACGATCGCTGTGGTGGGGAGCTGTCCTGTGCAGCGCGCTTAGTGGCATTCCTGAGCTCTTCCCCCTACCTGCCTGTAATGCCGCGTCCCCACCCTCCCCCAAGACAGTTAAAAAGATCTCCAGGCTCTGTCAAGTGTGTCTCTTTGGGGGCAAGAGTCTCGTTCCTGGTTGAGAATCACCGGCTAGATCAAGATTCCAGTTGTGAGCTACTGCAGCAAGGCGTAATGAATGAACTGGGCAAAGAAGACGGAGAGTTGAATTAGCCTAAGACAAATGCCTTCCTTCTGCTTCCCATTGAGCTTCTTAGAATTTCCACCAAGAGGAGTGGAAGTGAGATTCAAGGCCCTACTGACCTATGCTGGCCCCCAGGCATTTTTCCCTATCTTTATCAGCAATGCCTTCCTGAAAACTTCCGTCCTTCAGGGATGTGTGAAAGAAGAGGAAGGGATTCCATTCCCAACAGGCCGTGAAAAGGATCAAGTCTCTAGTCATCCCTCTGCTTCAGATCCACTCTTTGAAGACAGGTTTACAGCATTTCATGAAAGCTCCTTCGTTTCGTTATTTTTCTCCAGTTTAAATCTAGCGAGAGTTTAGTCACATCGGGCTGCCCCATTTCCAGCTTTGTCTTGATCGTGTTCAGTTCACAAGAAGGACACTTAAGTGCTTTCATTTTTCCATTTCCCCACTTATTTTTATAAAACCATAGGGGCAAAATGCAATAAAAATTTCAAATAATTGCAGAAACATTGCTGTGCAGATAAAAATGGCAACACTTGCCAAAACTCAACTTTTGGCTGACAGCACTGCCGTGCAGTAAGCTCAAAATGTTCATTTTTCCGCTGATTTATAAAGATCTGAATTTGGCATGCAAAAACTGGTGGAGAGGTGTCAGTGTAAAATGTGTGGATGGATGGGGTAGAGCATTTTCGATTTATTGAAGTTGAAAGCTGCTGGTAATAATGACAAGGTGAAATATGGGCACTAGATCACAGTGCATATTTTATATTCTTAATTAGATCGTAAGTGCTTCAAGGGGAAGAAAGGACTTTCAAAAAACTGCAGAATCCTCTTTTGTACGCATTCAATATACACTTATTAAATTCTAATTTAATGAGTAATGGGAGGAATAGAACTAATAGTTTCTTTAAGATAAGGATGCAATGCTTAAGGA
This sequence comes from Oreotragus oreotragus, assembly GCA_006410675.1. Taxonomy (NCBI): domain Eukaryota; kingdom Metazoa; phylum Chordata; class Mammalia; order Artiodactyla; family Bovidae; genus Oreotragus; species Oreotragus oreotragus. The sequence continues at coordinate 788,985 of SJYX01010814.1, read as the reverse complement.
CTTCTTAAATTTTTAGATCCCAAAGTACTTTGTGCCTGGTTAAGGGATGTGGTATGTGTTGTATATAGATAAAAGTATATGACTTCCCTAGTGGCTCAGATGGTAAAGAATCTGCCTTCAATGTGGGAGACCTGGGTTCTATCCCTGGGTTGGGACGATATCCTGGAGAAGAGAATGTCAACCCACTCCAATATTCTTGCCTGGAGAATTCCATGGACAGAGGAGCCTGGTGGGCTACAGTCNGTAAAGAATCTGCCTTCAATGTGGGAGACCTGGGTTCTATCCCTGGGTTGGGACGATATCCTGGAGAAGAGAATGTCAACCCACTCCAATATTCTTGCCTGGAGAATTCCATGGACAGAGGAGCCTGGTGGGCTACAGTCCATGGACTCTCAGAGAGTTGGACATGACTGAGAGACTTTCACTTTCACTTTTTCTCACATATAGATATCTATAAATAGATCAATTGATCGCTCTATCTCTACATGGATCCATTGTGAAATGTAAATTTTTATTGACTAATTTTATTTGTTGGTGCTCATTTCCATGTTAATCAAGTTTCTCCTGGAAATTAATATCAGAAATCAGCTTGAACTGGTTTAAGCAAAAAAGAAATTATAGGGAGGAGGTTGAACATTGCACAGAATCCAGGGGCTGAGAGGCTCCTTGAGAGAATATCGTGAGGTCTCAGGGAGCCAGGAGGAACCCAGAGAGGCCCCTCTTTGCATCTCTTATCTTTGTTCTCGGGCATCTGTCCCATTTTCCCCTCTTCAGACTGACTTTCTCCATTTGTAGAAACACAGGAAGATGACTTTCTTGTAGCTGTTGAATGTATTCCTCCTCTAGCACCCAACCAGCCCAGTTAGCCTGGCCACCTTCATCTCAGTTTCAAATTGCCAGGAGAGACTGCGTGACTGGTCACAGCTGAAGTCAAGGTCCATCCCCGGGCTAGTGCCCTATGACTAGTCTAAAGGTAGGTGGGAAGGAGTCATGTGATTCAAACATGTCTGGGAGCTCAAGTCTGTGGTGGTGGGGTGTGATTTTCAGAGAAAGAAGATTAAATTCCCAAGGACAGACAGCCTCAAAGATGCATCACATGTATGTTTATAAAGTATTGTAGTGAAAATCGTAGGCACATGTCTAACAGTGTTTTTGGTTCACTTGTCTTTCTCTTGCTACAACACATTAGTACATTTGAAGCGTATTTGTTGACTAGTTGATCAGTCTGAGAGCTATGATCAACTGTAAAGTGAAAGAAATTTGTGAAATTTCAAATTTGTGAGTTTGGTAATCGTATGACTTTGTCTTCGGGATCATAAGAATGTCATTTGTCCATGAAAATGAAGTAAGGTGTGTGAGTTTCCTTGGGGTGCTGTAACAAATCACCACAGTCTTGGGTGGCTTTCAACAACAGAAATGTGTTCTCTCACAGCTCTGGGCAGGGACTAGAGCCCCCTCAGAAGGCCCTAAGGGAGAATCCTTCCTCCTCTCTTCCAGCTTCTGGTGGCCTCAGGCATTCTTTGGCTGTAGGACATCATTCCAGTCCCTACCCCCATCTTCCCATGGCCTTCTGTTCCTCTCCACGTGTCTCTCCTCTTTGTGTCTCATAGAAGGACACATCCTTGGATTTAGGATCCGCTTGGACAATCTAGGATGATCTCATCTCCAGATTCCTAACTTAATCACATCTGCAAAAGCCCCTTCTTCAAATAAAGCCCCACTCACAGGGCTCATGAGTTTGAACAACCTCTGGGAGACAGAGGAGGACAGGGGAGCCTGGCGCGCTTCAGTCTATGGGATTGCAGAGCATCGGACGTGACTTGAGCGACGAACACAGGGCTCAGGGCACGGACCTACCATTATGAAGACCTCCATTTAACCTGCTGCATAAAGTGAGAACAGACCAACCGATAGATCCTCTTGCACTTTGGTCTTATTTTGCTCACATCTTGCTTAGGGCAGTGCTGTCCAAGAGGTGGCAGCTGCACTGGTGAGTCTTAAGATTCAGAACCCTAGGCCTTGGGCAGGATTGAGAGTTGGAAGGACACAGTGGACACAGTCTGGGGAAGAAGGAGCCTGTGCCGTGGTCACCCTAGGCTGACGAACAGGAGGTCAAGCTGACGTTTTCCTCAATGGGATCTGTAGACAGCATTCACCCCTGCTTCTCTCTCGGTTCTTTGAAGGATGGAATATTTTGCATTTTCTGGTAGGCTGAATTAGGAAGGAGAAATGGATTTGGACCAATATTTGTGGCAAACTCACTTGCATAATGGAAACCAGTATCTGGTTGAGGTCACCCTGATCTGTAAGAGCTGCAGAAGGTCAGCATTAATCACCTTCTTTTAGCTGAAGAGTAAGCTGGGGAAACTAGGAGTCAGCCAGGTCAACCCCCTTCATAATATTTCTCAGCTGTATGAGCAGGTATGTGGAGGTATTCTCCTTTGTAGTATTGAGGATATTATAACAATTATTTTTATTTGTCAAAATACTATACTCAAGACTTAACATGAGTTGTGTTTTAGAGCAAAGATTGGGATCTGTAACAGAGTGTTTTCCAACTGCCTTTTATTCGGGCAGAAAAAGTTCTTTGCTGGGAAGAGTCACCAAAGCATAACTTTCTAGAAAATGTTGCTGTTATGCTTTCAGCTTTGTCTGGACAGCTGGTGGATCATTGTCAATTTTCTTAGAAACCCTCTTCCAGGACATAATTCTTTTTTTTCAAAGATAATAGCAGAGGACCATAGATAAGGGCCGATTTAGGATGATCATCTATGTTTTATTCATTGAGTCTCAAAAAAAAAATCAGAAGACAAATCATTTTACTATAAGATACTACACATTTTTTTTTTTTAAGAAATACAGAGCAAAAGAGTCATGCTAACAAACAAAATAGAGTTTTATTTCTAAATTCCAGTTAATTTGCACATGGCCTACTTGTCTGTCTCCTCTGTATCTATGTTTCAGTTTTCAAGGATAAATACTATCCGCCATTAGCATCCTAAATTGTGGAAGGTTTTGCTACCGAAGAAAATCTCTGCTGCGAAGTACAAATCTTCTAGAATCACTTAACAAAATGTGTGTTCGATTTATCTCCACTTGGCCTCCTTATTATCCCAGATCATCTTCCATTTGCCTCCTCCCCCACGCCCCCTGCCCCCCAACCCGCAACACCTCAGGAAATTTAGGAACAGGCTTTAGGATTCTCTGTTCACAAGTGGAGGGAAGCACTTGCTTTACTTCCCCGTCTCCTAGAGTGCTAAATGTGGGGGGCTTCACATGGGAGCTCAGATATGGCTCTGCATAACTAAAATATTAAAATGCTTAAACAACTCAACAGTGAAAGAGTGAGCGTGCTTCTTGGCATCCATCCAGGTCGTCGATTTGTGCACAGATACGTAGAAGCCTTTTCAGGGAGCTATCACTTCTGTCCACGGGTGAGCCATTTCTGACTCTGAGATGCTCTCTGCTCAGACTTCAGAAACGTTACGCCCCCAGTGCACTGTTTTACCAGATGTCTGCCCTTATTTTTAATATTCAGACAGACATATTTGTGGCTGAGAGAAATTTCTCCAGGGAAGACATCTCTCTTGTTCCCCTTGACGCTCCCCTTCTTCCATCAGTTTTCATTTTTCTGGTTAAGCAGATTCAGTGGCAGATGAGCACAAAGAGAGTGACACTGCTTGGAATATGGGAATTATCAGGCAAATGTGCCAGGGAATTCTTGAGCGATGGGACTTTTCCGATTTTTTTCATGGTGTGTCAGAATGACCTATTTGCTTTTCTATCTGATTTATAAGATTAAGAACATCCAGAGGGCAGGAGCCATTCATCTTGTATATATAGTGGCAAACTAGGATCCAGCATCCAGTGCCTGAGCAATACTCAGGACTTCCTGGACGAATCATTCAATAACCCTGAAGTTGTAGTCCTTGTCTTTCGGTAGCTCAGTCGCCTCTGACTCTTTGTCACCCCATGGACCGCAGCCCGCCAGGCTCCTCTGTCTTCCACTGTCTTCAGGAGTTTGCTCAGACTGATGTCCCCTGAGTTGGTGTTGTTATTCAATCATCTCATTCTCTGCCACTCCTCATTTTGCCTTTAATCTTTTCCAGCATCAGGGTCTTTACCAGTGAATCAGCTCTTGGCATCTGGTGGCCAAAGTATTGGAGCTTTAGCCTCAGCCACTCCGAAGCAGTGTTTCAAGTCTGATTTGGGGTGAACCACATCACTAGAAAAGGGTGTAGTGGGTTGAACGATGGCCTCCAGAAAAATATGTCCATATAGTAAGCCTAAGAACCTGGGAATGTGGCTTGACTTTGGAAAAGGATCTTTGCAGAGGTAATTATGTCAAAGGTCTCAGGATGAGATCGCCCTGGATCATCCAGGAGACACGTGTCCAAAGATGAAGAAGACGAGAAGACACAGAGAGAACAGGAGGTGGCCATGAGAGGCAGGAGGCAAAAACTGGAATCATTCAGCCACGACCGTGGAGCGCTCGGGACCACCTGGAGCTGGAAGAGGCGCGGAAGGATCCTGTCCTGGAGCCTTCGGTGGGGAGCGCAGTGGTGTCTTGGTTCTGGATTTCTGGCTTCCAGAACTGTGAGAGAGGACATTTCTGTTGTTTTTAAGCGTCCGGTTTGCAGTCATTTTTTGTTATGGACGTTCTAGGAAACTAACCCAGAGAGTAACCTGCCTTCAAGAAAAGCCATGAAAACCAGCACATGGTGCCGGGCTTATGTTGGAAAAAAGAGGCAGAGGGGAGGACGGCTGGACTCCTGGTGGCAAAGCCGTGGCAAAGGGACAGGATTGTCAAGAGAGTCTGAGAGGGAGGATCTTAATTTGTAGAGGCCTCGAGGAACTGAAAGAAATCTCAGCCTCAGCTAAAGAGTTGGAATAGCAGGAGCTTATCACACAGGTGTGATTTTGTCATTAAGACTCAGAGCGCGCACTGTAATACAAACTTAAATAGACCAGAAAAATGCTTCTAGACTTTGCCCATAAGGAGGGAGAAGGCTCAGTGAGAAGCAGAGTGTGGGTCTGGGAAGGGCTGCTGTTTCTCTAAGCCAGGCTTTTGAGAAACCATCTTTTGCTACTACCAGGGGTTGAAAGAAAAGGACGCAGGCAGAGAGGGTTTAGTCATCCCAAGGAAGCGAGGGTAACTGTGTGGCTTGGCCCATCTGTTCCCAGGAGTGTCCTGCGCTGCCCAGCCTGGGTCACTCTGCACACAGGTGGGGGGCCCTGCATGGCACTTTGAAGAGCCAAGCATCCTTCTTCAGAGACCAGAGCAACACACGGCCAGGAAATGTCAAAATGTGCTGGGACCAGGGCCAGATCGGAGAGAGCAGCCTGTGTCTCCTGTTACTGAAGACAAATGCAAGGCATTTGAATTTTATGCACTTGAGAAGTGGGCAAGGGGGGAAGTGTGGGGACTGACTCTCAGCAGACCTGGGCTGTTGCTCCAGTCCACCTCCCAGTGGCGGCAGGGAGCTCAGCTTCCTGCAGACTGGCTCGATTCCCTCCAGCATCGATAACCCTAAGAGTCTGTGATTGCTGCGGGGATGTTGAATGAACCACCTTCATCCGTGGAAAAGTTTTTCTTACTGAGATATTCAAACCAATGTGAAATGTTTTCTGATATAACCCCCTTCCTATCCAAAATGTAATGTAACGTAATGTAATGTAATAGAATAGAATAGAATGAAAATGGAACGTCTGTTCCTAAGAAAAGGGCTACATGGTCATAGTTGCTATTCAGTCACAAAGTCATGTTTGACTCTGCAACCCCATGGACACTGTAGCACGCCAGGCTCCCCTGTCCTTCACTATCTCCTGGAGTTTACTCACGGTCACATCCATTGAGTCAGTGATGCCATCCAACCATCTCATCCTGTCACCGTCTCCTCTTCCTGCCTTCAGTCTTTCCCAGCATCGGTGTCTTTTTCCAAAGAGTCAGCTCTTTACATCAGGTGGCCAAAGTCTTGGAGCTTCAGCTTCAGCATCAGTCCCTCCAATGAATATTCAGGGTTGATTTCCTTTAGGATTGACTGNTGCCATCCAACCATCTCATCCTGTCACCGTCTCCTCTTCCTGCCTTCAGTCTTTCCCAGCATCGGTGTCTTTTTCCAAAGAGTCAGCTCTTTACATCAGGTGGCCAAAGTCTTGGAGCTTCAGCTTCAGCATCAGTCCCTCCAATGAATATTCAGGGTTGATTTCCTTTAGGATTGACTGGTTTGACCTCCTCATCAATAAACGGATGTCGAAGAAATGAGTGAGTGAAAGTTGTAAAAGGATCTTAAATATTTTTACTAATACCCCAAATCTCATTTCCATCATTTATCTGGACAATAACAAAATTTTATTTTATTTATCTGTCCTCTCTAAGTCAGGAGTTCCTTGTAGATGAGGCTCATGTAACTTCTTTTTTTGTCCCCCAAATCTGTTAACGCAGTCCATTGCCCAAGGAGATGGTCAGTTAGCGTTGATGACTCACTCACCTAGTATCGATTTCTATCATATGTCCTCCATACTCTGCAGAAAACCAAAGGGGAAGAGCTGCCAGAACCTACTTAGGGGGTCACTGTGCTCTGCCCTTCAGTGTTTTTCACTTTCTTCCTTTCGATTCAGGTACCGCCTGACCTAACTCTTCATGTCTTGTTCCTTTATTTCATGGAAAGAGATGAGAGTGACAAATTGTTTCCAAACTCTCCTTATTTCTGGTGTAGAAGGTCTTTATTTCACTTGCAGGAAGAAGCAAAAGTTTTGACCCTGTGTGTCTTCTGGGGGGAGGTTGCTAGTCTTTTCTTAAAAAGAATTAGATTACCAGACAGAGAGAGAAAGCTCAAAACGACAGCCAGAAGCCAGGCCAGGTAGCAGCAAAACCCTCCATCCACCTGCCTGATGTGGTGACAACACCTAGTAGAAACTGACTTGAAGCCAGGCCTGCCTTGCTTTGACTGTAGCCAGTGTCATTTCTGTGTAAAATTCTCAACAATCACATTAACAAGCCATTTAACAGACGCTATAACCACCCTGACATGTGGGCGTTCGTCAGATTCCTCTTTCTGTGACAGGCCCTGAATGAGCATTAAGATTTAATGTGATTGGTTTTGGCAGGCGGCATCTCCCCATCTTCCTGGCACACCCCTCCATGCCCTCCATCACCACTGAGACCTACGGGAGGGACACCTGTTATCGAGGATGCCACCAGATTATGTGCAGGACCGACGCACACCCCCACTCACCCTTGCTCACACATACTGTAGTTATGTGCCTGGAAAACACAAAGACAGCAAAATGATGCTGCTGGCTAAGATGAGGCTTTCACTTCTTCAGATTCTGCAGGTTTGTGTAATGAACTGGAAATCAGCACACTCTAAATATCAAGGAACCATTAGAAAATTTACTCCTTGCTTAAATTGGTGGACACTCATTTGTGTCAAGGAAATCCAGAGGACAGGAGAGCCTGGCAACGAATTCATTCATTCATCTGTTTACCCATTCATTCATTCATTCATCCATTTACCCGTCATTCATTCAACTGACAAGTCCCAGATATTGTGGTGTTTGGAGATGGTCAAAAACATTTTCTGCCTTCATCCTCCACCCTCGCCCTTTCACACCCAATCCAAGGAATGAAGTAGATATACACAGAAATAATTTTAACTATACGAGAAATTCTGGTGTCAAGAGACAATCCAAATAATAATATTTGTGCCTGATAACAGGCACAGAAGAAGCACATCGCTGCCTGTAGACAACCAGGAAGCCTTTTGAAGAGGGTGGTGTCTGATTTGAGTCTAAAGGAGGAAAGATGCGATTGTCAATCTGGGTATAAATTAACTTGACTCTGTCATTTGTCCCTTTTTCTCTGATTGTCACACCGGTTGTCAAGAGCAAGAGCTGTGTGTCCAGTTTCTTTATATACCAAGAGTCTGGCGCAGTGCCTGGTTCACAGTAACCACTTGCCATATTTTAGCTGAGTAAAGGAACAAATCTATACAAGACTAGTACTGAGATCCTTTATGTGGCGTACATTGGCAAGTCAGGGTCAAGATTTTATTTTGGTTTTAGGTGACGGCAGGCAGGGCAGTGTGGCATATGTATGAGTACACAGTGACTGGGGGCCCAAGACGCTGTCTGCATGGAACCAGATGGAAGGTGACCCCACATCCAACCACGAGTAGAGAGTCAACTATTGATTACCACCTGTGATAATAGAAGACCACCACCAAGTCATCCCTCTGGCTTGGGAGGTGGACTGCCACAGGGAAAGTCTGCCTTGAGGGTATTCCCTATGGAAGTTCCTTGGTGACCCTGCCTCTCTCTCTCTCGGTCCTGAACAGTGTGTGGAGGACCAGGGGTCAGCCACAGCTATATGGATCAGAATGATGGAAAAGGCAACAATGACAAGTGATTCTTTCTAAGTTTCCCTTTCTTCTGTATCGCCCATTGATCTGCAGAGCGTGATCTGATCTGTAGAGAAGGCTCAGGAGGGTCAGAAATGTGATGTTTGCTCATTCAGCCTCATTTCTTAGCCTACTTGCCAAGAATTCCCCCAAAGGAAAGGAGAGAACACTACGAGGGTCGTCCCCTCAGCATGAAGTAGTCAGGTTTGTCTGGGATTTTAATTAAGTGGGTTGAAAGATGATGTGTTGAAACAAGAAGAGCCGAGGCTAGGACTCAGAAAGCTTTTCTTATTCAAGCTCAACCTTGACCAGTGAATGACCTTGAACGAGTTATTTAACTTTGGGGGGATACAGTTTCCTCACCTGTTCCCAAAATTTAGCACGCAAAACATTACTCATTTTCCTTGACCAGACACTCAATATGCATGCTTGACATATAAGTTTAGCAAATATAATTTTCTAAGTAAGGATAAAGAATATATTTTTTCAAAAGCCTGGAGCCTGTGGCTGTTTTCCAGACTGCACATTATTTCAACCATTCCCACATTTATCAGTATCCCTGGAGTGTGTGCTATTTCGAAAGGGATAGAGATATTAAATGGTGATATTCTATAGCCAAAGTGGAAGCATTAATTGCAGTCAGCTCTCTGATTGTTCCCAGCACCTGCCTTTCCCACAGAGGAGCCAGGAGCCTATATGTCTGATTTCAGAGATGCAGGGAGGTGCTGAGCTCTTTCATGTATTAGTTGATACCTTTCATGATACAACTGAATTTAGAATTAAAATGCAAATATGCCCTTATAACATTGGAACGAAATCAGTGATGATTATTTTTAATTCATTTGTTGTTGTGTCTGACTGTTTTGCAACCCATGGACTGCAGTCCACCAGGTTGCTCTGTCAATGGGGTTCTCCTGGCAAGAATACTGGAGTGGGTTGCCATTTTCTTTGACCCAGGGATTGAACCTGTGTCTCCTGCATTTGTAGGCGATTCTTTACCAATGCACCACCAGGGAAGCCCATTTTAATTCATCACTGACTCAATGGACAAGAGTTTAAGCAAACTCCGGGAAATAGTGAAGAACAGGGAAGTCTGGCATGCTGCAGTCCATGGGGTCGCACTGAACAACAGCAAATATATAAACGACTGATACTAGACCCTATCCTCTTCAGAGTGTGTTTAAGGTAATAGTAAGGAAAAGTCCAAAGGAAAAGAGGGAAAGTGATGGGGGAATTGCAAGGGGGGCAAAGGCAATGGGAAGAGGGATAAGACCATGGAAAAGGAAGAATGAAGTTTCCAAAGATAAATTCTCCATTACTTCTTTCTCACTAAGGTTGGACAGAAACCAGTGGTGTAGGATCCACTTTCAGAGAATGTCATACTCTCCGTGCTTTACGACCCAGGCTAGTTTTTAAGACCTGAACACTGCTTCCACAAAAATCGGATAAAGCTGCCAAAGAAAACCTAAAGATCTTGAGAGATTTTATGAACCTAAAATAATTATTTTATATCATGCATTTTATTTTCTTGGATATGAAGCATATACCCTCACCATTGATCATTTAGATATCACAACAAACCATAAAGGAGAAAAAAACTTTCTTGATTATGTTAGCATCGAGGCACTTTTTCTTTTTTAATTGTAAAGGACATTTTCAGGATGGCATCCACGGCAATTTAGACTGAGGAGACTGCAAAGCCGCGATGGCAGAGACAGACGTGGGGCCTGCACGTGCTCCGTCAGCAGAACGGGATTTTTCTGGGAGGAGAATACAAGCCGCCCTGCCCTGTGTATTCAGTGAGGTGTGCATGTATCAGGCAGAGAGCCTGTCATGTTCACTCACCGCTTCCTTTTTCCCTCCTGTATTCCTAAGCAGTGGGTTAACCTGAAGAGCCCATTTGCTCCATTCAAACTGGAGCTGATCTTTAAGTTAGGTGAAGACTAGGAGTAACGCACGTCAGAGGTACTCTGGGGGTGTGTATGTTTCCAGCTCGAGTGTGTGCCTAAGTTTTTGTATTTGCACAGACCTCAGGTAACCAAATTAGAGCTACAGCGGGTTGAGAAAAGCTTTTTAATCTGCTTGCACGCTCGTTCCCATCCTTACGACTTGCAAACGAAGCCTTTCTTCAAAAACTAAGTCAGGTCTTGCGTGAGGAATCCAGAAGACTGGGAGGGAGTTTTTCCAACACCGTGTGCTCAGCCTCTGAGAAGTGGGAAGATGTTTGGCTATGCCCACCTTGCTTCCGGTGAGGCCTCCTTCTCCTGGTGGTTTCAGAAAGCGGCTGACGGCAATAATAAATATCATTTTCTGACACAGAGGCCTGGGGCTGCGTTGACCACAGGAGTCGCGGTCCCCGGGACGCCAGGACTGCTCACAAAGCGGGCATTTATGAAGTGGTTGGCTCTGCATTAATTAATTCCCCAGCCATTCAGCAACAGTAACAATCCCTTCAATTAGAGTCCAGGCCCAGGAAAGCCCTGGTGTTTATTGGAAGTGACATCTGCATAGCAAAGTGTGACTGTGTTAATACGGACTGCACAAAGGGACCGAAAGCCCCGGTCCTGCCTGGCGCCTTCCTTCTTGTGTCGCTTTTGAGAAAGAAAGAAAACTCTTGTAGGAATGTTCAGTTTGTGCTTTTCCTCTTTAGTGCTTAGCTTGTCAGCTGATAATTTTCTTATCTGCTTCTCCTCCGGGGACGGGTTAGTCCTGATGCAGTGAGTTCTCCCGTGTGTCCGTGGAGTATTAAGGGGACCTCAAATGACCCAGGGCCCTGGCCGGCTTCGAGGGGCCCATAGGCCAGGGCTGGCACACACATGGATGTGGAACCCGCAGGGAGGCCTGGCAAAGGCTGACATATTTTCTCCTCGTAAAGAAAGAATCTGGGGGCCGACCAGAGAACTAGGGTTCCATGGGCCTTAGTATTATAAAAGCTTAAGAGGCGGGGGAAAATGTAGAAAGTGGAGCTGATTGTTAATTCCAGACATCTAGTCTTTCAGAAAATGGGGAAAACATCTAGTCTTTCTTTAATCCTGTTTTATTGACGTATTCATGCCTAGAGAATCCCATAGACAGGGGAGCCTGGTGGGCTTTGGTCCATACAGTTGCAAAGAGTCAGACACAACAGAAAAACGTAGCACGCATACGTCAAAGTATACTTGACATACGGAACTGTGTAAGTGTAAGGTGTACAGCATAATGGTTCAACTTAGATACAGCAGGAAATTTGTATCTTTTGACCATCTTCATCCAGTATCCCCTCTGGTGACTACAGATAGGATTTCCTTTTCTATGCGTCTGTTTATTTGAAAACATCTATGCTTTAAGGTAATTCTCTGTTACATACACTGCGTGCAGGCAGTTTCTAAATAAATGTTTGAGGGCAGCTGACTGATGGGTTGATGAGACACTTATCTGCTTTCTCCCCGAGCTTGTTTAACTGCTGAGTTGCCCAGTTACTTGGGCTTTTTCAGCTCCAGTTCTCTCAGTATCTTGCCGAGGTATTTGCCCCTGCCGACAGCCCCGAGCGTGCACAAGTTCACAGGTGACCATCTCTCGTGGAACTTCCTTGGCTCATTGGAAGGTTTTGGTGCTTACACATCTCAGCACATATTCACTAGCTGATACGTTCTTTATCACTTTCAAAGTCTTTTTTGTTTCTGCTTGCACTTTTAGAAAGTAGAATTTTTAAAAGTTTTACCCCTTCCTAATAGAGTTTTGCCAAGAAAATGCACTGGTCATAGCAAACACCCTCTTCCAACAACACAAAAGAAGACTCTACACATGGACATCACCAGATGGTCAACACCAAAATCAGATTGATTATATTCTATGCAGCCAAAGATGGAGAAGCTCCATACAGTCAACAAAAAACAAGACCAGGAGCTGACTGTGGCTCAGATCATGAACTCCTTATTA
>SJYX01010814.1:715394-774279 GCA_006410675.1 Oreotragus oreotragus | reverse complement strand
AAAGACTCTGATGCTGGGAGGGATTGGGGGCAGGAGAAGAAGGGGACAACAGAGGATGAGATGGCTGGATGGCATCACTGACTCGATGGACGTGAGTCTGAGTGAACTCCGGGAGATGGTGATGGACAGGGAGGCCTGGCGTGCTGCGATTCATGGGGTCGCAGAGTCGGACACGACTGAGCGACTGAACTGAACTGAGGTACCAAAATGATGAAGGAGTTCCCCTCACCACTAGGAGAGAGGATTGAACATAAACAGGTGCACAGTAACTAGAAGGCAGGATTAAAGACAGGCTGCTGCTGAAAGAGACACACAAGTAAGGGTGATGGGGCTCCCAGGGAAAGGTTGGTCACAGCTGCCTGATCCATCAGCAAAGCCTCCCTTAGTCTTGAAAGAAGGTCAAGGTCTTGAGATGTAGAGGGGCTTCCTTGTCAAAGGCAACAGGAAATTATCTCAGGGGGGTGTGTTCTAGGAGGAGCGAGGCATTCACTTTGGGCTAACACAGAGAACTGGACTGGAGAAGCAGGTGGGACCTGAAACGGAGGATGCGGTCAGCCAGTGTGAGAAAAGAGGTCTGTAGATATTTAGGCAGATACAGAACCAACCAGAACCGGAACCAGTGGCTGGGTTTTTGTTCTGGAGGAGGAGAAAGCAAGGCTGAGGCTAGGGTGAAGGAAGTGAGGCACCTGAGGTTAGAGGTTTAAAGAGCTGCTCTCAGAGACACAGATGGAGCATTTGGGACCAGAGGAGAGGGGCACCTCCCAGCTGTATTTCCAGCCTGGCCGGGAGATGGGGGAACGGGTGGGCAACAGATTTGTTACTAGGGCTGTATATTTAATAGATTGCTCTGAAAGCCATATTTAAGACAGACTGGCGAAAGGAGGGATGAGGAGTGAGCTTGTGTACATGTTATAATTAAGAGTTAAATCAGACAGGAAGATGTGGAACACGAAAGGTGAGGAGCGGTGTAAGAGTTCTTTTAAAAAAGTTAATGCATAGAGAGCAACAGTCAGCAGAACTGGCTGACGCTCAGCACTCCCATAATTGCTAGCACTCAGGAAGTGCTCACCAAGGGCCAGGAATGGTTCCAACACTTTGCATGTATTAATTAATTTAATGATGATGGGAGAAGCCCCCAGCCCGGAGGCCAGAGAGCTGAGTTCTAGTCTGCTGCTGCTGCTGCTAAGTCGCTTCAGTCGTGTCCGACTCTGTGCGACCCCATAGACAGCCCACCAGGCTCCGCCGTCCCTGGGATTCTCTGCACTAACCAGCTGTGGGAGTTTCTTTGGCTCAAGTCAATGACTTGAGTAAATGACTGAGTTCCTCTAGACAATCTCAAAGTTCCCCCAGAGCTCCGAAATCCCCTGTGACTCCTGATGCACATCACTGTCTCTTCCCCTAGAGAGAGCACCCAAGCCTTGGGGACTCCAGTCTAGGACTGTTCAAAGTCCCTCAGGTCAGGGGTCTTGGGAGGTCAATCCCTCCATCCAGGCTCTTGTTTTCTATTGACTCTAGGTTTTCAGGTCTCCCTTGCAGACGGATTCCAACAATCCCACATTCAGATCAACCTTTCTGTTCCAACCCCTTCCCCACCTTTATCCCAGGCCAGGCCTGGCCCACATTCCCCTCCCCGTCTCTGTCACCGCTGTGTTATTAACAGAACTCCCCAGACCCTTGCAAAGTCCCTCCAGCAGAACCATCCCGGGAGAGAAGCCATGGGTTTATTAAGCTTCCCCTTAGATGGCCCCAAATCCCTTCCAGTGATTAAGGGGAAAACAGCTACCACGTAAGACAGAGTCTCCCCAGTGCAGGAGGTGAGGGAGGGAAAGAATAAAGGAAGTTCCTGAGACCCGGCCCTTAGGGACCAAATTAAAAAAACAGCACGCTTATTCAAAATCAGATGAATGTCAGTGGGATGTTTGTCAAACAAACTTGTCAGTATTTGTCACAGTTTGAGGAAGTATTGACCAGGGGCCACACTTGAGCCTGGAACAGAGTTATTTATAGCTGCCCAGTTACAATTTTAACTAATACAGGGCCAGGCCCGAGGGTATAAACAGCTTTATTTATAATGAGTGTGTGGCTATAAATAGTTTGGTTCCACGGGTGGGGCAAGGCAGCTTCCTGCAGGACAGCCAGAACCCTGTGCCTGGAGGAATTTAACAGCAGGGGTAAATCCTGTTTGTTTTTGGTTTTTTTCCCCTCTTCCTGAAGGACCCTGTGTGTGAGTCCTTGGTCAGGACATTTCAGCTTCATCCTCAGTGTCCCTCATGGAATGAGGTGTTGTGATCAACCCTGTTCCCGGGAGATGGGGGAAGTTAATTAATTAACATCTGCCCCAAGATCTCCCTGGAAAGGTTGAAAGGGAGGTGTCTTCGGCCCCGCCCCTTTGTGAGGATTCCGGACAATGAGCTAATTACCGTCTCTTTCTCAGGGCTGGAGGGTGGAGGGTGATATCCTGTTATTCTCCAGATCAGGCAGAACTCTAAAGGTTTGGTTATAGCTTCAGATTTAATTTGACCGACAGCAGTAGTCTTTTCTAAAAATAAGCAGTTGTCAGAAATTTAGAAATTCGCTAGTTCCTTGTGTCAGCAGAACCCTATCTTGGGAGTGGGGAGGTGGGTTCCGGGGAGAAGAGAGGAAGGGGAATATGTATACATAAATTTTACTTGTAAAATACATAGGTGCGTCAACTCAAAAACTGATCATTATGCCATTT
Organism: Oreotragus oreotragus; assembly: GCA_006410675.1. Taxonomy (NCBI): domain Eukaryota; kingdom Metazoa; phylum Chordata; class Mammalia; order Artiodactyla; family Bovidae; genus Oreotragus; species Oreotragus oreotragus. The sequence goes on along the minus strand of SJYX01010814.1, from coordinate 771,560 downwards.
GGCACATGGTTCAGACAACCTCCACTCAGACCCTCCCAAATGCCAATCTGTTTGTCATATTGAAATGTCTGGTTCGATAAGCATTCTCACCCCACCCCAGCCCCGATACAGTCAGTTTTCATACTGTTAGGCTCAATCTTGTTTTGCTAATTTTTTTGTTGTAAAGAAAAGGTGTGGCTGTGAAAAAAATTTATTGGATCTTAATTTGCAAAATTAGTTCTGGCTCGTTTTATTGCTGTAATTTAATACTCATAATGATTTTCTGACACGTATGTTCAGCAGCAAGATCTCCTTCCTGTTCATTTTTCATGCCGATACAGCTGAAGTACATTAGTCAGGATGTACAGGTCAGAGAGCAGTGCCCCTCGAGAAACTGGGCGTTTTGACCTCCTCTCAGACTCCCCTACAAGTGAGCAAGTCGGCACACCCAGGGATTTGGGGCAGAAGGAGGTAGGCAAGCAGTCCTTCTCTCTAGAAAAGGGGATTGCATTTTTTTTTTTAATTTCAACTTTTTTTAAAATTATATCAACATCTTCGTTATCGCCATCATCCTATTGTAATTCTTTGTTCAAAGATGTGGTGAGATGTGTCCTCTTTAAAGCTTTCCCACTGGATCTGCAGCAAGGAGAGCTTGCCTTGCCTTCCAGAGGTTGCAGGTCATGGACCCAAGGGACCCACTGAGCCGGGACCCTGAGGAAGCGCTTCTGCTCTGTCTTGACATGGGCGCTGTTGAAGGAATCCTGGAGTGTGCGGTCCCCGGCTTGCCTCGGGCACAGTGGTCCCTTAAGGCAGCTACCATGTCTTTTTTTGTCTCTGTACGGACACCTCCTAACATAGTAGGCACATGGTAAATATTTGTAGAGATAACAAACGGTTTACTCTCTTTTGGAATTTGACTGCCCCTATGGGAACACTTTCTCTTGTGCGTTGGTGATACATAAATAAATACACGAATGAATTAAAGATGGCAGAAAATGAAAAATTAAAGAGAAGAGAGATTTCTGGAGTGAGTGCACCAGAGGGAATGTGGCGGATTTCTGATGGATACTACTGGCATTCCTAATCAAAATGATAGACTCCTTATTAAGTTAGGGCAAAGGGCAAAGTTCCAGGTGTAGGGAATAAAATGGAATAATGCATGTGTCGAGGTATATTGGTCTCAATGGCCTGACAGGCACCCCCAACATTTCCTCCCTGGTACTATCAGGAAGTCTTAGCCTTTACCCAGCCATGAGGGCTAACACTTCATCTGCCCTGGGTTCCAATTCTGTGCTGTAGGAGGTGGCATTACACCAAAAGGAACAGGGTAAGTACAGGAGACAATGTCACAGCAAGTGTTTCTCCCATTCTTCTATTTCTTCTCCAAGACTTTTTTGGTTATACTTACCTCCATGATTGTTTTCTACATTTTAAAAAGAGAGAGTCTCAGTGTTTATTTTGAAATAAAAAAGACAAATGTTTTTCCATACTGCTTATTGGGTGAAGGGGGGATCTTCATGTTGACATTATCAAGCTTGTAATTTCTGATAAGGTTCTTGGAACTGAGAATGTATTTGGCCAGTCAGCCTGATCTCAGCAATATTATGACTGTGTATCCTAGACCTTGATGTTCCCATTCAAAGGAAGAAGAGTCAGTAAATTTTGCAACATAATTTGTAAATCTAATAGATGGCTTATACTTAATATTTTTGTTTATTTCTGTTTCTAAGAATTTTCCCTAATGCTGAGTACCAGTTGAGGACAACATGGTATAAATGAATTAGTTTATGCTCTCTGGCCATTAATTCTTAGAATTGTAAATGTTTAGAGCTTCTAGAGACCATTTGCTTCTGCTGTTCCATTTCTCTCCATTTATTGATGAGGAAACAACCCGAAGGACGGAGTGGCTTGTTCAGATCATTTGACTTCTACGACACAGAGCTGGGGTTGAACTGATGTCTCTTGCCTCCCCAAAAGTTACTAATATCTTTTGGAGGTAGATACATAGACATAACCATTATGAAGGTAGATAGATAGACATAACCAGATCATTTGACTTCTATGAGACAGAGCTGGGGTCGAACTGATGTCTGTTGCCTCCCCAAAAGTTACTAATATCTGTTGGAGGTAGATACATAGACATAACCATTATGAAGGTGCTGTATAGTGTTAAAGATGAGGGTTCTGGAGCCAGACAAGCCTAGGATCTGACCCTATTTGTGAGGCAGAAGTATGTTAATTCTCTCCTTTGAGCCTCAGCTTTCTCATCTATAAAGTGGGAACAATAATGGCACAACAGAGGTTTTGGGAGGATTATATGAGAAAATGCAGATCAAAATGCAGATCAATAATTTTGCCATGGAATGTCTCTGAACACATAAGGAAGCAAAAAAGGAACAAAACAAAAGCAAACAGACACAGCAGAACATCGTCCCCTGACCTGCACCCCGCCCCCAATCTCAGACCAGGCTCCTCATTCTTTTTGGCATGACTGGATCTGTCCCAGAGATGTCACTGGCAAAGGTCCCTCTACCTATAGCTCCTGTATGTGCATGTCTCCCCTGAGAGAGGAACACACAAGCTCTGTTCACTGTTAGGCTCCGGGCTTGCAGAGACAGACAGGATAGACTGGTGGGTAGGGATGGGGACCAGGAGGGAAGGTGAGCGGTGCCCACGAGCAAGACGAGTCTGGTATGTACAGCAGGCCCAGGAGGAAGGTGAGTGAGAAGCTGGGACCGTTGACCCCACTTTGGAACTCAGCCTGGGCTTGCGATCGGTGCAGCCGTGCTCCGAATTGCAGCTGCTTAGGTCAGAGCTAGTAACTCAAGGTGGGGTGACCTGGGAGATGGATGCAGGGCAGGGCCCTCGAGGGACTGAAACACTTGAGAGAGAGTTAATTAAAGAAGACTGCATCTCCCATAAGTCAGCAAGGGCGGGCTTAGAACACTTGAGTCTGGAGCCACTGTTTGATCATACAATCTATGTGCTTTCACTCATATGGTAGAAATATTGTTTATTATCCCATTTAATCCCTCAATAACCTTGAGAAGTTTTCATGGCACTTTGCAGATCAGGAAAATGGATGCTTTCAGAGATTTCCATCCCACGCTCAAAGTCACAGACATCAAAATGAAGCCTAGATTGAAGACAAATCTCACTGATTTCAAAATCTGTCCTGGCCATGTCCACTGACCCAGCTACACTCTACTTGAATGCATTTCCCACTACATTTCCATCCCCACATTAGTTTGCTGACCAAGATGTGGCTGTCACTTCCTGTCACTGAGAGAAACAGCAGTCTGGGGGCAAGCGAACAGATTCTGGAGCCAAGCCAGATGCATTCCTGTCCTGGCTGTTCCATGGACTGGCCGTGAGACCTTGGGCAAGGGGACTAACTTCCATGTCTGAGTTTCCACATCTGTAAAGTGGAGTGTATTAGTCAGTGTTCTCCAGTAAAACAGAACCAGTAGGATGTGTGTATGTATATGTGTGTATGAGAGAGAGAGAGGGAGGGAGGAATTAAGGAATTGGCTCAAGTGTTTGTGGAGGCTGACACGTCTGAAATCTGCAGAGCAGCCTGCAGACTGGAGACCCAGGGAAGACCTGATATTGCAGTTTGAGTCCTAAGGCTGTCTGGAGGCAGAATTCTCTCTTTCTGGGGGGACCTCAAGGCTTTTTCCTCTTAAGACCTTCAACTGATTGAATGAGGCCCACCCACATGATGGAGAGTAATCTGCTTTACCCAAAGTTTTACTGACTTCAATGTTAACCTTATCTAAAAAGTACCTTCCCAGCAATATCTAGTCTGGTGTCTGACCAGATACCCAGCGACCCTGCTCTAACTGAGTTAACTCCTGGAATTAACCATTACGTGAGGCTAGTGAGATCTGACTTACAAAGTGGATTCTGAGGAGTGGATGAGCTGATGCAGATACAGAGCTTAGAACTTGCTCGACACAGATATGCTCTGGCAAAGTGTTAGCTAGCCCTCCTCCCCAGAAGTGGACATGCTCACTCTCGTTTTGGCTGGGACGTGTCATTTCTGTTGCTGGGCCAAGGCTCCTGAAGCTGCAGCTTTTGCTTCTCTTCTATTTACTTCTCCTGTGGGCCTTCTCTGTGGCTGTGGAGTCTGGGAGGAAGTTGATCCTTCCTGGCCCCCAGGATCAAGGAGGATACGAGGTGTAGACACCCTCAGCAGAGGCCCAAGAGGAGAAACAACCGTGGGAGGGGCGGCTGAGGACAGCTCACGGAAATTGCAAGGCACAGATTCCACCGAGAGATCTTTGTTGTTGTTTATCCTCGTGGCAAGAAGCAAACACACTGCTCTTTCATTTTCCTTGGCAGGGTCCATGGTGCGGGGTGGCTGCCAGCCCGTCTGCTGGGCCCGAGCTGTGCCCCCACCCCCGCCAGCCTCAGGTGGGTGCCCCCACCACTCCACACACACACACTCACAAGCCCATGCCTTTCCTGGAAAAAGGAAACAGCCGCGGCCCCCACCACCCTGCTCAGATCAGCTCAAACCCCTGCTCTATCTCGGCTGCCCAGCCGCACCTTCCATGGCCCTGCTCCACCTGACAAAGGGAGATACCTTTTATAGTGCAGCAGCACACGCTCCCACTTGGAAGCAGGAGAATTCTTCCTTTCGCTTTGGCTTCTGCAGGGAGGTGGGATTAAAACTGCGATCAATGCAGAAGATCCTGGAGGACAGTGCGTACTCCGGGAGGAAGAAGTGGAGAGAGAGGGGGGATGTGGTGGGAGAGGGGAGGGGACCCCTCAGGACCAGGGAAGGAATAAACTCAGCTTTCATCTTGGAGTCTGATCTGTTTCTGAACTCTGATGGGAAAGGTCATGAATTTTAAAACGTGTCTCTCCGGCCGACAGCTCCAGTCATAAAACCAACACCTTGGAAGCTCTCCACGGCTGCGGGGGAGCCCAGGCTGGGGGAGCAGCCAGGGGCTGGGGGAGGCGGCGCTGTCAGGAAGCGGTGATCAGGAGGGGTCTGAACGGGCTGCCTGGGGCCCTGCCCCCTCCCTGCCAGCTCTGGGAAGTCCACAGGAGGCCGGGCATCAGTGAGTCACTTTCTGCACGGGCCTCTGGGCCCTGCTGGCTGCTCCCGTTACAGGCCACCTGCTGGGATCCTCGTTGGGGAAGTTGGTGCCTTTCTCCCCAGAACTTTCAGAGCGGTACCAGACTGGAGGTCTAGTAGCTCTAAATGTCTCTGAGGAAGGTTAGATAGAGCCTGCAGGGTGCAAATTGGGTTCCAGTTGGGGTCACCATCTGGCAGTGGGAGGGATGTGGAGGTATATGTGCGTGTGTGTGTGTGTGTGTGTGTTCCATTACTCAGTCATGTCTGACTCTGTGCAACCCCATGGACTGTAGCCCACCAGGCTCCTCTGTCCATGGGATTCTCCAGGCAAGAATCCTGGAGTGAGTGCCATTTCCTTCTCCAGGGGATCTTCCCAACCCAGGGATTGAACCTGTGTCTCCTGCATGGGCAGGTGGATTCTTTACTGCTGAGCCACTGGGGAAGCCCTATGTGGAGGTGGCTGCTGCCTTCTCGGGGCTGGGAGAGGTGACAGTGGCCGTCATCCTGGAGCTCTGGGAGAGTGGTCGGCGTGTCTTACTTTACAAGAAGCACATGATCTTGAGAATGGCGTCTGGGTGTTCTAAAGAATTTATTGTTGCAGCTTAAATAGAAGATAGCCTCATTTTCAGGGAAAGAACCCTGAAGAATTGCAATCAGGGTTTATCTATTTGTAAATTGAGAGTTGGAAATATTGAGTTTTCTGAGAGCAGGGATAGTGGTAATGGAAACAAGACGGCAGAGATTTCTGGAGCTGTAAAGTCACCAAGAGCAGGTCCCTGACAATCTCCAAGAACACAGCTCCTTAGCCAGACACTTGAACCAGGGAGCCAGGAGCTCGTGGCCCAGAAAGAGGCGAGTCGTGAACAGTCAGTCGTGCAGAGATGCTGGATAGCCCCTCCCAGGGTTTGGGGCAATGGAAGGGCATCACTTGTGTTGCAGTCCCCATGGGGGGACTCCTTTAGAGGGTGTGCTGGACTAAGCAGCCTCCTCCTCGTTTAAGAAAAAAACACTTTTGTATCATGATAAAGCAGATGTAACATAAAGTCTCCCATTTTCACCATTTGAAATGTGCAGGTTGGGGGCATTCAGCCCACGCGTAGCGTTGCGCAGCTGTCAGCACCGTTTGTCTCCAGACCGTCTCTTCCCACCTGAGACTCCATCCCAGGAGCAAGAGCTCCCCACTTCCCGCTCCTCTCTTCCCACCTGAAACTCCATCCCAGGAGCAACAGCTCCCCACCTCCCGCTCCTCCCAGCCCCTGGCAGCCACTGTTGTATCTTCTGCCTTTATGAATTTTGACCCCTCTAGGTGCTTCATGTAAATACAGCAATTGTTCTCTTCTGTCTGGCTTATTTCACTTCACATAATGTCTACAAGGTTCATCCATGCTTAACCATGTATTGGAATTTTCTTTCCTTTTTATTGTGGTGAAACATACATAATATTGATCCTTTTGACCATTTGCAAGTGTGCGATTCAGTGATATTGACTACATCCCAGTATTGTGTGACCATCACCATTACCTGTACTCCAAACCTGTCATCAGCCTCAGTCTAAACTCTGTGCCCACTAAACACTAAGTCCCCCTACCCCCGGTGACCACTACTCCAATTTCCGTCTATGAATTTGCCCATTATGGTACCTCATAGGAGTGGAATCATGCACTCTCTCTCCTATTCTTGGCACAGATTATTGTAGAACATAGATTTCCAAAGTCTCCTTTAAAGAGACAGAAGACTATCAAAAGATAAGCTTAAAGCCTGCACACGGCTATGTTGGCAGTCAGTCCCTCAGAAAGTGAAAATGAAAGTTGCTCAGTTATGTTTCATGTCTCTCTGACCCCATGGACTACACATGGAATTCTCCAGGCCAGGATACTGGAGTGGGTAGCCTTTCCCTTCTCCAGGGGATCTTTGCAACCCACAGACTGAACCCAGGTCTCCCGCATTGCAGGCGGATTCTTTACCAGCTGAGCCTCAAGGGAAGCCCAAGAATACTGGAGTGGTAGCCTATCCCTTCTCCATTGGATCTTCCCGACCCAGGAATCAAACCAGGGTCTCCTGCATTGCAGGCGGATGCAGTCCTTCAGAAGCAGGTGGCAACTTTCAGTGGCAAAACAAAGGGAGCCTCATGAGGCAGCGTGGACAGGCCCCCCTGAGCCCAAGGGGGTGGTGCTGTGTTGGGGATGGCTTTTCAGGCACCCCCAGTGTGGAAAGGGCTGCGAAAATGGAGAAAGGCTTGCAATTGTCATATCACAGTGCTTCCCCTGTTTGAGTTTCATTGACAGTGAGCAGCCTTCTGAAAATCTGACTCTTCACTGAACCTGCCTGCAGGTGGGGAGACACGGAACACAGTGGCTGGCCTGTTTCTTGGGACTGGCACTTAAACACTTATCTTGGCCATAGGGAAGAGTGGCCAAAACTTAAATACAGGAGTGATTCTTTAGTTTGAAGACCAGTTCTTCTATTTACAGTAGGTGAGGCCTGGAGCAGCTTCATGTCTTCTAGGGAGTTCAGTATCCACTTGGGAAAGATGGCGATGAGAAGAGTCCCACGTCACAGGGTGAGCATGAGGAGTAAGGAGACCTATAGGCAATACGGAAGAGTGCTCTGCCTCCCCCAGAGCACTCCAGAAGATGCCTCCCCCACAGTCAGTGTCCCGTAATAACAGTGATGGCAATAATTCACGTTGACGCTACATTTCAGTTTCTTGTAGGTTTTGTTAATATGGCTCACTCTCCTTAAGTCCAGAAGACTTTAAGACACTTGAACTTGAGTTTGGGAGCATGCCTGCCCAAGGGCTGGACATTCCTGTGAAATTACTGGGATGAATAATAACTGTGTGAATCTTGAGAAATTAGCAGTTTCTCTTTCTTGTCAATATTTCAATCTCAACATTCACCATCCCTTCTAAACACTGGTAAAAATACAGAATTTGAAAGTGTGAGCTCACATGCAGTAAATATATATCTTAGGCTGATACCGTACTGTATCACAGGGACTGCACAGTGGTAGATGGGAGACCTGATAAACAGGTGAAGCCAGAGCAATCTAGAATCACCCACAGATATGCAGATTCCCCGGTGGCAGGCTCCACAGTGGAGGGATGGAGAGGGCCTGGTGGCCCCTGGCGTTCAAGCACAGGGCTACCCAGGTGGCGCTCGTGGTAAAGACCTCTCCTGCCAATGCAGGAGACATAGAGACGCAGGTTCGATCCCTGGGTCAGGAAAAGAGGGCACGGCAACCCACTCCAACATTCTTGCCTGGAGAATCCCAGGTGCAGAAGAGCCTGGTGGGCTACAGTCCATGGGGCCCCAAAGAGTCAGACACGGCTGAAGCGACTGTCTGTCTGGAGCATCTTCCCTGGGGGTCTCCCACGGTTCTGCTCAAGGTGGTGCCGGCTGCTGTTAAGGCTGCTGCTGGGACCCATCAGGCGTCCTCATGGTTTCAAGGAGTCTGCTTCCTCAGGGAGATGCTCAGCAAGGACTCAAATGCACTCTCGTAAGGGCAGCCTCTTTGCAGACTCAAGGCGATTACCCCCTTGACTTGGAGCCTTTGGAGTGGAAGCCCACCCACTGGTTCTATTTCCCCAGCCTTAGGGTGAATTCTCTCTTAAAAGCCTGCTGGCGCCTGTTGGCGCCTCATGCAGGTTATCCAGAAATTGCTATTAACAGAAATCTGGAGCTGAAGCGCTGTGGGCTCGTCTCCTGCGGCAGGTGTGCCAGCGGCTCCTGTGTGCGTTTGCTCAGCCTCAGGCTGCATTTAGCAATGGGTGTGTCGGGGCGATGGCAGAGCGGTCCATCTGCCTGCAGATCTCGGTTGGGTGGATTAATGAATGATTATAGAGTACTTTGAAGGTCGGAGGGCTAATTATTTTGCCAGTTCCCTCCCTTCCCCCAGGTCCCCTCGATGGCCTTTTGTCTCTCTGCCTCCTGGGGCATTCTCTGAAGTGAATAGGAGAGGATGAATCAGGGGTCAGTAAATAGAACCGGCCATTCCAGATGGCCAGACCAGAGAGCCCCGTCTGGATGCTGCTCCATGGCAGGAGCTGAGATTCCCTGCAAGATCTGAGCACCAGGTAGGGTAGCTTTCTATCAGCGCTGGCCAAGCTTCCAGAAAGACTGTGGGTCCCTGGACTCTCAAAGTGAAAGTCGCTCAGTCGTGTCCGACTCTTTGCCACCCCATGGACTACACAGTCCATGGAATTCTGCAGGCCAGAATACTGGAGTGGATAGCCTTTCCCTTCTCCAGGGGATCTTCCCAACCGAGGGACTGAACCCAGGTCTCCCTCATTGCAGGAGGATTCTTTACCAACGGAAACCCAAGAATACTGGAGTGGGTATAGCCATTCCCTTCTCCAGGAGATCTTCCCGACCCAGGAACCAAACTGGGGTCTCCTGCATTGCAGGTGGATTCTTTACCAAATAAGCTATCAGGACTCTCAGTGGGGATGAATCTGCTAACCTGATGCCTTGGTGCGTCCAGGGTTTGCTCCCAGTTTTGACATGAAATCCTTTATCTATGAATCCATTCCTTTTTCTCCCTCTGTTGTTTTTTCCCGGAGCAAGACCCCACAGGAAGAATGGACGTGGGGCATTCCGTTCCTGGGTTAGGACAAGCAGTTCTGTGCTGTGCTGTGGGGGAGGGTGTTTGCACTCCCTTGTAGAGTGAGGACCTTCTTGTTTCTCTGCCCACCCTCTCTCCCAATGACCCAGATTTTTAAATAAAACATTTTTCTATTTTTAAAAAATCTTGAATTGTGCACACTTTTAAAGTTGAGGAAACCCAAGGAAAAAAATAAATATTATCAGTAGTAGGATTACACTTGTATACCCCCTACTTGAGTCCAGGAGTGGGTCTCTGGTACATGTCTGTGCATACTGAAGGGAGAGAAGTTTGGGGCAGACAAATCCTGAGGTACCTTCACTCCTCTATATTCCACCCTGTTTGCTGACAGCTTCTCTGGTTGCAGAGAAATTAGAAAGACAGAGAAGAGAGGACACCCAGTTCTGAAGGTGTGGCCACTCTAGTAGGGAGAAGAGTATGAAAACATACAAATGTGGCAAAAGAGACTCTGAGTAGATTGTTTTGTATTTTGCTCTATTTTGACGTTCCCTAAGATCAACAGGTAGATGGGCCCTTTGCCTGTCCTTGCCTCGAGATATTCTGAGGGCAGAAAACAGAAGCTGCTTGAAGTCAAAGGCTTTTGTAAAACTCCCAGGCTCTTTGAAGAAGGGATGCGAGGGATCCCAAGGGGAGAGAGGAGAGAGAGGAGGCCTTTGAGGGCATCAGGAGAAAAGAGAAATGACTCTGCGGGCAAGAGGCCGGCTCTGAGGGTATTGAAGGAGAGGGTGGAAGGAAGAGAGGTGGGGAAATGGGGAAAGATCACACAAGCGCTGGTGTAGCAGACCTAGAGAGGTGGGCGAGGCACGAGGCATCCCAGGCTCACCCCAAACTCCCCAGATGAGACCCTGAGGCAGGGGAACCTCTGGCCCTGGATGCTCAGGTGGGCTGGGGCAATTGGGGACCAGGAAGGACTGAGCAGTGAGGAGAGGGGACTCCCTAGTGCTTTGGTGATGAACCTCAGTGTCCCCCAACAGATCTAATGGATAAAGAAGATGTGATACATATAAATTATGCACATATCACACATCTATATGAGATTCAGCCTTAAAAGGGGGGGATCTTGACATTTGCAACATGAATGAACCTGGAGGATGTTGTGCTAAGTGAAATAAACCAGACACAGGGAAAAAACTGCACGATCTTGTATATGAAAGCTAAGAAAGTTAAATTCATAGAGGTTAAAAGTAGAATGGTGGTTACCAGGAGCGAGGAGGTGAAGGAAATCAGGGAGATGGTGGTCAGGGGATACGAAGTGGGAGTTCTTGTAGGATGAACTAGCAAGCTTGTCAGCATGGTGTTTGAGGTCCGTTCTACTTTCTAAACACACACACGCAGTATTTTAGCCGCATGCTATGCTATCAAACTATTTGTAATTCAGCAAATAAAAATGACTAAATTACTTGTCACAGGAAGAAATTATTTGATATTTGTAATTATTCCTCCTGATAATAATACCTAGAGCTCCTTTCTGTTTGTGGGGAGTCTATCCCGCAGAATACAGTTGAGGCCAGGCAGTGAGAAGATGCCGAAAAGCCACACAGTGGGCATCTCTGGTGTGAAAGGGAGCATGTGACAGGCCTGGGGAAATCTGCAAAGCAGGGGACTTCGGCCTTGGAGGCTGTGTGATCTGGGGAAAGAGTAATCTGGGTTGGTTTCCAAGGGGAGATTTTGGGAGAGAAATGCTGCGTGATATGAATCGTCCCTGCTCTCTCTCCCTATAAAATCCTCCCTAAAGCAACTGCCCCCTCCAAGCTTGTGGCATTCAATTCCTATCCCCTCCCTTCTCCTCGGCACCCCTCCCCCACCTCCCCTCCTCTTCCTTCAGTGGGTGACAGTGGAGGACCTGCCTACCGATGGCCCAAGGAGAAATCAGAGGCTGGCTATCCAAGCCCTGTTACTCAGAGGCTGAGCAATCCAAGGCCACGCTTACATTCCACTGTTCACTGTTCCCAACGCCTGCAATGCCCTTTGCCTCTTTTTTCTGCCAGGCAAGCATCAACCCACTCATCTTTCAAGTCTCCTCACTTCTGTGAAGATCTCTGTGACCCCTCCTCTCTTCCTTGGCAGGATCACCATTAATCACCACCCGTGAATTCCCACAGCTCTTCTCAAGGCCTCTTGTTGCCCTGCTTATCTCATCTTCCTTGATGGGGGAGCCTGGGTTCTAATTTTATCTTTGTTACCTCCTCCCCACCACCCCCTGCCCCCTACACCATCATTGAACCTAGTGGGTAGCAGGCACTCAAGGACCAGCATGGAAGAGGCGAAGGATAAAGGCCTTAGCTGAGGGGTGACAGGATTAGACAGGGAGGGGGCAAGAGGCACCAAGAAGATGAGATTATAAAGAGGAGTAGGAAGGAGCAGAGAGAGAGGAGTTAAATGTTAGCCTTCCTTGAAGCACGCCTCAGAGAAGACCAATTTACGTAATTAAAATCCAGATAACTAGGAGAATGGATGGTGAGCCAAGTGGTAGGTAGAACTGTAGCGACTGAAGGAAGCACAGAGCTTAAGAATGGAGATGAGAGAGCCCCGTTTATGCTGGAATCATAAAAAAAGATGACGTTGGAGTGGGGTGGGATGCCGCCGGAACAGGACAGAATGAAAGCGGGCTGGGGGAGAGAGAGGTGAGAACTGAGTTAACGAGAGGGAGTGGGCGCTGGGAGTGGGAGTCTTGGGCCTGGAGAGAAACAAATACAATCCAAGGCCCCAGCTCCCACACAGACAAGCAGAGCGGTGCTTTGTAGCGAAGCAAGCCAAAGGGGTGTGCAGGCCAGCCGGCGCTCGGAGGCGCATCGCTGCAGAGCATCGTTGCTGAGAGTGGAAGACGGAAGTAGGAAACTGGAAGGGTTGGCCCAGAAAAGACAAGAAGAAACGCGGCGCACAAGCTTACTGGCTCCGGCAGGGAGGGAGGAAACGGCAGATAATAACACACGCTAGAGATAAATTAATAACACTAAGCTACCTCGCCGGGGTGTTACGAGTGTTAATTAATTAATTATTGTTTGCCAAGCACTTTGAAGGTGGAAAGGCTCTGTAATTATTATGAATAAAATGTCAGAGATAATAATCGGGCAGAAGGCAGTGACCTCCCCGGCACCTCATTTGCATGGCACGAAGGATTTCAGGGATGCTCTGCCAAGGCGAGACCTGCCGAGACGACAGATGCCCGTCCCGACGCCCAGCCTCCTCCTCCCGCGTCTTTCTGGCGCCCTCCGGGGTCCGCGGCCTCTGTTCCCCTGGCAGCGGATGCCCGAGAAGCCGGGTGAGGTGAGGTGTTTACTAGTCTCGGCAAGCGGGAGCACGCTGATGGCTGGGGGTGCGGCCCGAGGGACGCCCCTCCCACCCGGCAGCTTTCCACTGAGCCGGCTGTTTTGTTTCCGAGGAGATCACTATTAATAATAATGGTGTAGGTTTGGGTCTGTCTCTTCCAGAGTGGGATGGGAGGGGCCTGTTTGGGGCAGGGGGCGAGGCGGGGGAGTGTGTGGGAGAATAAGCCCTCCTGGGAAGATGGGGTGCCAACTTCGGTTTGGGGGGAAATGGCCACCAACAAGCCAGGTCCCTGGCTCATGTAGCTATCATCTTAAGTGATGGAGACTGCAATAAACCACAACCTAACCCCCATTTATATATGGAAAGGGTCCTGTGGCCCTAAAGGCAAAGAGGAAAATTATAATCCAGCCGGGCAGAGCGTAGCATCACCAACTCAGTGGACATGCTGCTGCTGCTAGACTTTGAGCCAACTCTGGGAGACAGTGAAGGACAGGGAAGCCTGGTGTCCTGCAGTGCGTGGGTTCCCAAAGAGTCACTGCTGCTGCTGCTGCTAAGTCGCATCCGACTCTGTGCGACCCCATAGATGGCAGCCCACCAGGCTCCCCCGTCCCTGGGAGTCTCCAGGCAAGAACACTGGAGTGGGTTGCCATTTCCTTCTCCAATGCATGAAAGTGAAAAGTGAAAGTGAAGTCGCTTAGTCATGTCCGACCCTCAGTGACCCCATGGACTGCAGCCTTCCAGGCTCCTCCGTCCATGGGATTTTCCAGGCAAGTACTGGAGTGGGGTGCCATTGCCTTCTCCGAAAGAGTCACTACTTAGGGACTAAAAAAGCAACCACACCAGGCAGAGAGTGGGCGCGTCCAGCAGAGACCCGTGCTGGGCCAGGCTGCATGACATGACGGGTGTCAGCTCTTCGAGGTTTTGGTCCTGGAGGAAAGATGTCTGAAGACTGTTGTCTTCAGCAGATGCTCCCGCCTTCCTCCCGCCTCCTTGGTTGACGAGGCAAAAGAACTGCAGAATATTTACCAGCTCTGGCCCATGTGTTCGGGAAACAGTCCTACCAACAAATTCCTCTTCCTACCGACCAGCGGAGAAGAGAGAGGAACGCCTCCCTAAGGCTGGGTGAGTTTGGGGTGGGGGAGGGACACCAAAGTGACTACTGGGTCTGGACAGAATTTTGCACAGTTTATACCAGAAAAATAGAAGAATAAACAATGAAAACCTCCTCTATCTCCTAGAGACAAGAGAACTCCCTTGTTTGTCTCCTGTGTTCCTGGTGGGAGACCCTGACTAAGCGTCAACAGTGCAGGAGTCTTAGGACCCATGACCTTGCTTATAAAGGCAGGAGAACAGACATTTTTATTAGGTCTAGGGCTTCCCAAAGCTATGGTTTTTCCAGTGGTCATGTATGGATGTGAGAGTTGGACTGTGAAGAAAGCTGAGCGCCGAAGAATCGATGCTTTTGAACTGTGGTGTTGGAGAAGACTCTTGAGAGTCCCTTGGACTGCAAGGAGATCCAACCAGTCCATTCTGAAGGAGATCAGCCTTGGGTGTTCTTTGGAAGGAATGATGCTAAAGCTGAAACTCCAGTACTTTGGCCACTTCATGAGAAGAGTTGACTCATTGGAAAAGACTCTGATGCTGGGAGGGATTGAGGGCAGGAGGAGAAGGGGACAACTGAGGATGAGATGGCTGGATGGCATCACTGACTTGACGGACGTGAATCTGAGTGAACTCCGGGAGATGGTGATGGACAGGGAGGCCTGGCGTGCTGCGATTCATGAGGTTGCAAAGAGTTGGACACGACGGAGCGACTGAACTGAACTGAACTGAAGGGCTTCCCAGGTGGCGCTAGTGGTAAAGAACTCGCCTGTGATTGCAGGAGATGCGGGAGACACAGGTTTGATCCCCGGGTCTGGAAGATCCCCTGGGGGAGGAAATGGTAACCACCCCAGTATTCTTGCCGGAAAAATCCCATGGACAGAGGAGCCTGGTGGGTCCATGGGGTCCAAGGGGTCACAAAAGAGTCGGACATGACTGAGCATGCACACCAGGGCTGGGAGGTGCATTCGTTCCTAGGGCGTCACAAGGCACCACCATCTGAGTGGCTTAAACAGCCTTTCATTCTCCCCGTCTGTCTGGAGGCTGGAAGTCCAAAAATCACAGGGTCAGCAGAGTTGGTTCCTTCTGTGACTGTGGGGAACAGCCTGTCCAGCCCTTTCTCCCAGTTTCTGGAGGCCACAGGCGTCTGTAGGTAGCTTTCTCCTTGTGTCTTCACTTCATCTTCCCTCTCTGCCTGTCTGCCTCTGTGTCCCAGTTTCCCTTCTACTAAGAACAGCGGCCCCATTGGATTAGAGCCCACCCTACTGACCTCAACCTCATCAGCAGCACAGACCTGACTTCTAAATTAAGCCATATCCATAAGTCCTGGGGGTTCAACCGCTTAGGTGGGGAGTGGGGGGTGGGAAACCCTTCAACTGGCAAGGGGAGGTTTTCTTTNGAAAAGACAAGAAGAAACGCGGCGCACAAGCTTACTGGCTCCGGCAGGGAGGGAGGAAACGGCAGATAATAACACACGCTAGAGATAAATTAATAACACTAAGCTACCTCGCCGGGGTGTTACGAGTGTTAATTAATTAATTATTGTTTGCCAAGCACTTTGAAGGTGGAAAGGCTCTGTAATTATTATGAATAAAATGTCAGAGATAATAATCGGGCAGAAGGCAGTGACCTCCCCGGCACCTCATTTGCATGGCACGAAGGATTTCAGGGATGCTCTGCCAAGGCGAGACCTGCCGAGACGACAGATGCCCGTCCCGACGCCCAGCCTCCTCCTCCCGCGTCTTTCTGGCGCCCTCCGGGGTCCGCGGCCTCTGTTCCCCTGGCAGCGGATGCCCGAGAAGCCGGGTGAGGTGAGGTGTTTACTAGTCTCGGCAAGCGGGAGCACGCTGATGGCTGGGGGTGCGGCCCGAGGGACGCCCCTCCCACCCGGCAGCTTTCCACTGAGCCGGCTGTTTTGTTTCCGAGGAGATCACTATTAATAATAATGGTGTAGGTTTGGGTCTGTCTCTTCCAGAGTGGGATGGGAGGGGCCTGTTTGGGGCAGGGGGCGAGGCGGGGGAGTGTGTGGGAGAATAAGCCCTCCTGGGAAGATGGGGTGCCAACTTCGGTTTGGGGGGAAATGGCCACCAACAAGCCAGGTCCCTGGCTCATGTAGCTATCATCTTAAGTGATGGAGACTGCAATAAACCACAACCTAACCCCCATTTATATATGGAAAGGGTCTTGTGGCCCTAAAGGCAAAGAGGAAAATTATAATCCAGCCGGGCAGAGCGTAGCATCACCAACTCAGTGGACATGCTGCTGCTGCTAGACTTTGAGCCAACTCTGGGAGACAGTGAAGGACAGGGAAGCCTGGTGTCCTGCAGTGCGTGGGTTCCCAAAGAGTCACTGCTGCTGCTGCTGCTAAGTCGCATCCGACTCTGTGCGACCCCATAGATGGCAGCCCACCAGGCTCCCCCGTCCCTGGGAGTCTCCAGGCAAGAACACTGGAGTGGGTTGCCATTTCCTTCTCCAATGCATGAAAGTGAAAAGTGAAAGTGAAGTCGCTTAGTCATGTCCGACCCTCAGCGACCCCATGGACTGCAGCCTTCCAGGCTCCTCCGTCCATGGGATTTTCCAGGCAAGTACTGGAGTGGGGTGCCATTGCCTTCTCCGAAAGAGTCACTACTTAGGGACTAAAAAAGCAACCACACCAGGCAGAGAGTGGGCGCGTCCAGCAGAGACCCGTGCTGGGCCAGGCTGCATGACATGACGGGTGTCAGCTCTTCGAGGTTTTGGTCCTGGAGGAAAGATGTCTGAAGACTCTTGTCTTCAGCAGATGCTCCCGCCTTCCTCCCGCCTCCTTGGTTGACGAGGCAAAAGAACTGCAGAATATTTACCAGCTCTGGCCCATGTGTTCGGGAAACAGTCCTACCAACAAATTCCTCTTCCTACCGACCAGCGGAGAAGAGAGAGGAACGCCTCCCTAAGGCTGGGTGAGTTTGGGGTGGGGGAGGGACACCAAAGTGACTACTGGGTCTGGACAGAATTTTGCACAGTTTATACCAGAAAAATAGAAGAATAAACAATGAAAACCTCCTCTATCTCCTAGAGACAAGAGAACTCCCTTGTTTGTCTCCTGTGTTCCTGGTGGGAGACCCTGACTAAGCGTCAACAGTGCAGGAGTCTTAGGACCCATGACCTTGCTTATAAAGGCAGGAGAACAGACATTTTTATTAGGTCTAGGGCTTCCCAAAGCTATGGTTTTTCCAGTGGTCATGTATGGATGTGAGAGTTGGACTGTGAAGAAAGCTGAGCGCCGAAGAATCGATGCTTTTGAACTGTGGTGTTGGAGAAGACTCTTGAGAGTCCCTTGGACTGCAAGGAGATCCAACCAGTCCATTCTGAAGGAGATCAGCCTTGGGTGTTCTTTGGAAGGAATGATGCTAAAGCTGAAACTCCAGTACTTTGGCCACTTCATGAGAAGAGTTGACTCATTGGAAAAGACTCTGATGCTGGGAGGGATTGTGAAAACCTCCTCTATCTCCTAGAGACAAGAGAACTCCCTTGTTTGTCTCCTGTGTTCCTGGTGGGAGACCCTGACTAAGCGTCAACAGTGCAGGAGTCTTAGGACCCATGACCTTGTTTATAAAGGCAGGAGAACAGACATTTTTATTAGGTCTAGGGCTTCCCAAAGCTATGGTTTTTCCAGTGGTCATGTATGGATGTGAGAGTTGGACTGTGAAGAAAGCTGAGCGCCGAAGAATCGATGCTTTTGAACTGTGGTGTTGGAGAAGACTCTTGAGAGTCCCTTGGACTGCAAGGAGATCCAACCAGTCCATTCTGAAGGAGATCAGCCTTGGGTGTTCTTTGGAAGGAATGATGCTAAAGCTGAAACTCCAGTACTTTGGCCACTTCATGAGAAGAGTTGACTCATTGGAAAAGACTCTGATGCTGGGAGGGATTGAGGGCAGGAGGAGAAGGGGACAACTGAGGATGAGATGGCTGGATGGCATCACTGACTTGACGGACGTGAATCTGAGTGAACTCCGGGAGATGGTGATGGACAGGGAGGCCTGGCGTGCTGCGATTCATGAGGTTGCAAAGAGTTGGACACGACGGAGCGACTGAACTGAACTGAACTGAAGGGCTTCCCAGGTGGCGCTAGTGGTAAAGAACTCGCCTGTGATTGCAGGAGATGCGGGAGACACAGGTTTGATCCCCGGGTCTGGAAGATCCCCTGGGGGAGGAAATGGTAACCACCCCAGTATTCTTGCCGGAAAAATCCCATGGACAGAGGAGCCTGGTGGGTCCATGGGGTCCAAGGGGTCACAAAAGAGTCGGACATGACTGAGCATGCACACCAGGGCTGGGAGGTGCATTCGTTCCTAGGGCGTCACAAGGCACCACCATCTGAGTGGCTTAAACAGCCTTTCATTCTCCCCGTCTGTCTGGAGGCTGGAAGTCCAAAAATCACAGGGTCAGCAGAGTTGGTTCCTTCTGTGACTGTGGGGAACAGCCTGTCCAGCCCTTTCTCCCAGTTTCTGGAGGCCACAGGCGTCTGTAGGTAGCTTTCTCCTTGTGTCTTCACTTCATCTTCCCTCTCTGCCTGTCTGCCTCTGTGTCCCAGTTTCCCTTCTACTAAGAACAGCGGCCCCATTGGATTAGAGCCCACCCTACTGACCTCAACCTCATCAGCAGCACAGACCTGACTTCTAAATTAAGCCATATCCATAAGTCCTGGGGGTTCAACCGCTTAGGTGGGGAGTGGGGGGTGGGAAACCCTTCAACTGGCAAGGGGAGGTTTTCTTTTTTCCGGGAAGTATTTTGGTCTGTGCCCTTGGTGGCCTGAGTCCCACCTGGGTGTGGGGAAATTGAGGCAGGGACCCTCTCTTGGCGTCCTTAGGGCCGGCGTAGAAGTCCTGTGTTCCTTAAACGGAGAGGTTGCTGGAAGGCACAACCCGCACTGTAACCTTTTCTTTCCATCCTGACCTCCTCCTGGTGCTGCTAATACAACACAACTGGCTATCAGGGTCTGTGCGGCACTGTAGCCCACGTGTAGGGATGAAAGGCCGGGCTTTCATGGACTGGAGGATGGGCCTGGTTTGGAGTCAGCCTGAGAGCTGGGGCCTCGGCTTTTGTTTCCTCACCTCTCAGGTGGGAGGTGGCGGTGTCTGCCTCCCAGGGCTGAATGAGATCACCGGCAGAACACGCCTGGTGTCTGGGGATGGGTGTTATCAATCATTAGGAGCCCAACGGGAAGTCTAACCAAAAACTTGTCCTGGAGTACCGAGTGCAGATTTGTGCTGAAAAGTTTGCTAAGTTCCTCTGGCTCCTGTTTTCCTGGGGGCCAGGAACCCCGCAAGTCAATGGCTTTGAGGCTTTGAACTGGGACTTCAAAGAGAAGCCAGCTCTGTTCTTCAAACAGGTTTATAAAGAGATTTTGATACAAGACAACAATACTTGTCAGCAGTGACCAGTTACCGTCCTTCTCTTTGTAGTTTTATTAGGAAATAATTTCCCAGCCGGCGAGGCTCCTGCTAGCATGCCTTGTTTCTCTGTTTGCGATCGGATCTGCCCACCGGAGGGGCTGCCCCTCGCGCTGCAGCGGTCTTGCCAGCTGGACGCCCAGAGAAAGACATCACGGAAGGGTCTCCGGAGCCGATTTACCATCTGCCCCTCCCCTCCCCTCCCCCTCTCTGTAGCAAAAATGCAATTTGTTTGACCTCTGGGGAGGTTTAAAACCTCCGCTCCTTAATTGCCCCCCTCCCCCCATTATTATTATTTTTTTTTAAGAGAGGAGGAAAGAGGGGGAAACTGCCAGAAAAGAAAAGAACCATTTAAGCCATCCTTGCTAGCCTGCCCTGCATTCTCAGCTGGCAGTAAGAATTCCCAATAGATGAAAACTAAGGAGCCCAGCTCATTGCGGGTGCCTAGTTTTCGTCTGTTGGGACTAAGTGGGTCCTTTTCGCAGGGGCCAGCTTTCCCAAACAGAAGAGAGGCGTGGTTTTCCAGAAGTGACTATTCATTTTTCCTTCCGTGGTAGTTATTTCCCTATAACTTGAAACATGTGATGAAGAGTCTACTCTATGCCAAGCACCAGGCTGACTCTGAGATCCAGAAACGGGGAACACAGAGTTCCCCCCAGACATGTTTCTCAGCAGGGCTGGGGTGAGCTGGTTGAGGAGCAGACCCTTCAGGGCCCTTCCTGAAAAGGCTCTGGGTGCTTCTGCTCCAGGAGGCCCTGCCAGAGCTGATGGTGGGGGCTTAAAACTGGGGCCACTGGGATGCATTTCC
Source organism: Oreotragus oreotragus (assembly GCA_006410675.1). NCBI lineage: Eukaryota > Metazoa > Chordata > Mammalia > Artiodactyla > Bovidae > Oreotragus > Oreotragus oreotragus. The sequence continues at coordinate 751,264 of SJYX01010814.1, read as the reverse complement.
ACAAGGAAAGGGGACAGATGGCGAGAGAGAGAGGAGATGCACTGGGAGGAATATGATCCTTGGATGGGTGGGACAGAGGGGAAGGGGCCGAAGGGGCTCTTATCCCCAGAGGAAAAGATGCCTGCCTTCCTTTTTATGAAACTGGGGAGGAAACTTGAGAGAGGATGTCAGTCATTTAGAGGATGGGAGAGAAGAGGATGTGGGCAGGCTCAGCTTTCTTGACCTTTTATTTTGTTGGGAAGTAGGAACTTTTTTAGGAAGCAGGAATTAATGGCATTTACTGGGGAGAGGGGAAGCAGTTGGTTTAGTAGGACTTAGAAAGTTAAAGGCAGATGTTTCTTAGAGACCATTCAGTTCCAGGTCCTCATTTTATCCAGTGTAAAGCCAATGCAGGGGATTCAAGAGGGTTTGATTCCTGGGTTGGGAAGATCCCCTGGAGGCAGAAATGGCAACCCACTCCGGTATTGTTACCTGGAAAATCCCATGGACAGAGGAGCCTGGTAGACTACAAAATACAAAATACTCTTTGCTATGGGGTTGCAAAAAGTCAGATACAACCAAGCACACACACACACGGAAGGATTGAGAAATTTCCTAAGGTAGTATATTGATGAGGGGTGGAGCTGAGACTCGGATGCAGGTCTGCTGGCTCTTAGGTCAGGGACCGCTGCTCTGCAGGATGCTCCCTGCATCCCCGAGGGTGCATCACTGTTCTGCATCCAGCTAGGAGGATGGGGTTGTGGTGGCAGACTTGGGTAAGACCTCCTGGGATTCTTGACCAACTGGATGATGAGGTTGGTTCCAGTGTCTTTGGTCCATTTAGAGGTGCGGAGTCAGTGCAGAGGGAAACCTCGTGTGGTTAAAGGTCATCCAGGGTCACCCCAGGTCACTGCACCACGAGCAAAGCTCTCCTGCAATGGGAGTTACAGAGCAATGCCGTTCTGCAGGCTCTAAAGTATTTTTGCTGACCCAGGATTATTCACCTTCCCATCAACAAGTTCCTACTCTTGCCAAAGGAAATAGTAAATGCTTCCACTGAAAAGCCACAGAGTAGGAACTGACCTAAAAACTTGTAGTTTCTGAGCAGAAATGTGCCAGACCACAGGAATACAAATAACCTGTTGGTTACTGCCCAGGATCTGTGCCAATGTTATTACACTCATTGTACAGATGGGGAAACCTAAGTGGAAAGATGGATGATTTCCAAAGATTCATCCAAAGGCAATAATAAAACTCACAGTTTAATGTTTGTTATGCTTATTCCTAAATCTTCCTCTCTCTGATTACCTCATATTTCCGTGGAATGTGCAAGAAGCATTGACTAGGACGTTAAGAATAGACCATAGAGTTTTTCCATGAGGTCTGGCTGGAGTCTGGTGAACCTCAACTCCAGCCACTTATATAATTTTTTGAGGCATCTAGTGAAAAAAAAAAAGGTATAATAAAATGGTTGTAATATATTTTATATGTTTGAATTTAGGGGATGGCAAACTATGGCTTGCAGACCAAATCTGGCCTGCAGCCTGTTTTTGAACAGCCCATGAGCTAAGAATGAATTTTACATTTTAAAAGGGTCATTAAAAACAAAAATAAAAGCTCAAAACAAAGAACATACTACAGAAACTGTATGTGCCTAGAAAGCCTGACATGTTTACTAACTGGTCCTACAGAAAAGGTTGGTTGCTCCTGATAACAAATGAAGCCCCCAAAGCCAATGAGATGTGCTTTCATTATAACAAGATAACTATAGATTTATCGCAACTATTCGTTTACTGTATACTAGAAGTAGTGTGGCCTTGTAAGGAGAGCTCAGTTCCAAGTTGTTGGACCACTGCTGCTTACTCCAATCATCCTGGCTAATCTCATTATATTCGTTTGGACATAAGGCCAAAGGTGAGCCTTGGTGGCCTTTGTGACCCCAAGGCTTGACCCCACAGTCCTCATGACCCCTGATCCAGGGTAACATGTTCTGGGTTTCCTTTGAGCTGGAAAGGAGAAGCAATCCGTTCTCCTCTTAGCAAAGATTTGGCATTTTAGTTTGCTTGCCTTGCCTTAGGAAGCTCATCTATCTGTGGGGCAAGAGTCCTTCGTTTGTCCTGGGGCAGCTGAGCCCTGGATGGCAGGACGCACGCCACCAGTGGACACTGGCTCCCTAGCCAGCATGTGCACCCACAGCTTCACGATACCCATTGTAAATTAACCGGAGGGCTGTCCCTGCAGACAGGGAGGGCTGACAAAGAACTGCCAACTCTGCTGGGCAGACGCTGCTGCTGTGCTGCTGGAACCTCCCTGTGGAGACTGGCAAGTGATCTAACTCCTCAGGACAGCCAGCAGCTGGCCGGGGGGAGCCAGGCCACCAGCAGAATTCACCCTTTACTCTCCTGCTCTGGGAGCCAGAAAGGCAGAGCACTAGAGGCGAGAGCATGTAGGCGGTGAGGTCTCACCGAGCGGGGTTCAAGTCTTGCCTCTGCCAGGCACTCATCACACAATCTTAGACAGATGACTTCATGTCTCACACCTTCAGTTTCCTCATTTGTAAAATGAAGTAATAGCAGTCCTACCTCATGGGTTATTGGGAGGCCGAAAAGAGGTATCAGAGGCAAAAAAAATCAATGAGAAGGCAAAAAAGAGTACATTAGCTATTGGGGGCTTTATTCTAGTCCATCCTGTGAGCATTAAGCTTATTTCTGCAACAATGTTTTGCCTTAAAGGTGAGAGGGTAGTCTCCAATACAGAAGAGCAGAGAGGTGGTGGAGTTGGGGAGAGGTTGTGCTTTGCAATATAGAAATGGCACAGAAAAGACATTTTGAAGGGAGAAATCGTTAAATTAGAAGAATCAGAAACGTCCAGAGAGGTACTTCAGTGATCCCACAGTCCAGCCATCCTTAGACATTTTCCAGGGAAGGTTGCTCAGGGCTTGTGTCTCCTGATGCAGAAAGCCCTTGGGTGAGCCCTAATTCTGTTATTCACTGTTAAATAACCCAAATTCTGTTATTTGGCAAGAGATTGGATTCCCTGAGCCTCAACTTCCTTGTTAATCTTTTTTTGTTTTTGTTTCTGCTTCTTTTTTTTTTCAGCTTCCTTGTTTATAATTGTCGTTGTTCAGTCCCTCAGTCTTGTCACTTTTTGTGACCCCATGGACTACAGCACGCTGGGCTTCCCTGTCCTTCACCATCTCCTAGAGTTTGCTCAAACTCATGTCCATTGAGTTGGTGATGCCATCCAACCATCTCATCCTCTGTTGTCCCCTTCTCTTTCTACCTTCAATCTTTCCTGGCATCAGGGTCTTTTCTGATGAGTCAGTTCTTTGCATCAGGTGGCCAAAATATTGGAGTTTCAGCTTCAGCATCAGTCCTTCCAATGTATATTCAGGGTTGATTTCCTTTAGGATTGACCGATTTGATCTCCTTGCAGTCCAAGGGACTCTCAAGAGTCTTCTCCAACACCACAGTTTGAAAGCATCAGTTCTTCAGCACTCAGCCTTCTTTATGGTCCAATTCTCACATCCATACATGACTACTGGAAAAACCATAATTTTTATAATTAAGAATATTTATAATACCAATTATATATTACTATTCATAACCCATGAGGTTGTTGTGGACATTCATTGTTGGTTCAAGGCCACCATCTGTGTCTCCATATGACCATTTCACAAGAGATCAGGTATGACTGTGAAAGGGGGACCAGGTGATGGGTCTCTACTGATGTTCCACATAATCTGGGTCCCCACTTACTGGTGTCATAGGGAGTCTGAGCAATGTCTTTCTTTGTGCGGAGCCAACAGACCTGCAGAGATGGAGTTCCACTAAATGGTGTGTACACCAGCTCAGAGCCTTTGAGCCTACGTCACTAAAGGCAAATCAGTGCAGTCAATTTCCTGTCTCTCTCATGGGGTTAATTTCCCTTGCTTTTGGTTGGGCAAAAGTTGATTTTGAAAACACCCCTTATAATAGGTGTTTGAAAACACTTGAGTGTCGGTAGAGCCTATTAAATTCTAACAGCTCTGCTGGCAGGTAAAGCACATTTATAGGCTTAAAAAAAAATAACCATGTTGTTTGCCTTTCGGACTGCTGGGGCCATTCTGGAGTGATTTTGTGCTTAAGGTCAAGGAATTTTGAGGGATGGATTTCTGTTTCTCAATTCGCTCTCCTCACATTGTCCTTCTATGCAGTAGTATTAACTGGAGGATTGTTTATCAGCCTCTAGCTGAAACTGATCTTGCCAGAAATCCATTTCTTCTATTCAACCAAATATATCTACGTTTTAGTTGTCAGTACCTCAAAGGAATTATGCTACCTCTGGGCTTTTCCTGTTCTAACTTTCTCCAAATGTTTGAATGTCCAAAGGTGGCTGTTAAAAAAAAATCAACTCTGCAATTCTACAGGGTGGAATTCTGGCACATGTAAGGCTATTTGGTTGAGTAAATAAATATCCTGGGCCTTGAAGTTTTTGCTGAGGGAGAAAGATCTAGAACAGAAGAGAGGTTGAAGCAAGGTCTAGCTTTCTGAGAGACAGAGGAGAGAATATATTGAGACTAAAAAAGTGCCTGCAGAGGAGTCTAGGTTCGACAGACGAGGGAAGAAAGGGGTCACATTGGCTGTCCACGCTCGGCTGCAGTATTTAGCAGGAAGATGCAGTCCTCTGGGGTAAAGTATTTGGGATGCATTTCAGAGCCAGAGGGAGTGGCCGCAATGGAAAGAAATGGGAAAGGTTGAGACAGGGAATTTCATCCTCTAAGACTTAGACGATTTCAACTGGCACATTGACCTGTGGTTTTGAGACCACGAGGCAGTGAGAAATGGACTGCCTGAACACCAGCTGAAGTTTTCAACATGGTGCAGAGTCATAAAATGATGTCAGGACATCAGAAAATGTGTTTAGACTAGGTTCTGTTTTACTTTGTGGGAATTCAGTTCAAAGAATCAGTCATTTTTTCATATGGCTAATGTTACTGATTTACAAAGAATTCCTCTCACAGGCAAACATAAAAAGACCTAAAACCCCGTAATTAAATGCCTGCTCCAGCCACAAAGTCAGACTGTCTTAAACCATCCCTTTCAAACATAGAATACACATCTCTCAGCATCCATTAAAAACCTGTAGATTTTTTCCCTCCCTTTATCCATTCTTGGAACTCCTGTCAAACCAGGTTCCATATGAGAAGACAATCAGCAATGGAAGGTATTTCGAGTCAATTCTTGTTGCTTTGCTAGTATTTTCTACTGATTTGTAAAGTAGGCTTGTAACCCTTCTTTCATTCTTGTCAAGTGTGTCAAAAAAAAACCTTAAAGTGTAACATGGCTAATATGAGTGAATGATGACACGGAGATGGGGAATTCCTTCCCGACTCCACTTCTTGGAGTCAAGCTGCAACCACTGGCACCTTTGTGTATGCAACTCTAAGGGTTATAAATGTTCCAACTCTGTGAGATGAGATGGAGCAGTGTAGCTGCTTGAATGTGCTCTTCTAGGTAATAGAGGGACAAGATCTTCGATTTCTGGCTGCTTCTCAGCAAGTGATGACACTGTATTTTCCCCAGCCCCCACAAGGCCCCTCTTCAGTAATCAAATCTGATTATGGTAGACTGAATAATGGTCTCTAAAGATATCTACATTCTAACCCGGAGAACCTGTGAATGTTATCTTACATGGAAAAGTAAATTTTGAAGCTGTGATTACATTAAAGACCTCGAGATAGGACAGTCCTGAAATTAGAACTATCTTTTGGTATCCATCGGAGAAGGCAACGGCACCCCACTCCAGTACTCTTGCCTGGAGAATCCCATGGACGGAGGAGCNGGCATGCCTTGTTTCTCTGTTTGCGATCGGATCTGCCCACCGGAGGGGCTGCCCCTCGCGCTGCAGCGGTCTTGCCAGCTGGACGCCCAGAGAAAGACATCACGGAAGGGTCTCCGGAGCCGATTTACCATCTGCCCCTCCCCTCCCCTCCCCCTCTCTGTAGCAAAAATGCAATTTGTTTGACCTCTGGGGAGGTTTAAAACCTCCGCTCCTTAATTGCCCCCCTCCCCCCATTATTATTATTTTTTTTTAAGAGAGGAGGAAAGAGGGGGAAACTGCCAGAAAAGAAAAGAACCATTTAAGCCATCCTTGCTAGCCTGCCCTGCATTCTCAGCTGGCAGTAAGAATTCCCAATAGATGAAAACTAAGGAGCCCAGCTCATTGCGGGTGCCTAGTTTTCGTCTGTTGGGACTAAGTGGGTCCTTTTCGCAGGGGCCAGCTTTCCCAAACAGAAGAGAGGCGTGGTTTTCCAGAAGTGACTATTCATTTTTCCTTCCGTGGTAGTTATTTCCCTATAACTTGAAACATGTGATGAAGAGTCTACTCTATGCCAAGCACCAGGCTGACTCTGAGATCCAGAAACGGGGAACACAGAGTTCCCCCCAGACATGTTTCTCAGCAGGGCTGGGGTGAGCCGGTTGAGGAGCAGACCCTTCAGGGCCCTTCCTGAAAAGGCTCTGGGTGCTTCTGCTCCAGGAGGCCCTGCCAGAGCTGATGGTGGGGGCTTAAAACTGGGGCCACTGGGATGCATTTCCACAAGGAAAGGGGACAGATGGCGAGAGAGAGAGGAGATGCACTGGGAGGAATATGATCCTTGGATGGGTGGGACAGAGGGGAAGGGGCCGAAGGGGCTCTTATCCCCAGAGGAAAAGATGCCTGCCTTCCTTTTTATGAAACTGGGGAGGAAACTTGAGAGAGGATGTCAGTCATTTAGAGGGTGGGAGAGAAGAGGATGTGGGCAGGCTCAGCTTTCTTGACCTTTTATTTTGTTGGGAAGTAGGAACTTTTTTAGGAAGCAGGAATTAATGGCATTTACTGGGGAGAGGGGAAGCAGTTGGTTTAGTAGGACTTAGAAAGTTAAAGGCAGATGTTTCTTAGAGACCATTCAGTTCCAGGTCCTCATTTTATCCATTGTAAAGCCAATGCAGGGGATTCAAGAGGGTTTGATTCCTGGGTTGGGAAGATCCCCTGGAGGCAGAAATGGCAACCCACTCCGGTATTGTTACCTGGAAAATCCCATGGACAGAGGAGCCTGGTAGACTACAAAATACAAAATACTCTTTGCTATGGGGTTGCAAAAAGTCAGATACAACCAAGCACACACACACACGGAAGGATTGAGAAATTTCCTAAGGTAGTATATTGATGAGGGGTGGAGCTGAGACTCGGATGCAGGTCTGCTGGCTCTTAGGTCAGGGACCGCTGCTCTGCAGGATGCTCCCTGCATCCCCGAGGGTGCATCACTGTTCTGCATCCAGCTAGGAGGATGGGGTTGTGGTGGCAGACTTGGGTAAGACCTCCTGGGATTCTTGACCAACTGGATGATGAGGTTGGTTCCAGTGTCTTTGGTCCATTTAGAGGTGCGGAGTCAGTGCAGAGGGAAACCTCGTGTGGTTAAAGGTCATCCAGGGTCACCCCAGGTCACTGCACCACGAGCAAAGCTCTCCTGCAATGGGAGTTACAGAGCAATGCCGTTCTGCAGGCTCTAAAGTATTTTTGCTGACCCAGGATTATTCACCTTCCCATCAACAAGTTCCTACTCTTGCCAAAGGAAATAGTAAATGCTTCCACTGAAAAGCCACAGAGTAGGAACTGACCTAAAAACTTGTAGTTTCTGAGCAGAAATGTGCCAGACCACAGGAATACAAATAACCTGTTGGTTACTGCCCAGGATCTGTGCCAATGTTATTACACTCATTGTACAGATGGGGAAACCTAAGTGGAAAGATGGATGATTTCCAAAGATTCATCCAAAGGCAATAATAAAACTCACAGTTTAATGTTTGTTATGCTTATTCCTAAATCTTCCTCTCTCTGATTACCTCATATTTCCGTGGAATGTGCAAGAAGCATTGACTAGGACGTTAAGAATAGACCATAGAGTTTTTCCATGAGGTCTGGCTGGAGTCTGGTGAACCTCAACTCCAGCCACTTATATAATTTTTTGAGGCATCTAGTGAAAAAAAAAAAGGTATAATAAAATGGTTGTAATATATTTTATATGTTTGAATTTAGGGGATGGCAAACTATGGCTTGCAGACCAAATCTGGCCTGCAGCCTGTTTTTGAACAGCCCATGAGCTAAGAATGAATTTTACATTTTAAAAGGGTCATTAAAAACAAAAATAAAAGCTCAAAACAAAGAACATACTACAGAAACTGTATGTGCCTAGAAAGCCTGACATGTTTACTAACTGGTCCTACAGAAAAGGTTGGTTGCTCCTGATAACAAATGAAGCCCCCAAAGCCAATGAGATGTGCTTTCATTATAACAAGATAACTATAGATTTATCGCAACTATTCGTTTACTGTATACTAGAAGTAGTGTGGCCTTGTAAGGAGAGCTCAGTTCCAAGTTGTTGGACCACTGCTGCTTACTCCAATCATCCTGGCTAATCTCATTATATTCGTTTGGACATAAGGCCAAAGGTGAGCCTTGGTGGCCTTTGTGACCCCAAGGCTTGACCCCACAGTCCTCATGACCCCTGATCCAGGGTAACATGTTCTGGGTTTCCTTTGAGCTGGAAAGGAGAAGCAATCCGTTCTCCTCTTAGCAAAGATTTGGCATTTTAGTTTGCTTGCCTTGCCTTAGGAAGCTCATCTATCTGTGGGGCAAGAGTCCTTCGTTTGTCCTGGGGCAGCTGAGCCCTGGATGGCAGGACGCACGCCACCAGTGGACACTGGCTCCCTAGCCAGCATGTGCACCCACAGCTTCACGATACCCATTGTAAATTAACCGGAGGGCTGTCCCTGCAGACAGGGAGGGCTGACAAAGAACTGCCAACTCTGCTGGGCAGACGCTGCTGCTGTGCTGCTGGAACCTCCCTGTGGAGACTGGCAAGTGATCTAACTCCTCAGGACAGCCAGCAGCTGGCCGGGGGGAGCCAGGCCACCAGCAGAATTCACCCTTTACTCTCCTGCTCTGGGAGCCAGAAAGGCAGAGCACTAGAGGCGAGAGCATGTAGGCGGTGAGGTCTCACCGAGCGGGGTTCAAGTCTTGCCTCTGCCAGGCACTCATCACACAATCTTAGACAGATGACTTCATGTCTCACACCTTCAGTTTCCTCATTTGTAAAATGAAGTAATAGCAGTCCTACCTCATGGGTTATTGGGAGGCCGAAAAGAGGTATCAGAGGCAAAAAAAATCAATGAGAAGGCAAAAAAGAGTACATTAGCTATTGGGGGCTTTATTCTAGTCCATCCTGTGAGCATTAAGCTTATTTCTGCAACAATGTTTTGCCTTAAAGGTGAGAGGGTAGTCTCCAATACAGAAGAGCAGAGAGGTGGTGGAGTTGGGGAGAGGTTGTGCTTTGCAATATAGAAATGGCACAGAAAAGACATTTTGAAGGGAGAAATCGTTAAATTAGAAGAATCAGAAACGTCCAGAGAGGTACTTCAGTGATCCCACAGTCCAGCCATCCTTAGACATTTTCCAGGGAAGGTTGCTCAGGGCTTGTGTCTCCTGATGCAGAAAGCCCTTGGGTGAGCCCTAATTCTGTTATTCACTGTTAAATAACCCAAATTCTGTTATTTGGCAAGAGATTGGATTCCCTGAGCCTCAACTTCCTTGTTAATCTTTTTTTGTTTTTGTTTCTGCTTCTTTTTTTTTTCAGCTTCCTTGTTTATAATTGTCGTTGTTCAGTCCCTCAGTCTTGTCACTTTTTGTGACCCCATGGACTACAGCACGCTGGGCTTCCCTGTCCTTCACCATCTCCTAGAGTTTGCTCAAACTCATGTCCATTGAGTTGGTGATGCCATCCAACCATCTCATCCTCTGTTGTCCCCTTCTCTTTCTACCTTCAATCTTTCCTGGCATCAGGGTCTTTTCTGATGAGTCAGTTCTTTGCATCAGGTGGCCAAAATATTGGAGTTTCAGCTTCAGCATCAGTCCTTCCAATGTATATTCAGGGTTGATTTCCTTTAGGATTGACCGATTTGATCTCCTTGCAGTCCAAGGGACTCTCAAGAGTCTTCTCCAACACCACAGTTTGAAAGCATCAGTTCTTCAGCACTCAGCCTTCTTTATGGTCCAATTCTCACATCCATACATGACTACTGGAAAAACCATAATTTTTATAATTAAGAATATTTATAATACCAATTATATATTACTATTCATAACCCATGAGGTTGTTGTGGACATTCATTGTTGGTTCAAGGCCACCATCTGTGTCTCCATATGACCATTTCACAAGAGATCAGGTATGACTGTGAAAGGGGGACCAGGTGATGGGTCTCTACTGATGTTCCTCATAATCTGGGTCCCCACTTACTGGTGTCATAGGGAGTCTGAGCAATGTCTTTCTTTGTGCGGAGCCAACAGACCTGTAGAGATGGAGTTCCACTAAATGGTGTGTACACCAGCTCAGAGCCTTTGAGCCTACGTCACTAAAGGCAAATCAGTGCAGTCAATTTCCTGTCTCTCTCATGGGGTTAATTTCCCTTGCTTTTGGTTGGGCAAAAGTTGGTTTTGAAAACACCCCTTATAATAGGTGTTTGAAAACACTTGAGTGTCGGTAGAGCCTATTAAATTCTAACAGCTCTGCTGGCAGGTAAAGCACATTTATAGGCTTAAAAAAAAATAACCATGTTGTTTGCCTTTCGGACTGCTGGGGCCATTCTGGAGTGATTTTGTGCTTAAGGTCAAGGAATTTTGAGGGATGGATTTCTGTTTCTCAATTCGCTCTCCTCACATTGTCCTTCTATGCAGTAGTATTAACTGGAGGATTGTTTATCAGCCTCTAGCTGAAACTGATCTTGCCAGAAATCCATTTCTTCTATTCAACCAAATATATCTACGTTTTAGTTGTCAGTACCTCAAAGGAATTATGCTACCTCTGGGCTTTTCCTGTTCTAACTTTCTCCAAATGTTTGAATGTCCAAAGGTGGCTGTTAAAAAAAAATCAACTCTGCAATTCTACAGGGTGGAATTCTGGCACATGTAAGGCTATTTGGTTGAGTAAATAAATATCCTGGGCCTTGAAGTTTTTGCTGAGGGAGAAAGATCTAGAACAGAAGAGAGGTTGAAGCAAGGTCTAGCTTTCTGAGAGACAGAGGAGAGAATATATTGAGACTAAAAAAGTGCCTGCAGAGGAGTCTAGGTTCGACAGAGGAGGGAAGAAAGGGGTCACATTGGCTGTCCACGCTCGGCTGCAATATTTAGCAGGAAGATGCAGTCCTCTGGGGTAAAGTATTTGGGATGCATTTCAGAGCCAGAGGGAGTGGCCGCAATGGAAAGAAATGGGAAAGGTTGAGACAGGGAATTTCATCCTCTAAGACTTAGACGATTTCAACTGGCACATTGACCTGTGGTTTTGAGACCACGAGGCAGTGAGAAATGGACTGCCTGAACACCAGCTGAAGTTTTCAACATGGTGCAGAGTCATAAAATGATGTCAGGACATCAGAAAATGTGTTTAGACTAGGTTCTGTTTTACTTTGTGGGAATTCAGTTCAAAGAATCAGTCATTTTTTCATATGGCTAATGTTACTGATTTACAAAGAATTCCTCTCACAGGCAAACATAAAAAGACCTAAAACCCCGTAATTAAATGCCTGCTCCAGCCACAAAGTCAGACTGTCTTAAACCATCCCTTTCAAACATAGAATACACATCTCTCAGCATCCATTAAAAACCTGTAGATTTTTTCCCTCCCTTTATCCATTCTTGGAACTCCTGTCAAACCAGGTTCCATATGAGAAGACAATCAGCAATGGAAGGTATTTCGAGTCAATTCTTGTTGCTTTGCTAGTATTTTCTACTGATTTGTAAAGTAGGCTTGTAACCCTTCTTTCATTCTTGTCAAGTGTGTCAAAAAAAAACCTTAAAGTGTAACATGGCTAATATGAGTGAATGATGACACGGAGATGGGGAATTCCTTCCCGACTCCACTTCTTGGAGTCAAGCTGCAACCACTGGCACCTTTGTGTATGCAACTCTAAGGGTTATAAATGTTCCAACTCTGTGAGATGAGATGGAGCAGTGTAGCTGCTTGAATGTGCTCTTCTAGGTAATAGAGGGACAAGATCTTCGATTTCTGGCTGCTTCTCAGCAAGTGATGACACTGTATTTTCCCCAGCCCCCACAAGGCCCCTCTTCAGTAATCAAATCTGATTATGGTAGACTGAATAATGGTCTCTAAAGATATCTACATTCTAACCCGGAGAACCTGTGAATGTTATCTTACATGGAAAAGTAAATTTTGAAGCTGTGATTACATTAAAGACCTCGAGATAGGACAGTCCTGAAATTAGAACTATCTTTTGGTATCCATCGGAGAAGGCAACGGCACCCCACTCCAGTACTCTTGCCTGGAGAATCCCATGGACGGAGGAGCCTGGTGGGCTGCAGTCCATGGGGTCGCAAAGAGTCGGACACGACTGAGCAACATCACTTTCACTTTTCACTTTTATGTACTGGAGAAGGAAATGGTAACCCACTCCTGTGTTCTTGCCCGGAGAATCCCAGGGACAGGGGAGCCTCGTGGGCTGCCATCTATGGGGTTGCACAGAGTCGGACACGACTGAAGTGACTTAACATTTGGTAGCCATGGAGTATTGGTTCTAGGACTGGCCTTCAATATCAAGTGCTCAAGTGGCATAGTCGACCTACTGTATCTGTTGTTCCACATCGTGGATCCAACCAACCTCATATCATGTAGTATTGTAGTACTTACGGGAGAAAAAAAAATCTGTCATAAGTGGACCCACACGGTTCAAATCTGTGTTGTTCGAGGGTCAGCTGAAATCACACGTGTCATTGTAAGAGGGAGGCAGAGAGACATTTGACTATAGGGGAAAAGAAGTTAGTGTGAAGATGGTGTCAGATTGGAAAGATGTGGCCACAAGCAAAGGGATGTTGGCCACCAGTGGAAGCTGGAAGGGACGAGGGATAGATTCGCCCCTTGGCGTCTCCAGAAGGGTGCAGCCCTCACCACCCCTTGATTTTAGCCCACCAGATGCCTTGCAGGCACTGGCCCCCAGGACTCTTAAGAAAATGAATTCTGTGCATTGCATGTGTGTGTGTGTGTGCGCTCAGTCATGTCCGATTCTTTGCGACCCCAGTAGGGGTCCTCTAGCTCACCAGGCTCCTCTGTCCATGGGATTTTCCAGGTAAGAACACCGGCACGGGTTGCCATTTCCCTCTCCATTTAAGTCATTAAGTTTATGGTAGTTTGCTACAGCAGTAATAGGACACCAATACACTGTTCATGTCTGATTTGCTGAAGAATGAGGGAACACAGCTCTCTGGCTCTCGTTTGACTGCTCCTGGCACACGGAAGAGCTGCCTGCCTCATGCAGGACGCTGGCAGCATGACCTCAGGGAGGCAAGTGCGCGTGTTCCCAGTGTATACGTTTGGGCTAACTCTCAAAGCAGAGCTATTTGAAAGGAAGAGCGTTCGGCGGATGGTGGCTCTTTCCGTAGAATAACGAGTGAGTGAGTGTGCTCTGATCTACGCCTCCTGGCCCAGGTAAAGAGGTTGAGTTGTTTAAGCACATCTTAGAAAAAGTTCTAATTTTAAAGCTAATATTATCTGGAAATTCTTCCAAAGGACAACAGAAAATGCCCCCAAATGTCTGTCAGTACGTTTTAGAGTCACTTGCATTTGAAGATGTTTCAGAAACGCTCCTAACTTGTGCAGGGAGGTACTTGATTTTTCTGGGGATGTCTGAGCTCTGGTGAGGTTAAGAAGTTGCCATGGGAGTTGCATGGAGCTTGTTTCAGGCCCTTTTTGCTTATTCTCCAGTTCCACACTCACACCTTGATATCCCCTAACACTGCCTGGTTCTGCGTTTCACTTACTGCAAGGCTGAATGATCAGCTGACTGAATCAACTAATCCGTGTACTTGACTCATGACTACTTTTCCCTCTTCCCTCCCTGGCAAGCGTCCTTCTCGTTGGGTTAACCATGTGCTTTTAACACCAGCCTCTTGGAGACGGGGTTATCCTCTGCCTTGACAGGGTCATTGAATTTCAGAGTCAGAAAGGAGCTTTATTAAGCACGTCAATTCCAACTCTAGTGAAATAATTAACTCGGGGCTCGGACAGTCTGGAGGAGGAACCGTGAGGCCCAGGGGGCCCGAGCTGTAGCAGGAGATGTTGGGACATGCGGCACGTGGGCTACTCCACGAGAAGCGCTGGCAGGACTGGGCAGCTGATGGAGTGGGTAGAGGCAAGCAGTTGAGACCTTCATTTTGGGGGGACAAACTTTCTGTGACGAACACTCTAGAGTCCCTTTTTCTTTGTTCCTGCAGAGGTAGTACTTGGCCTGCTCTGCCTCCTCTGGCATGTGCCGGGCACATCTGTGGTTAGGTTTTGCTAAACCTGGGGCCCGTGGATAACCTGGATGCCCAAAGTACTTGGGCAAAGGCGCCTACATTGCAACAATACTTCACTGAGATGCTGGGCTATCTGGGGAAAGAGCAAGCAGTCAGGTGAACCAGAAAGATCCATTTAACCAACTTAGAAGATGGGCGGTTTTGATGAGAGCATTAACCTTCTCCAGGCTGACTGTCATTTCCACGTGACAGCTGCGTGCCTGGCATTTCCAAGGAGTCTTTCATCTCTAAGAGAAGCAGGGGAAGCGGGGTCGCATCTAATATATTAAAAGCAGAAAGGAAACGTTGAAGCAGTTTGGTGCCCTTTGGCCTCTGGGTCTTTTCTCCCCACTGAGGTGGTATGTATTTTAAAGGCCTAACCTAGGAGCTGTTTTGAAAGACCAGGTTAAAGAACAGCTAAACTTAGATTTGCCTTTAAAATGTCAGAAACTGTCTACCCTGGTGGATGGGCAGAGGATTCATTCTTTTGGGAGCTGGGCCCTGAATCATTTAGGATTCTTTTAGTTGCAAGTGACAGAAAGCCAAGTTTGAATTTATTTTATTACAAAAAACGATGTGTGTCTTGGGTATCTGAACTGTCTTGTTAAAGACGGGGCCCTTGGCATAGATGAAGACAGGCTCCCTCGTGTCACTGAGGTTGGCCACTGTCTCTTCCTTTGGGTGGGCTTGATTTTCATGCATTCCCTCCCTCACTGCTTGTAAGAGCGCTGCCAGCCACTGGAAAATACACACGTCTAGGTTCAGATCCAGTCATCGTGAGAAGCGACTTTCCTACAAATAACACAAAGGTTTGGAA
Organism: Oreotragus oreotragus; assembly: GCA_006410675.1. Classification (NCBI taxonomy): domain Eukaryota; kingdom Metazoa; phylum Chordata; class Mammalia; order Artiodactyla; family Bovidae; genus Oreotragus; species Oreotragus oreotragus. Next base: position 736,107 of record SJYX01010814.1, on the reverse strand, counting down.
ATCGGAGCCCCCTTGCTCCTAATTGGCTGAATGGGTCAGCCCTGAGACAGTTACTGTGAAAGAGGCATTGACCGCGGCCTCTCAGACTTTAATTGCACACGAATCATCTGGGAATTTTGTTAAAAGGCAGATGCTGACTCAGAAGGTCTCAGGTGAGAACCTGAGATTCTGCATTTCTAATAAACTCCCAGATGATGCTGAGGCTGCTGATCTAAGGACTGTACCTGAGACTAGGCTTGTTGGCTTCACTTAGATGGCGTTTTCCAGCCATATAGCCTGAGGGTAGACTTGGGTTCAACTGAGGACAAGAGCTGAGTCTGGTGGGGAATAGGGAAGAAGGAGCCCTTAGAACAAGTTGCAACATTGTTGTGGCATTAGGGCCGGAGCCGATCTGTTGGCCAAAGAGCACATTTCTGCTAATGGCTCTCTGGGTTGCACTCAGTGATGTTTGGGGATGTCTGAGCTGTGCCTAGCCTCGGTAATTGAAGAGAGGGAAGAAGTGATCCTTAGATGCAAGATAGAAGATAAGCCAGTCTCAGAAACTGCGCTCGTGATTATCATCATTGCTCTCAATTATTAACTGAGGAAGGACCAGCACGTGTCTGGTGTGGGTAGAGATTTTGTTTACGCGCCAGCCCAGAGAGACCCAGAAAGGAAACCAAAGAAGAGGCATGAATTATAAATACGGATCCTGCCATGGGAAGCTGCTGGAAGCTCGGGCGCCTGCAGTGGAGAAGGGGGTCTCGAGGCTGAAGCTCCGGAACCGCAAAGTGGGGTTAATGCGCCACACAGGAACCTGCACTCTGCGGCACGGGACGGCTCCTTAGCGGACCAGCATCCACGCTGCTGGTGACAGAGGATGGATGCAGAGACAGGAACCGCAACTCGGAGAATCTCTGAAGGAACTTACATTTCTGTTACATGGGAAGACATACTGCCTAAAGTTGTTGTTGTTGTTTTTAATGTAATTGCTTTGAATATTATATTGTGATAAAGAGGTGGGTGGACCTGGGGTAATTAGTTGATAAACCATGATAACGAGAGATGGTATTCTGGAAAACATTTGTTTAGAATGTGGCATTTAAGGGGGATTAGTTGCATAATTTAGGTATTTGAATATCACCATGTAATAAATAATAATGATAACCACAATAATCCCAGCTTGATGGGGGCCCTGCTGGTTAGAGAATGTTCTAGCTAGGTTACCAGATGGAGAACTGTAATTAGACTCCTTCAAGACATGAAGGCAGCATCACTTTTTGCCTCTCATCACCTTTTCCTTCCCTTCATTTCTCAGCATCCTGATGTCTTCTGGCTGTGGCAAGCAATCTCTCTCTCCCAGCCCCCTCCCTTCCCTCTCCCTCCTTCCTCCCCCACCCCCATTTTTATCTCTCCTAGAGCCGAAGCTGTTAGTGTTTTGCTGCTGGGAATCCTGGCGTTGTGCAAGGTCTTTACACGTATCTTATCAAGTGAGCCCTGTGCCGTCTCTTAAATCCTCAGGGTAGGAAGATGTCAAGACATTAGCTACAGCCAGTGAGGTGTCAGAGGGTTTCTAATGCCATATAGACACATGTTGGATTGATCCTCTTCTCTCCCCAAAAGTATCCTGGTTTCCTTAGCAGAAAAGTTAAGTCAGAACATTTTTCTTATTTGAATTTAGTCAGGCAGGTGGTTCCTGAACCTTCCTTCTCCAGGTCCTGAGCACCTACACACTCGAGCTCTGGGAGACCACCATCGCCACCATCCACAGGCTGCAACAAAGATGCTTCCTGCTTCTGTTTGCGTCTCAGCAACGTCCCCATCTTTTCTGCTGAAAATTCTCTTTCTTTATGGATGTTCCTTCCCACTTTCTCCTTCCTCCTTTCATCAGTACTTTAAAGGGTCTAATTCTTGCGCAGAATGAAAGCTAACGGAAGATACCCAATCAGGCCGATTCTCCAAGCTTAATTCGAGGTGACAGGTTAACAACAGGAAACAGAGAACAGTCATGAGTCATCACCCTCTGGGTGCTGGTGTAAGAACAACTGGCCTCAAAAGTAGGGGAGAGAAATGTGGTCTTAGAGACCTGAGTAGAGGCATCCACCCTGCTGTGTGACCTGCTAGCGCCTGACCTTCACTCACCTCAGCATTTAACACGTTCTCTGACAACTGATTTTAACTGCAGATTTTCCCCATTAACACAGTAACCACCCTTCTGCCCACCACCACCATGCCAGGATTAAGTCTCCCCCATTCACCCATGCATTTCCAGGGTCAAGCTCAGTGCCTGCCTCAAGTAGGTGCTCAAAACACATGCATTGAATTCGTTTATTAACTCATCTCTTCAGGGCAGGTGTACCAGGAGGAGAGGAAACTCTTCTGCTTATAGAGTAGTGGTGGTGGTTTAGAGTAGCAATCCGTTGAAATAGACCTTGTTGAAACATAGTGAACAATTTTAAATTGGCCCAGGATCTAGGGGAAAACAAACAAACAAACCAGAAATACATGTAGGGGTGGGGAGGAGGGTGGGAAAGTACACAGAAGGATTGGGATAGTAAAGGATCCTAAAATTCTACCTAATTGAAAATTACATTTCTTAGTTTTCTTTTTCTCAAGTAAATTTATTGAAATACAGTAAATTGAGTACACAAATCACAAAGCTGTCGGGAGCATATACATCTTGATGGATGTTCACAAAGGGCACAAACTTGGATCACCGACCTCAGATGAAGAAACCATCCTGCCAGTATACCAGAAACCACCCCAGACCCTTCCCAACAGAGAGAACTCTTATCCTGATGTCCATTCCTGCAGTTTTGCCTGTTTTGAGCATTATGTAAATGGACTCATACAACATGTTCTCTTTTATGCTTCGCTTCTTTTCTTCACTGCTATTTTAATCCGGCAGTAATCCATCCTTTTCATGGATGTATCGTTTTCCACTTTATGGGTCTGCCACTATATTTAACTGTCTGCCTTATTGTTGACAGCAATTGTTTCTTTCCTTTTTTTTTTTTAGGAAAAAAATAGTTTTTTTAGCAGGGAAGGGCGGGGGCTGGGAGAGAGAGAGATTGCTTGCCACAGCCAGAAGACGTCAGGATGCTGAGAAAATAGCTGTGATGTGTGCTCTTGAACGCCTTCTCATGCCCATAAATTGGGTATATACGTGTACGAAGACTAATGCAGGATTGCCAGTCATGTGCATGCTCAGCTTCGGTAGATACTGCTGTTTTCTGACTTCTTCTTGTTCAGTGGCTAAGTCGTGTCCAACTCTTTGCCATCCCATGGACTGCAGCATGCCAGGCTTCCCTGTCCTTCACTATCTCCCGAAGTTTGCTCACACTCATGTCCATTGAGTCAGTAATGCCATCCAGCCATCTCATCCTCTGTCACCCCCTTTTCCTCCTGCCTTCAGTCTTTCCCAGAATCTGGGTATTTGCACACCCACCAACATTCAGTGAAAGTTCCCATCTTCCTATTTTCTTGCCAACAGTTTAGTATTGCTGTCTTATCAATATTAATCGGCATTGTTTTGTGGTTTAGATTTACATTTTCCTGATGACTGATGGAGTTGAACAGTTTTTACCTGTTGGTTATTTGGGTGTCCTCTTTATGACATGCCTGCTCATGTCTCTGTATGTTATTTTGCAGATATTTTTGGCATGTTGTGTTTGTTCATTTTAAAGGGACTTTAGACATTATGACCTTGGCTTTCTTAAAAATGTGTCTATTATAGTACCAGAGCCCTTTCTTGAGATGAAATCTTAGGGAGAAGACCAAGATGCAAACTAGGTCAAAGCAGAAATGTTCTCAGAGGAGGGCAGAGAAGCTCAGAGTGCTTCCCATCCACCACCCCTATTATATTCCAGTGAACCTGAAAACACTGCCTTATAGCAAAGACAGTTTTTAAGAGCCAAGATAACAAGTGAGCCAATAAAAATCCTCATAAATACTTTATGAAATATTTGCTAACAATAAAGATAACAGGAGACATAAGACCCTGAAAGGCATTTTCACAACTTGAATGGGTTATAATGGACATTATACTATTAATTTCCATTCATGCTCTCTTGCTCAATGGCGACTTTGCGTGGTCTCTCTCATCTTGTGGGCAAGTTACAATATGCTTCAGTATTGCTTTGATTCACTACGAACACATGCACACAAAGAGATGGTGTGTGTGTGTGTTTGGGCATGCATACACATGGCTGCCTACCCTCTCCTTTCTTCCAAATGCTCAGTGCTCTTCTGATTTTATAACTTAGATTTGGTTATTCCCATGTCCTAAATCCAGCCTTGGTCTCACAGACACAAAAGTACTTGGATTTTTCAAGTGGAAAAAATTGGGGGCAAGCTTTATTTAACACAACTGGGGAGGCGTTTTTGGTTTCCAGGACCAGGGCCCAGCACTGGTCACAAGGAAAAACACTGTAGCGGTCCCTTTCCCATTTACCTCCTCCGCCTCACCAGACCCGAGAGGGCAGTGCGAGGGCTCCATCCTCCGGCTCCGCCTCCTCCCCGTTTCTCTCTCCCAGAGCTTCAGGCTCAAACTTCTATTTCGTTACTGCCATCTGTTTTACCTCCCTTTTCTTTTTCCCAATCCCCAGCTTCCTTTTCTTAAATTATCCCCAACCGGAGGGACTTGCAATCTGTAGATGCAAAAATCTAAGAGAAATATGGAAATAAATTTGCACACAATGGAATTTGGCAAAATGAAGGAGCTCAAAGATACAAAGAGATTACTGCCATCTTTTCAAACATGAGCTATCACTGCTGGTACCTGGAATGACCTTAAGTAATACACTGGATTAAAGTTTCTTCAAAAATTGGATTTTTACTATATTATGGGTATTAATATAGTTCTTAGATTTGTGGGAAGATAGTATATTTGTTTTCAGCTGGATAAAAGCTCCTTTTAAATATTTAAGTTAAAAAAAATAATTTTTCTGGCAAAACTTGTGAATTAGTGATACTTGGAAGATAATGGATGAGTCATGCTTAGTAAATCAAAAGAGTAATTTTATTATAGGACTCCTTTCTCCCGTCAGATCCAGATAAGCAGAAGTGAACACACATATGGAATCCTGCTCCTTCAGTGTAATAATGAGTGTTAGGATCAAAAAAACAATATAAAGCAGTCTATTACAATAGTTTTCAGTACAGTCTACACATCCATGGGGGTTTCCATGACACTTTGAATGTGTCCATGATGTCAAAAACTATTTTCATAATAATACTGAGATGTTATTTGCTCTTTTCAATATATTGACATCTGCACTGTTCATGCAAAAGCAATGGCAAGTAAAATGCTGGCATCTTTGGATGATTCCAGGCAGCAACACCAGCCTGCCCTGCTGGTGGTTGTATGCTTTCCCACACTGGCTGGAGAAAGAAAAGTCCATGTCACTCAACAGTGACCTTGATAAAGCAGTAAGACAGGTTAAATCTCAACACATTGCATCTTTGTCCTGTTCTGTGTGGCAAAATGGGATGTATGAATCAAGCATTCTGCTGGGTACTACATATGATGGGTGTCTCAAGGAAAGGCACTTTTGAGTTGAACTAGCCCCATTTTCTCCAAGCCAGGCTTCAGCAATATGTGAACCGTGAACTTCCAGATGTTCAAGCTGGTTTTAGAAAAGGCAGAGGAACCAGAGATCAAATTGCCAACATCTGATGGATCATGGAAAAAGCAAGAGAGTTCCAGAAAAACATCTATTTCTGCTTTATTGACTATGCCAAAGCCTTTGACTGTGTGGATCACAATAAACTGTGGAAAATTCTGAGAGAGATGGGCATACCAGACCACCTAACCTGCCTCTTGAGAAACCTATATGCAGGTCAGGAGGCAATAGTTAGAACTGGACATGGAAAAACAGACTGGTTCCAAATAGGAAAAGGAATATGTCAAGGCTGTATATTGTCACCCTGCTTATATAACTTATATGCAGAGTATATCATGAGAAACGCTGGGCTGGAATAAACACAAGCTGGAATCAAGATTGCCAGGAGAAATATCAATAACCTCAGATATGCAGATGACACCACCCTTATGGCAGAAAGTGAAGAGGAATTAAAAAGCCCCTTGATGAAAGTGAAAGAGGAGAGTGAAAAAGTTGGCTTAAAGCTAACATTCAGAAAACGAAGATCATGGCATCCAGTCCCATCACTTCNCCCTTATGGCAGAAAGTGAAGAGGAATTAAAAAGCCTCTTGATGAAAGTGAAAGAGGAGAGTGAAAAAGTTGGCTTAAAGCTAACATTCAGAAAACGAAGATCATGGCATCCAGTCCCATCACTTCCTGGGAAATAGATGGGGAAACAGTGGAAACAGTGTCAGACTTTATCTTTTTGGGCTCCAAAATCACTGTAGATGGTGATTGCAGCCATGAAATTAAAAGATGCTTACTCCTTAGAAGAAAAGTTTTGACCAACCTAGGTAGCATATTCAAAAGCAGAGACATTACTTTGCCAACAAAGGTCCATCTAGTCAAGGCTATGGTTTTCCAGTGCTCACATATGGATGTGAGAGTTGGGCTGTGAAGAAAGCTGAGTGCCAAAGAATTGATGCTTTTGAACTGTGGTGTTGGAGAAGACTCTTGAGAGTCCCTTGGACTGCAAGGAGATCCAACCAGTCCATTCTAAAGGAGGTCAGTCCTGGGTATTCATTTGAAGGACTGATGCTAAAGCTGAAACTTCAATACTTTGGCCACCTCATGCAAAGAGTTGACTCACTGGAAAAGATTCTGATGCTGGGAGGGATTAGGGGCAGGAGGAAAAGGGGATGACAGAGGATGAGATGGCTTGATGGCATCACCAACTTGATGGATATGAGTTTGAGTGAACTCCGGGAGTTGATGATGGACAGGGAGGCCTGGTATGCTGCGATTCATGGGGTCACAAAGAGTCGGACACGACTGAGCGACTGAACTGAACTGAGCCCCATTTTTGCATGGGACGTGATTTTCGTTTGAAAGAACAACTGATCAGACAAACTATGATTACTTAGACTTGGTTATTAGGCAGATATTTCCCCCAAAATGAATGAAATGGGCCTGTTACTTCAAGGGAAATAACTGACAGTGTGTATATAGCCCATGATAAAATTTGGAGAAATTTAGAATTCTGGAAAACTTGTTTTCTTTAGCATGAAGCAAGCTGATTGCTTTCCAGTACCTAAAGACTCATGATGAGATTGGTCATGATATTTACAAACGTGATTTTTGTGCCAGTATTCTTGCCAGGAAAATTTCCATGGACAGAGGAGCCTGGCAGGCTACAGTCCATGACGTTGCAAAGAATTAGACAGGACTAAGTACTAAGCACACACAAAATAAACAAAAGCTCTTTAGAGGTCTCAATAATTTTTAACCATAATTTTAAGGGTGTAAAGGAGTCTAAGAGTATAAGGACCAGTGTTCTACAAGATAGAGTTCTTGTCCTATGTTCTTATGTGATCAAAACAGTCCACTACTAATTGAGTGACCTTGGAATAAGTGTGTGTGTGTGTGTGTGTGTGTGTGTGTGTGTACATGAGCATGTATGTGTGTGTGAAAGAGATGGGAATGGGTGACAACATAAGATTTCTGCATCATAAAAATTTAAGAGAAGGGAGGGGGGCAAAGTCCAGCATGTTTTGGAGAGAGGATTTCTAGTGATTTTGTGAAAATGGAGAAGACTTTGATTGAAACTGATGGTTGACACAGAAACAGAGAATATGAATGTTGATTCAGAAATAAAAAATTGATGAAAGGTATGAATCATCTTCCTCTTCACAATATTTTATGGCAGGAAGCTTTAACATGGCCTCCAGTGATCCCACCTCCTAATTTTGGCACCATTGTGTAACCTCCTTCACTTGAGAATAAGCTGGACCTAGCAACTTGCCTCTAATCACAGGAACCGTACAGGGTGTGGGATGTCACTAGTGAAATTAGATCACAAGAGACATCTGCCCTGCTCACCCTCTCTTACTCTTTGGCTGGTTCTAAGGGAAGCCAGATGCCATGCTGTGAGCCACTTTATGAGAAACCCATGTGGTAAGGAATTGGTCAACCCCCAGCGTACAACCAGGGGCTTCCCAAGTGGCTCAGTGGTAAAGAATCCACTTGCAAATACAGGAGATGCTGGTTTGATCCCTGGGTTGGGAAGATCCCCGGGAGATGAAAGTGGCAACCCACTCCGATATTCTTCCCTGGAAAATCCCATGAACAGAGAAGCCTGGTGGGCTTCAGTTCGTAGTGTCTCAAAGAGTCAGACATGACTGAGCAGTGTAAGCACACGATCCCAGCTAACAGCTCAGGAGAAACTCAATCCTGTGATAATCATGAGGGAGCTTAGAAGCGTGTCTTCCTTTTCCAGGGTCTTCAGATCCCAGACTAACATCTTGATTGCTGCATTGCAAGGGACAGAGGGACCCAGCTGAGCTGCATCTGGATTTCTGACCCACCCAAACTGTGAGTTAATAAGTGCTTGTTGTATTAAGCTGCTAAATTATGGGGTGCTTTGTTACACGGTGATTGATGACATATGTATACATGAAAATTCATGTAAAATTTGCATATAATTTCAAGAGACTTTGATAAATCCCTGAAGCCCCATTGATGGTTTAACTATGGACCTTGTTAAGAACCGCTGCTTTAGGAAGACATTAAAGGAAAAGACAGCAAAGGAAGAAAGGAAGTAAGAACAGCAGAGTAAGTAGTGGAAGGAAAAAATCTACAGAGTATAATTAGACAGTCTTACCAGGGAAGTGAAGCAAGAACCCAACGCCTTAATGGGAAGAAAGTTTCACTACAACTTTCTAGGAGGACAGTTCCCCAAAGATAGCAGCTAAATTGGTGAGAAGCACTTCCATCATGAAATAAAATTGGCTGACTATGTAACCCAAAGAGGAAAAGACCAATGTTCTGTATTTAGGTGTGTGGGAAGAAAGTTTTCAACCCAGCCCTGTGGGGAGGAGAAGTGTAACCCCTGAGGATCCTAAAAGTGGCATCTTGGACTGAAAAAATGTACGTGTTGTAGAAAGGATGCTAAGTTACCAAAGGCCTTATGACAGCCAGTGTAATTTGCAAGTTCAGAGGTCAAGCCAGGCCCAGGCACGCCTGGCTCCAAGGATTCGGATGATGTCATGAGGTCTGTCTACTTACTTTTTTGGGTTGACCTTCAAAGGGCCAAAGATTGGGTGTGGGGTGGGCAAGTCTGCAGAGAGTACCCCAGGCTTTCTAAGCCACAAGAAGAGGCACTCAGGGAACAAGATTTTCTTCTCTCGGTGTCCACTTGTGAAATCTGGGGAGGGTCTCTGCAGGGTGTGCCGGGGAAGCCATTACCTGCTGGAGTGGGGGAAGGATAATTACCTCCAGGAAAAGGGGGTGCTCTTGTCAGAAAAAGGAGAAACGGTGTGGGGCGGGTGACATGTGTCTGCCGTAGTGAGTGACAGCAACCAGAGGCTGGGAGGGTTGCTTAGTATTTAAAGTTATGCCAACATAATATGAGAACCCGAGACTCAGCGCAGCCGTGCAGTGTTTGTGTCTCATTACAGGACACTTGGGTGTGTATTTGAATTGACTTGGAATGATGGAGTCTAATGAATAGAGTTCTGGCAGGGGTGGCGCTGGAGAAGGGATTTGGGGATGAAACCATGTATTCAGAGGCTCAGAATTTTAAGGAAAAACTCAGCCCTTTCTCCTTGTGCGTCAGCATCTGTTGTTTTTCTTCTAGAACACAAAGTGGCTTGCAGAGCCCATATCCATTTGAATAAAGGCTGAACAACCACTGCAGCAAAAGCTTAGCTGCCAGATGCTCTGCTTGTTGACTCGGTTGCATTTCTATCACCCTCTACAGTCTCTGGGTGAGGACTTCGCTCATCTGGGGACTCCCGATAGTTTTGGAATTAAAAATTGGATTCCAAATGGTAGAGATTTAATTCCTAAACACACCGAAAGAGGTGATGCCAACTATTCAATTTAGATATCCTTTGGTTGTAAATAAAGACTTATAACTGACTAAATTAAAGATCATTGTTAAAAAAAAAAAAAAGACAGTTCAGCCGAGACCCACAGTAATGTGGAACTTGGCAGGAGAGATTTCTTTGGTGGGCCATCTTTTCCCCCAATTTTCCTGTAAAATCTCACAGTGAGATTTGGTAGGACATAAGAAAATACTGAATAATATGTTAAATAATCAACATATGATGAGGTAACACATTCTTCTATAAAGTTTTTCAAATTTTAATGGCTACCATCACATGTGGATAATATAAATGTTATATTTATAATTTTTAAGAAATNCTGTGGTGTTGGAGAAGAGTCCCTTGGATTGCAAGGAGATCCAACCAGTTCATTCTAAAGAGGATCAACCCTGGGATTTCTTTGGAAGGAATGATGCTAAAGCTGAAACTCCAGTACTTTGGCCACCTCATGCGAAGAGTTGACTGATTGGAAAAGACTCTGATGCTGGGAGGGATTGGGGGCAGGAGGGGAAGGGGACGACAGAGGATGAGATGGCTGGATGGCATCACCGACTCGATGGACCAGAGTCTGAGTGATCTCCGGGAGTTGGTGATGGACAGGGAGGCCTGGCGTGCTGTGATTCATGGGGTCGCAAAGAGTTGGACACGACTGAGCAACTGAACTGAACTGAAAAAGTCATCACTTTGTCAGGAAGACAGGAGTCAAGATGCTCATGTGTAAACACTGATGTTTTATATCTAAATAGCAGTTGAAAGGTCCCAGAGCCTTTTCAGCCACTGTATCTCACTTGGTCCTGATAAGAACCACTAGTTATAAGAATAGTCAGGCAATATATGAGAATACAGAGTCAGAACGATTGAGTTTCTTTCCAACCTTCTGCACATAAGAATGAGATCTGAAATTTGATCTCAGATCTCCTGTTCCACCCTCTAACTATCTAGAGAACTAAAAATAAGTTAGGTAATAAGAAGTCGTTTCACATTCAATCACTCCAAATATAGCTGTTTCTCTCGATCCCGTACTATGCAAGTTCCCTCTTGCCCTGGAAGCTAAGTCATGATAAAAAGAATGATCTCAGACTATCTCAACTACACATGAGACAAAAATCTTCATCAGAGCAAGCATATCACCCTGAGGAATTATTCACAGCGACTAATATGACAAATAAATAATTTGGACATCCAAATTGTGAATGTTGCCCATGAATTCATCCCCTGAAGTCATATTTAGTAAGAATCTACTATGTCCCATGTGCTTCCCAGACACAAGGGCTATAAGACTGATGAAGACTTCAAGCTATTTTCATGAGAAGGAAACAATAATCAAGAAACAAATGAGTATAATAATCGCAGTTGGTGTTAGTGCTTTGAAATAGTCTGATGGGGTGATAAGATGAAGAAAAATTGGAAGGGGAGGGTAGGATGTTAGATCAGATGGTCCTGGAAGGTCTCTTTGCAAAAGTGACACTTGAGCTGAGAATATGAAACTTCCAACATATGGAAACCTGGGACAGAGCACTTTCACCTGAAGGGGCAACAAGGGCAGAAGATGAGGGAGTAAATGAGCCTGAAGTACATCAGAGTGAATAAGACAGCTGGTCCAAGAGGAGGTTGGAGGCCAGCGTGGACAGGTCGTTGGAAGCAACGGTAACAAGATGGGATCTCTTTTCTAAGGGTAACGGAATTCACTAGAGGATTTAAGGGAATAAAGTTATCTGATTTCAGCAGATTATTCATGAAATGAATTCTAGAACCTCCAAATACTGGGAAAGCTGCTCTTGAGGAATCAGCTCTCATATTATTTGCCTGACGACAGAAATGTATCTGAATGACTAGCACAAGCTCAGTGGGGCAGTCCCAGGTGCCACTCTGACTCAGAGCCTTGCTATCTGCTTGTGGAACCCACAGATTTGCAGTGTGGTCCTTGTACAAAAGATCTCAGGCAACCATGAAGAGTGAGCCCAGGGGGAGCCCTCCTGGACTCAGTCTGGCATTTATCACAGCCACAGTTGCAAAGGCAAGTTTGTGAAGCTGAGTTGACACACAGCAGGAACACGCAGGCATTGTTTTTTGGGGTTTCTTCTTCCATATTGTCTCCCAGGAAACAGACTCAGTGACACAATCCTTTTCTCCATTTCTAATTTCCGCCATCAGTGGCCAGTGATTATCTAAATGGGATTTCTCAAGTATGTCTTCAGTGTATTGAGGCTGAAGTAGTAGGCGTAAACCATGTTTTTAAGCAAGAACTACCTTCCGTATAATGATCAGTTCTTTCACTTATCCAGCCTGTCATCTGTTACCCGTAAGCACTTCCACATGCATTGGTTTATATTTGAGATATGAGACTGTTCAGCTGTGGGATCCATTTGGTAACATCAGGCACGTGTTTTAAACATGTTTAATGTTATTGCCCTATTACGTCTTGCCACAGAGCACTCCTTCCTAAGAATACAATTCTTTTTGTGAATATCACCTCATTAATCCTAGGAGAGGCAGTGACCATCATTCTCTCCGCATTTTACCAATAAGGAAACAACCACTGAGAGATTCAGAGTGAGCCAAGATGATGAGTAGCTACTATAATGGCAGAATGGTGAATGAATTCCTGGTTCTACTTGAGTTGATGCCATTACATTCTGCCCCACCTACCCTGGACCAATATGTGAAGTACTAGCAAATAAACTAACATCCATCCATAAACTTTACATGCTGGAGTCTTTACAATCCTCCAGAATCTGTTTGAGTCCCTACCATTCTGGAAGCTACTTTCTTTATCAGGCAGGTTTCATTCCTTTCAGGTTGGGCTCTAGTTTCCAACCACATTTGCAAACAACAGGCACAATCATTCAGGCTCTGAATTCAAGATCATGGGCTCCCGTCAGCATTTTTGTGGCTGTGTTGGACACTCACAGGGTTCTGGATGGACCAGGCACTTCAACTTAGCATAAGTCTCTGTTTTTAAACTAACCAAAACAACCCTGTAAAACTTTGAAGCACCTCAGGACTTGGATTGTTTTAATTAACTCTGGGTTTTCAGTAAACTCTGTTTGTTAGAATTTTGCAACTCTAGAATTTTGCTGTCGTACGTCTTAAAACGAAGTTAAGAGATTCTTTCCAGTCTTGAATATCCTAAAAGTTACTGTTGATGTCTATGGTGCCAAGCTTTGAGTATGAATTTTTTCAGGTTTTGCTAAAACTCATGATGACAGCTACCTTTTGTGGCTTGTGGAAAAGCAAAGAAAATACACAAAGAAGACCTCAGACCTGAAATTATTTGGTGGGTAACTGTGAATTTGATAACTGTGAGAAGCAAGTCACTTCCATGCATATGCCAATTAACTGTAGTTGCTTTTTTCTGTCATTTTGTACCATCACCACATTTCTACAATTACTATTGACTTCTTTTTTCAGTGAGAAAAAATGAACAATTAGAAACTCCTATGTTGGACAAAAGTAATTGGAGAACAATGAGTCAGTCAAATCCATCTCCCTCTTGTTCCTCTCTTATCCTCAGGTAATTAATATCTATGGCATTTTTTGGTCTACCCAACCATCTGGGCCCATTAACTGACAAAAATATTCATTCGTCTCTTATCATAGAAGTCCTATTCACCTTGCTCCAAAGCCACAAGCACATTCTCATGTGAGTTTTCCATTTTCTTGGCATTTGTCGAGTTGCAAAAGACCCACTTGATGCTAGTGCCTCAATTCCAGTACTTTACTACTGTACACAGATGCTCACTCAGTCTTTTCATGCGCATTATGCTTTTAAAATACACTTAGCAGCTAATTGCCTTCAGGGAAAGGATTCAGGTGAGGGTGCATGGGGCCTCTCTCTCTCTCAACATTTTCCTCTTCCCATTCTCCTTTTCACACAATATTGAGGAATGTTCAGAGGCTTGTGTTAAAGGCAGCCATGCTCATGTCTGGATTTTTTCCTAGATAGGAGTTTCCTAAAAAGATTATCCCACCAAATGACTAATGACTCAAAATTCATAAAAGTGGAACAAAATGTTACATCCACAATGTGTATGTGAGTTCTTANGTCTACCCAACCATCTGGGCCCATGAACTGACAAAAATATTCATTCGTCTCTTATCATAGAAGTCCTATTCACCTTGCTCCAAAGCCACAAGCACATTCTCATGTGAGTTTTCCATTTTCTTGGCATTTGTCGAGTTGCAAAAGACCCACTTGATGCTAGTGCCTCAATTCCAGTACTTTACTACTGTACACAGATGCTCACTCAGTCTTTTCATGCGCATTATGCTTTTAAAATACACTTAGCAGCTAATTGCCTTCAGGGAAAGGATTCAGGTGAGGGTGCATGGGGCCTCTCTCTCTCTCAACATTTTCCTCTTCCCATTCTCCTTTTCACACAATATTGAGGAATGTTCAGAGGCTTGTGTTAAAGGCAGCCATGCTCATGTCTGGATTTTTTCCTAGATAGGAGTTTCCTAAAAAGATTATCCCACCAAATGACTAATGACTCAAAATTCATAAAAGTGGAACAAAATGTTACATCCACAATGTGTATGTGAGTTCTTAGGAAAAGATAACCCATAACTGAAAGTCAAACGAAAATGTAAATATAATATCTGACAAGAGAGATAATGGGATTTAGGATCCGGAAATTAGGTTCAAACCTCAATTCTGCCCCTTTCTATCTGTGTGAATCTGCACAGATGATGTATCCTGAATCTTAGGTTATTTGCAAAAAAATGCAAAACAGTTACCTTTATAGAGAGTTTACAATTTAGGAGAGAAGGAAATTCATCCATAAGACTAATCTAATCAACATTGCCAAATACAATGATCATCTACTTCATCCACTAATAGTGTTTGATATTAAGGGCCCCTCCCGCATCCTTGCTGTATTTTTTCACTTGGCATCCTGGAAACCACACCCTCCTTGGTTACTATCATTCTACTTCAGTTGTTTGATCCTTCTCTGTCCTCTCTGCTGCTTCCTCCTTAGCTTTCTGGCACCTTAACATTTGAGTGCTCCAGGGCTCAAGAGGAGGAGATGCTCAGCACAAGCATGTTTTAAGAGGTTGAAGCCAAGCTCCTCAAACATTCAGAACCAGCAAGTGATCAAAGTCAACTCTGGGGCAGGGAGAAGAGCTAGCTGGCCTGTGTGAGGATGAAGCTCTGCTCATTGATAGATGCATGCTGAGCTTCAGTGGTGAAAAGAGTGGGATGTGACCATATGGTCTAAATTATCCAGAATAATTTTTACTTTAAATAGTTTGACCTGCATGAACAAATATGTATTGCAGGCTTGACCTTCATTCAATGAGACCTTAGACACATGTCAGTGCCCCAGGTTGCAACTAATAAATGAAACATCTCAAAACTTCCCTCTTACCAAAAGGATTTATGTCAGATTTACAGACTATGAATTCAGGGGCTGAGTTTAGAATTGAAGTGGCAGCCTGGGCAAGAGGATGATGGCAATTCAACCCAAGGCCTCCAAAATGCAGATATTCTTGAGGTGGAGCAAGAAATCTTGGATACACATGGAATGTGTATTGGGCAGTAGCCAATTTACATACTAGATTTCTAATCAAGATGTATTCATTCTTCAGAAATGCTATTCTTTTACTCTGTCTTCCAGGGACAACTCAACTCTACAGGTTTTAAAATATTCCTTGGGATCATTATCTCTGTATTAAATTACAGATAACTCAGCCATTAAAAAAATAAAATGAAATGAAATCCTGTTATTTGCAGCAACATAGGTGGAACTTGAAGGTATTATGTTAAGGGACATATGTCAGAAGGAGAAAGACAGCCACTGCATGATTTCACTTATATGTGGAATCTGAGAAAAATGAAAAATAAAATAAAAACAAACCCAGACACTTAAGAACAGGTTAGTGGTTGACAGAAGGGAATAGAACTGTGCAGTGATGGATGGTAACCAGACTTGTAGTGGTGATCACTTTCTAATGTATATACATGTTGAATTATAATGCTATATATCTGAAAATTATAGAATAAAATCAAAAAATCAAAAACAAAAATAAAATCCAGATAGGGTGCAAGAGAGTAACAGTTCCAACAACAATAAAAACTAATATTCTATCTACTTTTTGCCTAACTTAGGTAATTTACAAATGGCTCTCTCCAATGATCCCCATTGTAACAAGAAGACACCAGTATGATCCAATTTTATAATGAGTCAATCGACATTCAGAGAATAATTAAGTCAGTTGCCCAAGGTTGTTTAACCAGTGGTGAAAACAAGATGCCAACAGACAAGCTGACTCATTGCCCACAGGCCCACTTACACTGTGGAGCCTGGGTCCTCACTGTCTAAAGCAGAGCTGTCACATGACTTTGAGCTAGTCTTGCCATTGCCCTGATGAGTATTCTGCATTAATATATATGAAAAAAACAAAGGCACAGATATATCATTATATTAAAGGTTTGTCCACCATCTCCATGCAGTAATTGGCCCTTTTAGCATTTCAGTGCCATAAGTCACCCATTACATGGCTATTACTAAGTCAGTCCCACCAAAGACCATTAACGTCAGAAAGACCTGGTATTTCATCACTAAATCATCTCTAAGAATATTTAACACCTTGTCTGGGGCTGCATTTAATGACTACAATTATAGGGCAAGGATGACATGCAAACTGTCCTTAAATCTTATTATAACATAACCAAACAAAACATCAACATGATTAAGGGCTCCAGGACATTGGGTAAAAGCCACTGCCATGTGTCTTTAGGCTTCAAAGACTAATAGTTAAGTGCTCACCATCACAAGAGGACAAAAATACACACCAGCTGTTCAGCTTTGCCTAAGCCTGTGAACTCAAGATGAAAAGAATCAAAGTAATCAGGCCTCAATAAGCAAAAGCCTGGCTCAACATTAAGAAGCTCCCCACTAAGGGGGCAGGACACCTCTAGGCTCTAGGTGCTTTGGGGCTTCTGGTATGGAAACATTTACTAAGGGAGTAGTATTATTTCACCAGCTGTGAGATGCTGTTAACCTCTGCTGTGTTTGAACTCCACTTGTTTGTTCTTGCCTCTGAATTTGCTTTCCTTTCCACTAAGCATAACTTGTTCCTCCTCTCCATACTAAAAAAAAAAAAAAAAAAAAAAGGACCTAATTGATCCTCCTTTAAGCCTCTTTGGGCTTCCCTTGTGGCTCAGTGGGTAAAGAATCCATTTGCAATGTAAGAGACCTGGGTTCAATCCCTGGGTTGGGAAGATCCCCTGGAGAAAGGAAAGGCTACCCACTCCAGTATTCGTGCTGGGAGAATTCCATGAGCTGTATAGTCCATGGGGGTCACAAAGAGTCAGACACGACTGAGCAACTTTCACTTTCAATCAAAGGATGAAGACTATTGCCTTTGGTTCTCTTATATTACTGTCATCTTTCCTTTGCAAGACGTAAGAAGTGTCCAGCACAAAACTAGTATCTCTAACTGCTTCTGTTGGGAAGTGAAGAGAGGGATGATCAGCTAAATTCTGCTTGGTCTCCCTGTCCCATTTCCCTATGCCCAAGGAAGCATCTTCCAGTTCTTCTACGCAACTTTGAGTCCTGCTTCTCAGCATCATAGCTCTGAGTCCACCTCTAGGAAGTTGGCATTAAAACATCCTCCATCCAGGTGACACTAGACCACACTCTTCCATGTTGGCACAGACCCCAAAAGAGGCAGTAGGGGACACTGTGGATTCATGCCTATGACACCCGCTAATGAACACACACAGGAAAGAAGAAGTTAAGTTCTTTAGGTTTCTACTTTGTAGTGGACATCTTGTCCCTCCCTGTTGCTGCCAGTGCTTCCCTCTTTAAATACTCTTTTCTTGGTTTCTGTTTTTCTCGACCACACCAAAGTTTTCTCAATGTCAATATTAAGTTATTAGGACTGGTGTGAAGGATTCAATGAATCAAATAGTGTTTTAAAACAATAGTTACCAAAGCCAGAAGTGAAAGTGAAACTCACTCAGTCATATCCTCCAGGCCAGAACACTGGAGCGGGTAGCTGTTCCCTTCTCCAGGGGATCTTCCCAACCCAGGGATCGAACCCAGGTCTCCCACATTGCAGGCGGATTCTTTACCAACCAAAGCCAGAAGTGGGGAGCAATACTTGATCCCCAGATTTAATCAGCTACCAGGTCTCAAAGATTATATGGACACATTATCTCTCAAGTTCATTCTCTTTCACTCAGGGCAGGAGCGTACTTCTGAACAAGAGTGTCCAGTAGAGGGGACATGTGAGG
This sequence comes from Oreotragus oreotragus, assembly GCA_006410675.1. Lineage (NCBI taxonomy): Eukaryota > Metazoa > Chordata > Mammalia > Artiodactyla > Bovidae > Oreotragus > Oreotragus oreotragus. The sequence continues at coordinate 717,918 of SJYX01010814.1, read as the reverse complement.
CTAAATTTCAGCCAGTCACTGCTCCAATACAGGAAGTATCAGCCCAGAGAATAGGGCATCTTTGTGTCAACCACCACAAACTCGCTCTAACCATCATGATTGCACCTGTCTTGTTCCCGGCTCTTCCCATTTTCATACTGATCACAGGAATAGCTTCCTAATACCTTTGGGATTGATATATATTGAACACACACACATATACATATTCATAACAGGACAAGTTACATACAAATTTACAAATATATCATCACCAAAATTCAAATATTCAAATTAACAGCAGTAACTGAATGTGACTAAAATACTACAGGGCTGAAATTGAACCTCTTCTGCTCCAACAAGGATATGGAACATTTTTGTCATAGGACTGTCCTAGTTTGGTACTATATACCATGTGTTGTGTGATGATCCTATATCCAACTATTTTTCCTCTATTAAAGGACTTCAGAACTGTGACATCACTTGGCCTTTACTAAATTTATCTTGTTTTAGTCTCATTATGTGGCAACAGTTAAGGCAGCACTGCTCATAGCCGAAATAATCTTATCCTCAAATGTCTACTTAGACTTAAATCTCACGGTATTACTCAGACAGTGAAATAATCATCTACTTAATTCACAATATGCATATATTTTTAAAATACAATGAACCAAAATCAAGAGTTAATTTTAAAAATTAGAACCTAAAGGGGACAGATCATCAAGTCTGAATTTTTATGTCAAGTGAAACCCAGTTAAAATTCAACTCTTCCTTTACAGATTTTAATATTAGGTGGCTATAGGGGGACTCATTGTAGAAAACTTTCTCATACATATGGCTTTAGTCTCTCCTATCACTACACAATGGAGGGGTTATATTCTCAATGGGGAACAGATAACTGCAAACTTTTTCCATTGACTTTACTATCAGAAAATATCAAATGCCCCGTAAAAACAAAACAATCTTCTTTTATCACTGAGACAATCTAGTGGAGGGTCAGCAAACAACACTCTGGGGGCCAAATCCAGTCCATGCCTTGCTTTCGTACTACCAGAGAGCCAAGAATAGTGCTCACTTTATTAGGGGATTGTGAAAAGGAAAAACTGATGAACATACAACAGTGACTGTATTGTAGTTCACAAAGCCTAAAACATTTTACTATTTGGCACTGCAGATAAAACATTTTCCAGCTCCCAAACTAAACAATACCCTAACAAAGAAGATTGCTAATGAAAAAGACATACAAAGAGTTATTCTTGATTTCTGCCTAAATTCGTTATTAAGAAATAGTCATCAGAAAGAAGATGAGGGACGAATTTTACCACCCACGGGGTTATTTCTTGAACCTCTGTTAGGAAGCATTCATCAGCAAATGTCCACAAAGAATATTTTGTGCTCAGTCAAGTCTAGTGTGAAGTTTAAGCTGGTCAGGATGTGATAAGACCAACAACTTCATTTTGTTCACAGCCTCCATCCTGAACTGCTTGCTCCATGCCACTCAAATGTTGTTACCAAGTGTCAGTCCTGCTGAGAGCTTGCTTTACCTTCTGTTGACAGAATTGCCTAGCTCAGAGATCTGCTGATGGCCACTTCTCTGGCTCTGATCTCAACTTTCAGTTGTAACCACTCTTTCGACGCTGTGCTTCAGAGTAAACCCAGAATGGTCTCACCGAGGCCAGCCCAATCTTATGTGACAGTTCTTGAACTGTACCCTGCAGCTGGTAAGTTCCCATACTTGTTTGAAGCCAGGCATCCTGTCACCTAGGGACTTGGAAATTGAATACACAACTGGTTGATGCCCAACTAGGAAGCCAGCCAAAGTGGCTCAATCAGGACAAAAATCTACTTTGTGTTTGGTTTTTGCTCCAGTGTGGCTAATTCATTTGATGGGGACTTGGATTTTCTTTTTCAGACTGAATTTGAGAAAGATGATATTAATTTGGGGAATGTACTTGGGAACGCTGGAATTCTTAAGGCAATCTGACACAGTGTCTCTTAACTAAGAGCCAGGGACCCCTGTGACATGTTTCTTAGTATTGAGTCCTGTTTGCTTGACTCAGGATTCTCTTGCTGGCTTTTAAAAATTCAAGATACGAGGACCAGCTCCTTAATATCTAATGGATCAGAATTTTTGAGAATGTTGGCCTAGTGTTATTCCTTTGTGTACTGAATTTTCAGGACCAATGACCTAAGAGACCTATTGTATGGCTACCAGGGGATTTTTTTTTGGACCTACTGAGATTATTTACAAAAACTCTCTGGTTGGTTCCAATTGCATCTTTGTAAAATTGTTATATTACCCATCATGAAATTCTCAAAGCAGTTCATGGATCAAAATGATAAGAACCATTAGTTTTAAAAGGAAATAAACTCATAGACCCACTTCCTGAACAATTAACAAGTCTTAGAAAGATAATCCCAGGGACAGGGGAGCCTGGTAGGCTGCCGTCTCTGGGGTCGCACAGAGTCGGACACGACTGAAGCAACTTAGCAGAAAGATAATCTTCCTTGCCCATGGACCATGCAACTCTTCACAGCTGCTGCTGCT
>SJYX01010814.1:682323-695532 GCA_006410675.1 Oreotragus oreotragus | reverse complement strand
GATGTTGGCAATTTGATCTCTGGTTCCTCTGCCTGTTCTAAAACCAGCTTGAACATCAGGGAGTTCACGGTTCACATATTGCTGAAGCCTGGCTTGGAGAATTTTGAGCATTACTTTACTAGCGTGTGAGATGAGTGCAATTGTGCGGTAGTTTGAGCATTCTTTGGCATTGCCTTTCTTTGGAATTGGAATGAAAACTGACCTTTTCCAGTCCTGTGGCCACTGCTGAGTTTTCCAAATTTGCTGGCATATTGAGTGCAGCACTTTCACAGCATCATCTTTCAGGATTTGAAACAGCTCAACGGGAATTCCATCACCTCCACTAGCTTTGCTCTTAGTGATGCTTTCTAAGGCCCACTTGACTTCGCATTCCAAGATGTCTGGCTCTAGTCAACAGTATATCTATATGCAAATTGCCAAGCCCTTTAGGGCTCACTTTTCTCATATGTAAACTAGAAAGAATAATGGTTCTATCTATGGAGACTCTTTGAGGATTAATAGAGAGAGTACACATGTATTTCCAGAGGAACAGAACTAATAGGATATACAGACATGTATGAAGGGGATTTATTATGGGAATTGGCTCACGTGATTATGCAGACCAAGATGTGCCACAATACACTGTCTGCAAGCTGGTAAACTAGGAAAGCAGGTGGTATAATTCAGTCCCAGCCTGAAGGCCTGAGAACCAGCTTTTAACAGTCAAAATCTCAAGAACCAGGAACTCCCACGACCAAGGGCAGGAGGAGGTGGACTACCCAGCTCGAAGAGAGAGACTCAGTCCTTCCTCCACTTTTTTGTTCTGTTTGCAACCTCAATGGATGGAATGATACCCACCCACACTGGTGAGGATGAATCACATTTACTCAATCCACTGACTCAAATACTAATCATTTCCAGAAACACCATCACTGAAAAACCCAGGAATGATGTTTTATCAGCTATACGAATATCCCTTAGCCCAGTCAAGTTGGCACATAAAACTATCACAATAGGTAACACACTTCACACTAATCACATAATAAATACCCAGTTAATACTGACTGTCATTCTTACAGCCATCTTTAGCCTCAAGTCCCAAACTTAGGTTCAGTTTATTGGTTACAAGAGTCCAAGGTGCCAGCCTGCAGACAAGGATCTCTTCTTTGATCTCATTCATTTTTTTTCCTCTAAGCGTTAGGACAAACTCTTACTAAAGTGAGTTGCTCTTAGTAAGCATATAAAATGCAAGGAGCAGTAAACAGAAATGTCCAGATTATGAAGGGAACATTCAAAGAAGCCTTGAAAGACTTGATTAGATTACAAAAAAGCAGAACGTGGTATTCAAAACTGAAATCTAAATTTCTCTAGCCCACTGGCTGCCCAGTCTCTAAACATTACTAGGTTAGTAAACATTGTGGACTGACTAATAGGTGAAAATAATAGCCCTTTCACTGTTTAAATGTTTAATTATTTGGTTAATGCATCAGAATGTGGCTTTGATCCATAAAATTCTGTTTGATATTTGAATATCACCCATGTTATAACCCCAAATCCAACAAGATACATCCGCTTTGCTCCTGAGGGTGCAATCCCACATGAAAATACTCTCTTCACTTCTCACCTCAGTCTTCCTGAAATTCCCTATTTGGGTACAGCTGCCCTTATAGATGCCCAAACAAGATTCTTTTTTTTACCCTCTCTTTCAAAAGGGCAGCCTGGGTTTTCTTATTCCTCTGACTGCCTGCTTTGCATCTGCCTCCTCTCAGGTGTGTCCTTCCAGGAGAGTGGCTTGGAAAACTGGGGAGAATAAATGCCTTTGGTTGAATTACCTGCCAAGACAATCTGAATTTTACATCTGGAATATATCTTTTAGACTCACCTTTCCCACATACCACAAGGACTGATCATTGTTTTTAAGTTGGGCAAGGAGAACAACAATATGAGAATTGGTTTCAATTCTATAAACAAAAAAATGTTTAATGGATGAATGTGATCACAGTTTTCCTCTCCTTCCCAAGGTTTTGTTGTTTTTTTTTTTCTGTTATACCTTTTTTAAACCTAACTTTTTTTATTTTAATGCTACCTGCCATAAGTTAATTGGCCTCGAACCACTGACAGTAAGTAACAAAATAAGAACTTTAAAAAAAAAAAACTTTCACAAGTCATGTTTAAAAGTAGGTTGAGTCTAGATTTTCTTTCGGAGGCTTCACACCTCTCCCCTTCTCCTTCCCTGCACCACATCCAAGGCTGTCTTCCTATTCACCTCCTTCCACAACAGAAAGGACACCCTCCTTCCAGAACTCAGAATGAATTTCTTCTCAGATCTTTGAGAAAGAATTAGATTCAATTCAGTTACAAATGTTTCCCAAACTCTTAAAAGAAGAAAACTGTTTAATTAGTTTACAATGAGCCAGAAATTATCCTTTTTAATAATTCTCAAGGTTTGTCTACACACGGACAGGTTTCTCTCAAATGATATCTTATTCTCTCTTCCCACATCCCATGTTATTTAGAGAGAACTCATTTCGAAAAGAGAAAAGTGTAGACAGGAGGATTAGATTTGAGCAAAGCACAGCTGTACATTTATCATCCTCATCCCAACCTCTAAATCACTGAGTTATTCTCCTCTGTTAGACTTAGTTCATCCATAATTGCTAAGTGTCGGGGCAATTTTATCTTCAGTCCCAGGCTGCAGTGTGTAATGGAAGTACCTTTGCCAAGAAATATTGGTACACAGAAGAGTCAGGACCAGGCAGGCAAAGCCCGTATCTGATGGGGCAGAGTACATTTTTGGCTCTGGTCTTATAAATACAAAGTGGGTTAAGAAAATGATGTGAACTTTCAAGACAGGAAAGCAAATAAGTTTGCACACATTTATGACAATAGCTACCAAGTGTAGCTTGTTGCTTCGGAGGGGAGAAGGAGCAGGCTTTTTTAGTGTAAATGCCTAACTGGTCCTCTGAGAAGCTGTAAGATGACAAGGGAACTAGGAGAATGCCCAGAGCAAAGATTTGTCCTTTAGGCAGAAGGAAGAGAAAGAAGAATTCTGGGTATTTGTTCCAGATCTAGAAACAAGCACTTCGTTCTGAGGGAAAAGGGCATTCCAGTTTGCAACATTCATTGTCTCTCTTCCTCCCCACCTCTTTATCCCCACAGGAGCTGGAGACAGTTTCCCTGCCCTCGAGCTAAGAACTCCCTTAAAGTTAAGTCTTTGCCTCTGATTTTATGGTTACCTGCACAACAGAGGTATAGAGAACAGAGTTGCAGCTCAGATAAAGCTCGAACAGAGGTTCACATTGTTTCCCCATGGAGTGTCCACCAGGAGGCACGCAGCAGTTCAGATTACATGCAGATTTCCATCCTCAGTCAGCCCCTAATTAAGAATAAAGCCTCTCTCCATCTGCTCATAACTCTCACAAACCCTGTTTTTCCCCCTTTAAAGCTTGGTCTGGGCCCAACTGTAGATTATTCTGACAAGTCTGAAGTGTTTTGGCATGAAGTAATGGTGGGAATAGGTACTCAAAAAAAAAAAAAAAAAAACACTTGATTCTTAAAAACAGCAACAAAAAACAGTCTCTAAAAGTAATTCAAGTGAAAATAACTTCAGATGCTTGTTTGTACACTTTATATGTTACTAGTTGAAAAGGACAGCTAAAGAGCTGTTTGAAGCTCTACCAAACAGGAAGGCTCCCAGCAGACCCTGACACAGATGCTGTCTATTACACTGTAATTGTGAAATGCTGAGCAGGACTTGAAAGGGTGACAAGGTCACTGCCCAACCTTGCAGCTCTGCAGCTTGTGTGTAATGATGGGGGGTGCATGAAAACTATGGGGCAACTCAAAAAGGCATGGAGGAAGCAGTTTTTGTCCCCCAGTTAGAAGGGTTTTGTCGACACCCGCTTGAGATTGCAGAAATACAAATTTGCTCAACACCACAATGACACAGCTCAGACAAGAGGGGTTTCCCCTTTCCTTCTACGCAATCTGCTCACTTTCTATGCAATCTGTCAACTTTCTATGCAATTTATTAAAAATAAAATATGACTTTAAAACTCTAATAGGTGGCTTCTAAGATCCTCTACTCCTCTGGCCTCCTACCTCACCTCACCTTCCCAGTAAAACAAGTTAAGACAAACATCCCCAGGGAAGGTAACATTCCCTGTGGGCACATGACCCGATACAGATAAGCACAAGCAACTGGCTGCTGGAAATACGTCCACAACATTGAATAGATCTGCTTTTCTTTTTGTTTTTCTCTCCCCAGTTTCACCACGTTTACCTCTTCAGATGCTTCTCCTAGGAAAGTCCTACATATTCTGAGGATCTGGCAAGCGACTTTTTAATGCACTTAATTCAACAACATTATCCTTTGGGTGATCTATGATAGCAATCCTCCAAGGAAGGGGACAGAAAGGGTTCCCTTAACTCAGATGTTCAATGTGGGGCTCAGCACTGATTTAGTCTTAGGACTAAAGCAACCATGTATGATTGCTGCATGGCACCAGTGCCTCCCCTCTTCTCCCCTTGCCTTTTTTTCATTCCTGAAGCATCGCCTGAACACCTCTGCTGTGTCTGCCTCTATGTGCAGGTTCTAGGAATCCAGCTAGGAAAAGATAAACAGAGCAGTATCTTTAAATTTATACTGTTTATAATCTAGTAGACATCTGAGAGTCACTAAAACACCCCCAAACAGATAATGTCCCCCTAAAGACAATGGCTCAAATGCAGGAGCAGCTAATTTCTCACTCATCTAAAGTAGAAAACAGAAGTTCTTGAGCAGCAGGAAGCCTCCCCACCACCACCACCCAAGTATTGGTACAAGGATCCAAGATTCTTTTATTTTGTGGTCCTGCTATATTCAACACTTGGCCTTTAAGGTTGTCATGGTTATCTGTATCAAGCCTCTGGATGAAGAAAGGGAGGGGCAGAGTGTGGAGTGGGGAGAATGCTGGACACAGGACGTATTTGGGGTCATCCATAAAAACTCTGCTGGTCAGTCACAAGAAAGGCTGGGAAGTACAATCTCACCAAATGCCCAGAAAGAAGAAGAAACAGTTTTCATAAACAACTAACCAGCCTCTGCCAAGAGGTCAAGCGAGTGAAGAAATGGAAAAAGGAGATCCTACAGCATAATTCGGAGAAGGCAATGGCAACCCACTCCAGTACTCTTGCCTGGCAAATCCCATGGATGGAGGAGCCTGGAAGGCTGCAGTCCATGGGGTCGCCAGGAGTCGGACACAACTGAGCGACTTCACTTTCACTTTTCACTTTGATGCATTGGAGAAGGAAATGGCAACCCACTCCAGTGTTCTTGCCTGAAGAATCCCAGGGACAGGGGAGCCTGGTGCTTGCCATATCTGGGGTCGCACAGAGTCGGACATGACTGAAGCGACTTAGCAGCAGCAGCACAGCAGAATTCACGGAAGGCAGAATTCAACATAAGGAAGAGAAAATGGAAACCAGAGCAACCCAGGGTGTGCAAAACAAACAACCACAGGACTCCAAATGATGTTAGGAGGCAACCTGTGAGGCCTCCGTCATGTGAATAGTAACATGTCAGATGGATCTTCCAGAGGATAATGGATCATCAGAGCATAGACAGTGACATGTGACAGCTAAGGAGCAAAGGCCATCAGGATCACAGGAGATGAAGACATGTGCTGGCTGAAAGCCCATAACATCAGCCCACATGGTTTCCAGTTGAGCTAAAATTGTTCATAAAGAAGTCTGCATGCCTGGGACAAATCAGTTTTATGAACTGGTGACTATATTAATTCAGATGTGGCAGGGGTGTGATTTGGATGAGCCACTAGCATGATATAAATTTTGGGAAATGTCACATGAGAAATCTGACTTTCCATGGTCTCTTGAACAAGCAAAAGATCCAGTCTAAGAGTGATTCCTCATTCCTGAGTAGCAATAATCCAGTCACTCAGAATTGCCACTGACCTCCTTCAATTGGGCCTGCTCTCTCCAACACACCAAAGCCTTATAGCACATTTCATTTATATATTCTACTTGAGTTGTGTAGACAATTTGTAAGCCCTAATGTAAATAGTTAAATTCTTACAAGTCAGGGATTTCCCCAGAGGTCCAGCAGTAAAGACTCCATACTCCCAATCCAAGTGGCCCAGGTTTGAACCCTGGTCAGGGAACCAGGTCCCACATACCACAACAAAGCTACCACAAGCCACAACTAAGACCCAGTGTAGCCAAAAAAAAATTTTTTTTTTTACCAGTTAGAAATATAATAGAAAGAACCGTGTAACTCAAGATCTTGGGCATTTTCAGGGTCTGAGAGCAGCCCCCATAGAACATTGTTGCATGTACAGATACACCTATATATACATATATATACATATATGAAAAAAAGCAACGGTGAGACTTTGCTCTATATTTACTTATTTAAGCATCTGTCTTCTTCGATTCAGTATGAATAATTTTGAACACAAGGTTCAGATTATCTGACCCATATAAGGTATCAGTTAAGTCATTGAAAGAAATCACAGTAAACTTATAACAAATAATCCCCCTAAAATGAACTGAAATAAAGAAAATATGAGTAAGGCACTGAGGCAGTATCACTGACTTGGGACAGATCCCACCAGGAAACCCAAAGGCCATGTGGGGACTNTATAAGGTATCAGTTAAGTCATTGAAAGAAATCACAGTAAACTTATAACAAATAATCCCCCTAAAATGAACTGAAATAAAGAAAATATGAGTAAGGCACTGAGGCAGTATCACTGACTTGGGACAGATCCCACCAGGAAACCCAAAGGCCATGTGGGGACTGATAATCCTAAATATGCAGATGTGCACCCTTACAAAGAAGGCAGAGAAGAAAAAAGAAAAACTGAACTGGAGACAAGAATTGAGAGAAGTGAGGAAGAAAGGTGTATTAAAAAATTTCAACAGGGAGGGAATGGAGATGCAGGTGTAGAGAACAGGCCTGTGGACACAGTGTGGGAAGGAAAGTGTGGGATGAACTGAGAAAGTAGCATGACATCTGTACATTATCGTGTGTAAAACAGATCTGACAGACAGAGTGCGTGAAGAACTATGGACAGAGGCTTGTGACAGTGTACAGGGGGTGGCTATCAAGACCATCCCCAAGAAAAAGAAATGCCAAAAGGCAAACAGTTGTCTGAGGAGGCCTTACAAATAGCTGAGGAAAAAAAGAGAGAGAGAAGCTAAGAGCAAAGGAGAAAAGGAAAGATATACCTGAGTGCAGAGTTCCAAAGAATAGCAAGGAAAGATAAGAAAGCCTTCATCAGTGATCAGTGCAAAGAAATATAGAAAAACAATAAAATGAGAAAAATGAGAGATCTCTTCAAGAAAATTAGAAATACCAGGGGAATATTTCATGCAAAGATGGGCACAATAAAAGAGAGAAACAGTATGGACCTAGTAGTCGCAGAAGATATTAAGAAGAAGTGGTAAGAATACACAGAAGAACTATGAAAAAAAGATCTTCATGACCCAGATAACCATGACAGTGTGGTCACTCACCTAGAGCCAGATACACTGGAGTGAAAAGTCAAGGGGGCCTTAAGAAGCATCACTATGAACAAAGCTAGTGGAGGTGATGGAACTCCAGTTGAGCTATTTCAAGTCCTGAAAGATGACGCTGTTAAGGTGCTGCACTCAATAGGCCAGCAAATTTGGAAAACTCAGCAGTGGCCACAGGACTGGAAAAGGTCAGTTTTCATTCCAATCCCAAAGAAAGGCAAAGCCAAAGAATATTCAAACTACTGCACAATTGCACTCATCTCACACACTAGCAAAGTGATGCTCAAAATTCTCCAAGCCAGGCTTCAACAGTACGTGAACTGAGAACTTCCAGATTTTCAAGCTGGATCTAGAAAAGGCAGAGGAACCAGAGGTCAAATTGCCAACAACTGGTGGATCATAGAAAAAGCAAGAGAATTCCCGAAAAACATCTACTTCTGCTTTACTGGCTATGCCAAAGCTTTTGACTCTGTGGATCATAATTCTATGGAAAATTCTTGAAGAGATAAGAATACCACCTTACTGCCTCCTGAGAAATCTATACACAGGTCAAGAAGTGACATTTAGAACTGGACATGGAACAATACTGGTTCCAAATTGGGAAAGCAGTACATCAAGGCTGTATACTGTCACTCTGCTTACTAAACTTCTATGTATAGTATGTCGTGTGAAATGCCGGACTGGATAAAGCACAAGCTGGAATCAAGATTCCCAGGAGAAATATCAATAACCTCAGATATGCAGATGACACAAGAGTCTCTTGATGAATGTGAAAGCGGAGAGTGAAAAAGCTGGCTTAAAACTCAACATTTAAAAAACTAAATTCATGGCATCAGTCCATCACTTCATGGCAAATAGACGGAGAAAAAAATGGAAATAGTGACTGACTATTTTCTTGGGCTCCAAAGTCACTGCGGATGGTGCCTGCAGCCATGAAATTAAAAGACGCTTGCTCCATGGATAAAAGCTATGACCAATTTAGACAGCATATTAAAAAGCAAAGACATTACTTTGCCAACAAAGGTCCATATATTCAAAGCTATGGTTTTTCCAGTAGTCATGTTTGGATGTGAGAGTTGGACCATAAAGAAAGCTGAGCACCAGAGAAGTGATGCCATTGAACTGTGGTGATAGAGAAGACTCTTCAGGGTCCCTTGGACTTCAAGGATATCCAAACAGTCAATCCTAAAGGAAATCAGTCCTGAATCTTCATTGAAAGAACTGATGCTTAAGCGGAAGCTCCAATACTTGGGCCACTTGGTGTGAAGAACTGACTCAATGGTAAAGACCTTGATGCTGCGAAAGATTGAAGGCAGGAGAAAGGGATGACAGAGGATGAGATGGTCAGATGGCATCACCACATCAATGGACTTGATTTTGAGCGAGCTCCAGGAGATGGTGATGGACAGGGAGGCCTGGTGTGCTGCAGTCTACAGGGTCACAAAGAGTTGGACACGACTGAAGCGAACTGACTATAACACAGGGAGTGCAACACGGTGCTGTGTGGTAACCTAGAGAGGCAGGAGGGGAGGGAAAGTCACGGAGGAGGTGACATATGTGTAATCACGGCTTATTTGTGTCACTCTACTGCAGAAACCAACACACATTGTAAAGCAATTTTCTTCCACTTAAAAAATAAATTTAAAGATACAGAAAAAAAGATTCATGAGTCTATTTGGCTCAGATGATTACTTGGGTGGTTTCCTAACTGGCCCCTCTGGAAGTTGCAGGTGAACAAGCTATCTGAGCATCATTACCCCTGCCTGGAACACCCTGGGATCTACAGAGCTGTGCAGTAGCAGCCAGAGGTTCCCAGGGAGACCAGCCAAGCTCACTGCCACCTGTTGGAAGACACCCTTAACATGGCTCAGGGAACAACCACCATCAACCACCATTTATCTCCACAGTAGGAGCTCAGGAAAGACTGGATTGGGCTGAACGGAACTTAAAGGACCTGAATTGATGTTACTGAGAACAACTTAGGTTACAGGACAGGAAAGCAACTTGGCCCTCCATGAGCTCTGTGCAAAGGGCCTGCCCCTGCTGAAGGCACCAAGAATTATCAAAACCAATCAAGCACATAAACAAGTCTCTTGGGAATGATTAATCCTTGCTGTGAAGAGGCCAGGGGTAAGTGAGGTGCCAACAATTCCCTAGTCAACTCTAAGAGTTACCCATACAGGGAGACAGGGGCTCTGGCATCAGCTCAGCCAGGCAGAGTGAGAAATGTTGGCAAGATGACTGCTGGGGGCAGGCATGTCTGGGCACAAAAGTGTTAGCTTAGCCTCCTAATATTTTTCTTGGACAACAATGAAAGTCTTGACAGAAGTATCTTTCTATTCCCTCTTTTGCTAACTCTACTCTCTACTCTCCTAATTTGCTAAGGGGAAAAAAAGCAAAGCTGTTTCCCAACCTTTTCTGGGAAAACTAAAGTAGGATTCTGTCCATCTTCTGGGACCAATACTAGCACATCCAATCAACATTTTTTTTTTTTTTTTTGACAGCCTACCATATGCTAAGTGCTAGATGTAAAGCAACGAATACATAGAGATTTGGTAGTATATTTTCTATCTGGAGGGAAAGGCAGTGAACCAGTAAACACATGCATCATAACTAACCAGGATAAAAGTTTCAAAGAAAACGAGCATAGTACCCTGATAGGAAAATTACAAACATTGTGGTGGAGGCTTTGAAGAGAAAGCCTTTCAGAAGAAACTGAGACCTGAAGGAAAAGAAGGATCCAACCATGAGAAAAGTAGCTAGCAGAGACTGTTTCAGGTAGAGGAAACCGCATGCAAGACCCTCAGGTCTCTGAGAGGCCAACAGGAGGTTACTGGGATTTTGGATCAGAGGTGTGCCCCGGAGAGGCACACAGACTGGTCTGAAAGAAACATATAGAAAGATAATGCATGTGCAGCCTTTTTGTAGCTCCCATGTGTTAGGGTCCACATGGGCTTCTGCGACTCTCACAACACAGGAAACCCCTCCAGTGAACAGCACAGAGCAAACCAGGATCCACGACCAGCTCGGGTCATGCTCACATGGAAAGGCTCTGCTAGACTCATGAAGCATCCTTCCTCCATGAGCCAAAGATGAAACATGAGTCAGAACCAGCCCTGCTGGAAGCAGCGGAGAGGAGGGTTTTCTCTGTTCTTCACCATCCACATGCCAGACAGCCACACAGGTTCAGAAGTGGCATCAGAAGGGTGCTTGTTGTGCTCTAGAAGAGGTCCTCGTGGGCAGGGCAGGAACAGGCTTAGCCACTGGCAGAGGTATGCCTCCTCACAGCTGGCCTAGGCCAAAGGTTTAGGACAGAAATGATTTAACAGCCAGATCACAGTTCACAGAAGAAAAATCTATGATTCCTAATCAAAACAGACATCCAGACAAGGAGGATGTTCTTTTCACAATGAACAAGACTCATCCTTTTGGTCTGGCAGCCTTCAGAGGCATTGTTCTTGCCATTTCCTTTATAGTCCAAGGTTGCTAAAGGTAAAGATTAATTTTCATTGCAGTGGTTACCTGCTAGGTGGATGCCTTCAGGCACTGGATGTATGTTTCATTTTATTCTGTTAGAAGTGAATAAATTTCCTGAAGGACAATATAATCTTGCCATAATACCTATGTGATAACTTCAGGCCAACAAGATGGGACCTATTTCAAACAAGTACCTAGGAAGACCTTTCTGAAGAGGTAGAGCAAGGCAGGGGCACCTTGACAAACTCTAAATCGTGAGCTGGTTTTGTTTGACAGTTACTGAAAAAGCATTGAATTTCTCTGGCAAAATGTGGACACAAACCCAGTGTTATTCATAGATTGAGCCTGAGCCCCAGCATTAAACTTTGGCCCTGAGCTTTCAATTCCTCCTGTTCAGTTTTTGATGCAGAAGATAAGGTTCCTACCTTGAGCCAGGCTACACACTTACATCCACTCCAAGTCATCACAAAGATGAGTCAAATCCAGCCAGGATTAAATGGAAGCCCTTGATAAACAGATCAGAACTGACTTGTTCAAGGTTATATCTCCAACTGGCTTGAAGCTACATATTTCTTTCTTTCATTATTTTTAGGAGTTATATCTACACGTTGATGTTCAGTCGGTTAAGTACTGTATGAATCCTTGCGACCCCATGAACTGCAGCATACCAGGCTCCTCTGTCCTTCACTATCTCTCAGAGTTTGCTCAAATTCATTTTCATTGAGTCAGTGATGCCATCCAACCATCTCATCCTCTGCCACCCTTTCTCCCCTTGCCCTCAATCTTTCCCAGCAGCACAGTCTTTTCCAATGAGTCAGCTCTTTGCATCAGGTGGCCAAAGTATTGGAGTTTCAGCTTCAGCACCAGTCCTTCCAATGAATATCCAGGGCTGATTTCTTTTAGGATTGACTGCTTTGGTCTCCTTGCAGTCCAAGGGACTCTCAAGAGTCTTCTCTGGCATTACAGTTAGAAAGCCTCACTCTTTCAATAAGAAAACTTACTTTGACCACATTTTTATATCTCAGTCAGGGGTTCCCCCAACTTTCCTCACATGTATGTGTTTATCTGTCTGCCTGTGTTTAAGCTAAAGAAAACCTTACCACCCAGGTTTAGCAGTAATGCTTTTGAGAAGCAGGCATCTTTCATTCTTAAGAAGCCTCCAGACTCAGGCAGAAATTTACCAAATGTTTGGCTTGGTTCCCCCTAAGGTGGTGAAACATGATTTTTCACCAACTTACAGATAGCAGCACAAGACTGTCCACAAAGCAATAACATAACCCCAAACACGTCAGCATATGCAAGTTTTCAAGTCCCAGCATCTCCTCTCTGCAGTTCTAATCAGCTCTTTGCATCAGGTGGCCAAAGTATTGGAGTTTCAGCTTCAGCACCAGTCCTTCCAATGAATATCCAGGGCTGATTTCTTTTAGGATTGACTGCTTTGGTCTCCTTGCAGTCCAAGGGACTCTCAAGAGTCTTCTCTGGCATTACAGTTAGAAAGCCTCACTCTTTCAATAAGAAAACTTACTTTGACCACATTTTTATATCTCAGTCAGGGGTTCCCCCAACTTTCCTCACATGTATGTGTTTATCTGTCTGCCTGTGTTTAAGCTAAAGAAAACCTTACCACCCAGGTTTAGCAGTAATGCTTTTGAGAAGCAGGCATCTTTCATTCTTAAGAAGCCTCCAGACTCAGGCAGAAATTTACCAAATGTTTGGCTTGGTTCCCCCTAAGGTGGTGAAACATGATTTTTCACCAACTTACAGATAGCAGCACAAGACTGTCCACAAAGCAATAACATAACCCCAAACACGTCAGCATATGCAAGTTTTCAAGTCCCAGCATCTCCTCTCTGCAGTTCTAAACAGGAGTGTAATGAAGCAGCAGGATGGCTCCTGCAGTAAACAAGAGGGCAGTGAATGTTTAATGCCCTCCTCCCGCAGCAGGCAGCAACGCAGAAGTCAGATGGAGAAGGAGAAGCTTGGCCTCCCTCGTATACCTGTGTCTGATTCATGTTGATGCATGGAAGAAACCAACACAATATTTTAAAGTAATTATCCTCCAATTAAAGATTAATTAATAATAATTAAAAGAGAAGGCGAGGCTTGACTCCATACATTGTGGCCATAGCTACACTCACTGAACTCACTAAAAAAAAAAAAAAAAAAAGTGGCTCAGCAAAAACATACAGTCCAGGTTCGATGCATGAGACTGGATGCTTGGGGCTGGTGCACTGAGAC
>SJYX01010814.1:659484-674804 GCA_006410675.1 Oreotragus oreotragus | reverse complement strand
GCTACTCCATTTCTTCTAAGGGATTCTTGCCTATAGTAGTAGATATAATGGTCATCTGAGTTGAATTCACCAATTCCAGTCCATTTTAGTTCACTGATTCCTAAAATGCTAATGTTCACTCTTGCCATCTCCTGTTTGACCAATTTACCTTGACTCATGGACCTAAAATTCCAGGTTCCTATACAATATTGATCTTCAGTTCAGTTCAGTCACTCAGTCGTGTCCGACTCTTTGCGACCCCATGAATCGCAGCACGCCAGGCCTCCCTGTCCATCATCAACTCCCAGAGTTCACTCAGACTCACATCCATCGAGTCCTTGATGCCATCCAGCCATCTCATACTCCGTTGTCTCCTTCTCCTCCTGCCCCCAATCCCTCCCAGCATCAGGGTCTTTTCCAGTGAGTCAGTTCTTCACATGGGGTGGCCAAAGTACTGGAGTTTCAGCTTTAGCCTCATTCCTTCAAAAGAAATCCCAGGGCTGATCTCCTTCAGAATGTATTGGTTGGATCTCCTTGCAGTCCAAGGGACTCTCAAGAGTCTTCTCCAACACCACAGTTCAAAAGCATCAATTCTTCAGCACTCAGCCTTCTTCACATTCCAACTCTCACATCTATACATGACCACTGAAAAAACCATAACCTTGACTAGGTGGACCTTTGTTGACAAAGTAATGTCTCTGCTTTTGAATATTCTATCTAGGTTGGTCATAACTTTTCTTCCAAGGAGTGTCTTAATTTCATGGCTGCAGTCACCATCTGCAGTGATTTTGGAGCCCAAAAAATAAAGTCTGACACTGTTTCCACTGTTTTCCCATCTATTTCCCATGAAGTGATGGGACCAGATGCCCTGACCAATAGAGTTGTCTCCTCTTGCCTACCATTTCTCTGGCATTCCCCCGTAAACCCCTCTAGCATTCCACTGTCATAGCTCTGGTCAGATCACTTGTTTGCTAAACACGCACAATAGTCACTTCTCCATTGTACTATGTCCTCCAAGTCCTACACACTCTTCATATCTCAAATGGTGCCTTCCCTATGAAGCATTGTCTTTTTCTATATAAAATAATCCCTTCTTTCTACATGCCTTGGGACCTTGACTCTTCCCTACTTCATGTTATTATTTATGTGCATTATCTTCCTTTATAAATCAAAGTCCTTGAGAGTAAGAATGGTATGTCATCCACCTTTTTACTCCCACTGAAAATAATTTAAAAATCAGTGAATAAAATCCAAGTAAGATTTAACCTGAGGCATACCCTCTTGCATGGATGCTGTGGCTTAACTTTTGAAAGTTTTTTCTATATCCCTATGTCTTCCAACCCTTCCTCCCCATCTTGGTCAACCATAGTCAAAGCCTGAGAGTTGGGGCAGCCACCCAGACAACATGGCAGGCAGCAGGGCTCAGCTAAAGGGACTTTGTCCCACAGAACTGGGAAATAGAGATTCCTTTGAGATAGAGCCTGAATTTTTTCCCTGCCCTCTGTCTTCACCTTCATAATTAGCACACTTTCCTGATACAGGCACAAAACTATACTTCATTTTGTCCTCTCCTCCACATGCCCCAGGACACTCTGGCTCTGAGTTTGTCCTGCTCCCTGACCCAAGAAATAAAGAAATGTATTAAACTGTCTCAGCATTTGTTTTAATATATGGAAATAAAAGAGCTGACTTAAAGCAGAGATGTCCGGAGAAGGCATTTCTCCTTATCCCTGTCAACTCATCCATCATGGAGCAGTCATGAGTTTACAGAAGGAGAGACTCTGAACTTGTCTGAAGCTGTTCTCTTCTCAGCTCCTCTTTGTTTCCCCCCTTCACAATTGTAGCATTTCCTGGTTTGAATGTTGTGCTGTGCTAGTCACTCAGTAGTGTCTGACTCTTTGCAACCCTATGGACTATAGTCCATTCCTCTATGCATGGAATTTCCCACATAAAAATATTGGAGTGGGATACCATTTCCTCCTCCAGGGGATCTTCCTGATCAAGGGGTCGAACCTGTGTCTCCTGCCTCTCTTTCACTGCAAGTCGATTCTTCACTGCTGTACCAACACCAGGCCTCAAAACCCAGTCATTATGGGAATGGTGAACACAGTCAGAAGAAAGGCCTCTGGCGGGGAAGCACCAGGATCCTTTGGAACAAAGAAGCAAGTCGGTGCAGCTCAAGCCAGAGCTGCCGGACAAGCTGAGTCCCACTCTGTAGCCTTGTCTGTGTCTCCTCTCAGCAACCATCCACTTCATGCAATAAATGTTCATCAAGCACTTAGCATGTAGCTGCTCTATGGTTACTAGGAGCAATACACGGTGTCATTCCAGATAGTCAAGAATGAACATAACACAGGCATGATATGAATGACCGTCAGCATCCTGGAGCAGGATTTGAAGGGCTTCTCTGTGCCAGGATTCACTTCTTTTGTTGCCAGACTATGGGAAGGTCCAGGGTTTTCAGATGAATGAACAGAGCAGCTGGATGGCAGAAGGGACACCCAGGACCTTCAGGGGTTAGATGCTTGCCTGCTGGTATGGAAGGAACTGCTTTCATGCCGGTACACAGATAGCAGTTTAGTAACTGACAGGGCCATATCGGGGCTAGCCCACTGGATAGGAGCCTTTGATACAATAATGTACAATAGAGAATTGGGTCTTTCACCCCTGGATCCCACAGTTCAATGTAGGAGATACACAGTGCCATGCTCTGAATGTATCCTGTGATAGATACACTCATCTATTGAAATACTAACCCCCAAAGGTGACGGTACTGGTGTTAGTAGATGGGACTTTTGGGAGGTGATTAGGGTAGGGCTTTTCTGGATAGAGTTAGAGCTCATCTAAAAGAGAAGCCTCTGAGTTCTCTAGTCCTTTTCACCATGTGAGAACAATGTGAGAAGTGTTCAACTAGGATCTTTTCTCATCTTTTTTACAACCTGATTGCCCTGGCACCCTGACCTTGGACTTTCAGGCTTCATAACTGTGAGCAATACATGTTTGTTAACAGACAGCAATCAGATAATCATAGAAACAAATGTAAGATCCCAGTTGGGTTAGAAATGACCATATAAAACGGTGTCTGTAAATACTGTTACAAAGATAGGAATCTAAGGCAAGAAGAACAATGCTGGAATGCTACAATACTGGGATTGTAGCAGTTCTACAATACTGGAATCTGACCATTTCAGATGGATACAGGAGGCTCCCCAAGGAAGCAAGTTTTCGGTTAAGATCTGAAGAAAGAGCAGGAGTTAGCAAGTCAATGAGGGGATAGAAGAGCATTCAAAACAGAGGGAACATGTTCAAAAGTCCTGGGGCGCAGAGCACTGAGAGAGGAGAAGAGAAAGTTAAAAAGTATATAGGGACCAGTGGCGGGCCTTGAGTTGACCTATCACTAAACGCTTTAAAGCACTGGGGCAGGGACTTCTCCGGTGATCCAATGACTAACACTCCACACTTCCAATGCAGGGGGTCCAGATTCAATCCTTGGTCAGGGAACCAGATCCCACATGATGCAACTAAGAAGAGCTCACATGCCACAAAGAAGATCCCACATGCTGCAAATTAGACCCAGTGTAGTCAAATAAATAAATAAGCACTTTTTAAAAAGCAGTTGAGTGGCATTATCAGATTAACATTTTGAAAAGACTGTTTTCCTAGTCACCTTGGAAATGGCTATGCCTAGAGTAGGAGGCTAAGGGTAGACACCTCACTGGCCAACACCAGGGACCCCCTAAGATCCTATCAATATATACACAGTGTGTTCCTCAGGGCTCTGATCTCATCCTGGGAAGGAAGAGCTCCCTCCATAAGATGAGGCTCTGACAGCTTCCTCCTATCAGTGAAAATAGAGTGAGAGTGCAGTAGGGAGAAAAACATATAGCGGTTTAAAGAATGATATGCTCTCAACCTCTTCCTTAATTGTTATAAACCATCATTTATTTAGCACACACCCCAAGGACCAAGTGCCTGACTAATCATTGCTGCTCATTGCCTTCTTAATGTTCAGACTGATCCAGCAAGATAGGCATTATCAACTCCATTTTACAAGGTGGGCATTCATACTCAGGGAGTTAACTTGCCAAGGAGTCAACACTCATGTCTTTCTGATTCTTGCTCTTTTGTTTTTAACCCAATACTGGTTATTACATGTGAATATGTGGTTGGTTCCATGATATGTGCTACGCTTCAAAAGATACTGTCTTACCCAGAAAAAGTGCAGTCTGATGGAGAGGGGATCATAAGCACATACATACATTTAGGCAACTAAATATAACACCATTAAAATCATACAGAATTTATTCTTCATGAAAGAGTGGTGACTGTCTATATTTAGTAGTATTGCATTTGGCTCAGCATCTCAATGAGGAAGGAATGAACCAAGTTGAAAGCCAGCTTTACTGAGTGACAGTTGTGTGCCAGGTATTGAGCTAAGTGCTTTCAGCATATTAACTCAATGAAATCCTCATAGCAAGTTCACCAGGAAGGCGACACTATTGTCTATATTTTGCAGATGGAGAAAGTGGGGCTCATATCAGTCAAAAAAAAAAAAAAAAAAAAAGAATCCCCAGGATCAGAAGTAAGAATCACAAGAAGATAAATAACTTGTGAAGGGAGAGTAAACTAATACTGATGATGGCTGACTTTCAATCTACAGGAAACTGGAGGTAGATTCTAAAATGGAAAACCAAACTCTGTGCTGATGTAAGACCCAGAGCATTAAAACTGACCCTAAACACCCCAACCACAGAAGTCTGACTGCAAAACAGGTTAGCTTCCCAGAGCCAGGCTCTATGGGCAAACTGTTCCTACTTCTTGGATTTGTTTTGACATTAAAATGTGAAAGTTCTTAAAATAAGGAGGAGGGTAGAGACTCCAAGGAATGTTAAAATAATTTGTGGCAAAACAGAGAAAGTTAAACATTCATTAAGGGGTTTTCATTTCAAATGATCGTTTTACCATATCAATGTCTAAATTGGGGAGCAGGGAGAAGAGGAAGAAACTCTTACTTAATCCCTTTCCTGAATTGCCCACAGAGAATGCTCAGCAGAGACCCATGGAGGTTTCAAGCCCCTCCTGTAGAAGCTGGGGTCCATGGATGCAGAGATCCTACACAGGTCTCCCTGGCTGCCTGTTCACCTAACCAGAGCCAAGCCAGCTTTGCCAACTGTCAGCACACCAACACTGGCTGTCTCCAGCACTTACTTAGGGATCCTATGCATATATCTTTTCCCAGAGGCAGAGCTTTGCTCTGGATTATATCTTCATTATTTCACCCTTAAGTGCAAAAAATGAATATTGGGCTCCCAAATCCTAGGAAATATCTGAAACCCAACCCAGCAGATATCCATAAATTAAGTAATGTCCAGCCTCAAATATAAGCTGTAATTTCCAAAAGCCTGGAGGGTGTGTATGTCCATGGAACAACCTAGAATGAACACCCTCTGCTCTGGCTTTTAGATCTATGTTGCTCATCGGAGCTCTTTCCACTCCTTTGCGCTAGAGGTACTGGTAGCCTCACAGCTGAAATTCACCCTCCTATTTACTGCCTTCAGAGCAGACTTTCTGCTGGTTTCCTGGGTGAATGCTTAACATTCTCAATATGCTCAAAGGCTTGCCTACCCTTGAATTAATTTATTCATTCATATATCTCACCATGAATTTATCAGCCATTCTTTGAATGCTTATGTGCCAGGCATGGAGCTAGACACACTGATAGTACATCAATGAGAAAGCAGTCACCAGAATTTTAGCCTTCAGATTTATTCAACTTTTCATCATGATTGCATCTTGACATGCTGCCCAGCAGAAAACTGATTAGAATACATCATTACATCAGCACCAATTGCTGTATCAGTGCCCTGGGTTTGTTTGGGGCAGAATGCTTGCAGAAAAGCAAGCCTGGGAAGACTCAGAGACTCCTGGGGGTACTATCACCTGAAAATTGGTGTCAACAGACCCCAAGATGAGAAAACAGAAACCCAGAAAATAAAATACAAATGCGCCACCAAACTCTGCTGTAATGGATAGGCCACATCCTCACTCACTCAAAAGAACCAGCTGTGGAATGATATGGTATCATGCTGGGTACCAGAGGCTACAAAACACCCAAAGGTTAGTTTCCCACACTCAAGCCACTCACCGCAAAGGGAGCCACAGATGCATGAAAATACAAATCACAGAACCAGTGATTCATTAAAGTCATCTCTCACTTGACTCACTGCAAAAATTTTCTCATTTCCCCTCTTGCCTCAGATCCCCCTTGCTACCCACTCCGGCCTCCCTCAGCTCTAATTCATTTTCCACATCCTGGCTAGGATTATTTACAAAACACCTCCCTGGAAAACTGCCTGCAAAGGTAGTTCTCAAACTACCATTCAAGAGGCCTGGAGGTCAATCTGAGCCTCCATATTTACCAAATCAGGATTTCTATACATAGGGTCTTGGACGCTGCACATTAAACAAATATTAGAATAATTCTCATTCACAGTTACTCATTAGTAATTCTAATTTCCAGTTTGAAAGCTAGCTCATGGATAGAAAAGTTGATTGATGGGGCTGGATGCCCTTCATAAACGATCCTAGCCTACCTTTCCAATCTCATTTGAGGCCATTATAATACCCCAGGCTTTATGTCTTAGTAACATAAATATACTCCCTGAACAAGCTAGAAATTTTCCTTCTCCTGTGCCATTTTCATGTAAATCCTTCTGCCTGGAATTCCCAACCCTCCTCTCCCAGTCAAATCCCTACTAATCTGTGTGCATGGGTGCACGTGCGCGCACACACACACACACACACACTCCACTTGGAAAATTCTTATTCATCTATTAAAAACCAGAACAGGAACTCCTGGTGGTCCAGTGGCTAAGACTCTGTGCTCTCAGTGCAGGAGGCCTGGGTTCGATTCTTGCTTTGGGAACAAGATCCCACATGCTGCAACTAAGAGTTCAAAGATGTCACAACTAAAGATCCTGCATGCTGTGGTAAAGATCGAGGATTCCACATGCTGCAACTAAGACCCAGCACAGACAAATAAATAAGTAAACATTTAAAAGCCAGAACAAATATCACGATCTTGTTATCTTACAGGCCCTCAGCTTCCTGTAAAATGCATTGTAGTCTTACTGTGTTCCACAGCACCGTACGCTTTCTATTTTCCTTCACTAATCCCGTGTATTGTACTACTGAATTTGTGTCAAGCGGCTGCTCTCCCTGTTCATGTACACCCACATGCATTTACTTCTTGAGGTTTTGGGGGATATGGACCATTCCTTATCCATCTCTAAATTCCAAGTGCCCAACACTTAACTGCTCAACAAATATCACATTAAACTGAGGCTATTGAAATTTTACAGATGAAACCTGTAACATCTTTCCTTACCCATGGCTAACTTTTAAAAAATATTTACTTCTTCCTCCCCCCTTTAAGGAAATCATATGGAACTCAATCTTTCAATCCATGAGCAAAGAATTTATTTAACTCCACCTACTTAGGTCTTCTTTAATTTCTCCAGTGAGTTTTTAAAAACCCTGCTTAGAGGTTTTGTATCTCTTTTCTTACGTCTGCTTTTAGGTATTCAATGTTTTTGATATTTTTTAACTGTTTTATATATTTTAAGACATACAGAAATGCAACTAATTTTTGTATACTGCCCTTGTATTCATTCACTGAAATTTAATATTAGTTTTAACAGTTTTTCTGTAGATTTATTAAATCCTCTCTACATAAAAATAATACCCCTTTATTTCTTTTCCAATTCTTATACTTTTATTTTTCTTGACTCATTGCACTGGTGACTTCTAGTACAATGTTGAACCAAAATGATGATAATTGATGTCATTATTTTATTCCCCATGCTACAGAGACTATGCCTTAATATTTTGTAATTATATAATAATATTTCCCATCACTATGTAAAAGCTGAGTCTTTTTAAACTTATGTTACCCAAGAATAGGTGTTGAATTTTATCTAATTTTATCTGTATCTACTGATATGATTATATAGCTTTTTCTCCCTTGTAATGTTTATGTGGTAAATATATTAATTTCACGGAGAAGGCAATGGCAACCCACTCCAGTACTCTTGCCTAGAAAATCCCATGGGCGGATTTTTCTTGAGGTGACATGGTCAAGCGTGTTTGTCAAAGGTCACAATGTGAGGGCTTCATCTCTTTAACCAACACTCATTTCTGCATCACATTGTTGTCCAGCTTTTCTCCTTCTCAGAGGCTTTGGTCAAGTTGTTTTTTCCCTGAATTTCAGGATTTTCATTAGATGTGTATAAGAGACAGGAGTAAGACACGACTGAGCGACTTCCCTTTCACTTTTCACTTTCATGCATTGGAGAAGGAAATGGCAACCCACTCCAGTGTTCTTGTCTGGAGAATCCCAGGGACCGGGGAGCCTGGTGGGCTGCCGTCTATGGGGTTGCACAGAGTCGGACATGACTGAAGCGACCTAGCAGCAGCAGCCGCAAAGACATAGGATGACTTTGAAAAACAAAACAGCACAGCTGAAATAAAAGAAAATTAAACACATTTGGGGACCAACTCCGTAAGAGTTGGGTTTGACTATGAGTCTAAACAAAACCTCAAACATTAGGGTGGAGAGATTTGCTTGGACTGATTTATTAACATGTAAAAAGGTGAAGTCTTAACCCATAAAATAGTACAATTGACTAAATGAATAAAATATAATTCATATAAAATATTAGGAGGTTGAAGTTATATTAGTGATTTTAAAAATCTCCTTCTGACTTCTTTGGTAAATTATGTCCTTTGTCCTGAAACTAGCAAAACCTCAAAAGTCGATGTGAACACTCTTCTAGTTTAAGGTTGGAGAAGGCAATGGCACCCCACTCCAGCACTCTTGGCTGGAGAATCCCAAGGACACGGGAGCCTGGTGGGCTGCTGTCTATGGGGTCACACAGAGTCGGACACGACTGAAGTAACTTCACAGCAGTAGCAGCAGCATGTTAATTTCAAGTATTAAGCCAATCTTTCACTCCTAAAATAAACTTAAGTTGGTCATGATACAAAATTATTTTCATAGATCACCAGATTCATTCTTCTACTTATCATTTTTATATCCATGAGCATGAGAGAGTTAGCCTGGGAAATTGATTTTCTTATAGTATCTTTGTCAAGTTTTGATATCAAGTTTTGATACAAATTTTTCTGGACTCATGGAAAAGGTTGACAAATGTTCTGCCTTTTCTTCTCTGGAAACTCTGTGATCCAACCCCCTTTATTTTATTTTTATTTTAGTCTATGGGGTCACACAGAGTCGGGCACGACTGAAGTGACTTAGCAGCAGCAGTAGCATGGGAACCCTCAGAGGCAATGGGGATATAGTTAAGGACTGTAGCCAGCCTCTGCTTTTCTGAATCGTACCAACCCCATGGATACCAGGGAGCCCAGCTCTATATATCCACAGCTGTCCACTTTGGCCTGCGGAGGATCCCTCACAAAGGGCTCACAGTGTCTCGTGTCCTCATTAACACTCTTCCTTTGTGTCTAGAGAAGAAGGTGATCTCTGTGGCATCCTGGAGAACAAACAGCACACAGCTCAATATCCGAACAATCCAGACCACCTGCTTACTACAACTTTCAGCTTCTTCCAAGGATAGAAAAACAACACAAGAGCCTTCCCAAGCATATGTTTATATTGAAGCACCAAGGACTAGGGAAATAACCACTGAACAGTACCAGAGACTCATGTCAACCCTGGCCTATAGATGGCAGCCACCCCCATTTTTCAGCGACACTGGTCCCTCCCATCATTAGTACCCTCCTTGTCTTAAGGAGCATCCTGGGGACTATCCTGGTTTCTCTGGTGATGTAATAAAGGTCTTTTAAAAAGCCCGCTTCTGATCTTTAAGACTTTCCCGAAGTCATTGCCATCTCGTTTCTTTGTGTGCAGCGTGTCAATGGCCCTCAAACTTGGCTGAAGTTAAAATCATTTGAGGAGTTCTAAATATCCTGATGCTTGGGCCTTGTCTCCTGAAGTTTACAGAAGATTATGGGAAGTTTATTTTTTTTTATTTATTTTTTTTAAATAAGGACAAGATATACTTGTTAGATTTATTTGATATATATCAAAATTTGTACCTTAAAAAAGATAATATGTCTTCTTTTCTTTTTTTTTTTAGATTTTTTATTTATTTATTTATTTTTTTACACGAACTCCCAAACATGAACCCCCCTCCCACCTCCCACCCCACATCTTCCCTCCAGATCATCCCCATACACCAGCCCCAAGCATCCTGCATCCTGACCCCCTTTATTTTAATCAGAAATTGAAATTTCTCCCCTGTTCTTCTCCTACGAACACTTTATCTTTGAGGGGAAAACATATTGAACAATAAAAAGGTAAGTTGGCTTAAATAACACCAACTTCAAGGACCTGGAACACTCTTAAAAACTTGACTCAGTACCACCTCTGCATTGTAAGCTACACAAGTTATTTCTGTGTAAGTATACTTTATCCTTAATATCAATATGTAAATAGACTTCAAATCTATCACTATATTATAAATATTCTTATGTCATCATACTCATTACCTCTTTTGACAAGTACACAAAACCTTGAGTAACGTGAGATGGATACACAATATTTAATCCTGCTGTACTATAGTCAAGCAGACCTTCAATATAGACTAATGGTATTCTGACCATACATAGAATTACTTTATGCTTTGAGTCAACTGATTTCAGTATAAATGCAGACTGATACTCAGTTTTTAATGAACATTATTTCTTTCAGACATTGTTGACATTGCTATTTGCTTGGTAAGTATGCTTTGCTGCTTCTCTTCTGTTAGTGCAGAGTAAAATTTTAGAATATAGTTATTCATAGTCCCTGGCAATGAAAAAGCAATCAACAAACTCTTTCTTATTGAATTTGTTAGTGAATTAATAATGAATGACTGCAAGGAGATCAGACCAGTCACTCCTAAAGGAAATCAACCCTGGATATTCATTGGATGCTGAAGCTGAAACTCCAATACTTTGTCCACCTGATGAGAAGAACTGACTCATTGGAAAAGACCCTGATGCTGGGGAAGATTGAAGGCAGGAAGAGAAGGAAACAACAGAGGATGAGATGGTTGGATGGCATCACTGATTTGATGGACATGAGTTTGAGAAAGCTCCATGATATGGTGAAGAACAGGGAAGCCTGGCATGCTGCAGTCCCTGGGGTCTCAAGAATCAGGCACAAATGAGCAACTGCACAACAGTAATAATGAATGACTGGAAAGTTACCCATTCTCAAAAGTCAAGAGTTAGAAAACTACAGTTTTTGAGCTAAGTTTACTCGCTCTCTAATTGTTAAAAAAATGTGGATTAGACACAGCCACATTAATTTGTTTATATACATTCTCTTTTGGAAATGAATTTCTTCAGTTTTTAGACTTGAATAGTTGCAACAGAGACCATATGGCCCCTAAATATGGTCTAAATATTTATTATCTATAATAGTAAACAATGCAAAATATTTACTATCTGGTCTTACAGGAAAAGTGTCCAACCTCTGCTCTAAAACAGTATTTTCTAAATAATTGGAAAGTGGCCAGAGTTCAACTACCACAGGGAGGTCTATGCAAATGTAATCTTCCAGTTTATTGTTAAAAGAATAAAGAAGAATATCAGAGGTGAGGATGCTGGTGACAAATAAAGATTCTGAACTTTTTCTTGAGGTGACATGGTCAAGCGTGTTTGTCAAAGGTCACAATGTGAGGGCTTCATCTCTTTAACCAACACTCATTTCTGCATCACATTGTTGTCCAGCTTTTCTCCTTCTCAGAGGCTTTGGTCAAGTTGTTTTTTCCCTGAATTTCAGGATTTTCATTGCCTCTTTTTTAAATAACAGGATTTCACTGAACTAAAATAAAAGAGTGACCCAGGCAAGGAATGTGGAATGTTAAGATGACTCTGGCAGTTCAGCAGATGTCTGCGCTATAAGAAAGAGCTTCTCATATAAGTCTTTCTTATTAAAATGAAGAATCCCTGATTCATGAGCCAAATTGGTCAACAATTCAACGTGTAGCCAAATGGAAATTCTACAATGCAGTAAAATGCCTAAGTAACATTTGTTTTCAATTTCCATTATCCTTCTTCTCCATTAAGAAGGAAACCCTTTTAGTAAAAATTCTAGTGTCTATGTTTTCATAACATATAAGTAATTTGCAGAAACCCAAAACTTACTATTTAAACATAAAAATGAAGTAATGCTATTCATTCTCAGCACATGACATGGTACACATAAAGTATTAAGATGTTATAAGAAACAAATGGTAAAATCAGAATCTATTCTGGAAAATAAAAAGCAAGATATGGCATCACAAGTGATTCCATCAGTTTTCTGGTACCCAAAAGGCTAATCAATTAATTAATCCTATTTTTTGTGTGTCAAATGGTGTCGGTTGTTTAGATTTTTTCCTGGATTCTTCATGTGATATTTTTCTAGTCCTCATGTTAAACTGAATAACAGATTTTTAGTAATGCACTATATAGTCCCCAAATCCAAGTATGTATGAGCACAAGAATAGAAAACTATTAGGCAAATGAATAGAGAATAATCCACCATAAAGTAATCCACAGAGTCAGATAATATTACTTACTAAGTAACTATTGCTTTCTGAATGCTATATTGGTGATGTTAGGAAAAAAAGCACAAAGACTAGCCAGCTTATTTCATTTTAAGCAAATATGTATCATAATTCAGATGTTACTATAGATAAAATAGCAAGCTTTATTTTTTCTTCAAAAAGCATTTTTTTCTTGGAGAATTTAATATATTCCTTGTCACTGTTTTTTAAAAAACAGCAATCCTAGTATGTTACTTTTTGACTCAATTCAGTAAGCTTTTATTTTTAACTTTTTAGAATATTTTATGCATCAAGAAAATGATACTTTAAAATATTGTCAACATGACTATATTACCCTAGGCAATGTATAGATTCAATGCAATCCCTATCAAAATACCAATGATGTTTTTCACAGATGAGAACAAATATTTTTTAAATTGTATTAAAACAAAAAATGCCAAATTTCTTTGAGGGAAAAAAAAAGGACAAAGCCAGAGGTATCATACTGCTGGCGTCAGACTATATTAGAAAGTTTACTAATCAAAACAGTATGGCGCTGGCATGCACACACACACACACACACAACCAGATACATAGATCAGTGGAAGAGAATAGAGAGCTCAGAAATAAACCCATGCATTTATGGCTCAATTCAGTTCAGCTCAGTTCGGTCACTAAGTCATGTCCGACTATTTGTGACCCCATGGACTGCAGCATGCCAGCCCTCTCTATCCATCACCAACTACCGAATTTTACTCAAACTCATATCTATTGAGTCGGTGATGCCATCCAACCATCTCATCCTCTGTAGTCCCCTTCTCCTCCTCCCTTCACTCTTTCCCACCATCAGAATCTTTTCAAATGAGTCAGCTCTTCACATCAGATGGCCAAAATATTGGAGTTTCAGCTTCAATATCACTCCTTCCAATGAAAATTCAGGACTGATCTCCTTTAGGATGGACTGGTTGAATCTCCTGGCGGTCCAAGATACTCTCAAGAGTCTTTTCCAACACCACAGTTCAAAACCATCAATTCTTCGGTGTTCAGCTTTCTTCACAGTCCAACTCTCACTTCCATACATGACTATTGGAAAAACCATAGCCTTGATTAAATGGACTTTGTTGGCAATGTCTCTGCTTTTTAATATGCTATCTAGGTTGGTCATAACTTTTCCTCCAAGGAGTAAATGTCTTTTTATTTCAAGGCTGAAGTCAATATCTGCAGTGATTCTGAAGCCCCCCAAATTAAGTCTGACACTGTATCCACTGTTTCTCCATCTATTTGGTATGAAATGATGGGACTGATGCCATGAACTTTCTTTTCTGAATGTTGAGCTTTAAGCCAACTTTTTCACTCTCCTCTTTCAGTTTCATCAAGAGGCTTTTTAGTTCTTCTTCACTTTCTGCCATAAGGGTGGTATCATCTGCATATCTGAGGTTATTGATATTTCTCCTGGGAATCATGATTCCAGCTTGTGCTTCCTCCAGCCCAGATTTGCTTTTTGCTTCTCTTCTTTTCACAGCTATTTTTAAGGCCACCTCAGACAGCCACTTTGCTTTTTTGCATCTCTTTTTCTTGGAGATGGTCTTGCTCCCTGTCTCCTATACAATGTCATGAACCTCTGTCCATAGTTCATCAGGCACTCTATCAGATCTAGTCCCTTAAATCTATTTCTCACTTCCACTGTATAATCATTAGGGATTTGATTTAGGTCATACCTGAATGGTCAAGTGGTTTTCCCTACTTTCTTCAATTTAAGTCTGAATTTGGCAATAAGGAGTTCATGTTCTGAGCTACAGTCAGCTCCTGGTCTTATTTTTGCTAACTCTATAGAGCTTCTCCATCTTTGGCAGCAAAGAATATAATCATTCTGATTTCGTTGGTGACCATCTGGTGATGTCCATGTGTAGAGTCTTCTCTTGTACTGTTGGAAGAGGGTGTTTGCTATGACCAGTGCATTCTCTTGGCAGAACGCTATTAGTCTTTGCCCTGCTTCTTTCTGTACTCTAAGGCCAAATTTGCCTGTTACTCCAGGTGTTTCTCGACTTCCTACTTTTGCATTCCAGCACCCCACATCTGAGGTCAGGGAGGCGGCCGGGAGGAACTACCCCACGTCCGAGGCCAGTGGCAGCCAGGAGGAGATACCCCACATCCCAGGTCAGGGGCAGTCGCCAGGAGAAGCCACCTAGCACCTGAAGCCAGGGGTGGTGACCCTGAGGAGCCACCTCGAGCCCGAGGCCAGGAGCGGCAGCTGAGAGGAGCCACCCACACCCGAGGCCAGGGCCGGGAGGAGCAACCCGAGGAGAGGTGGCTGTGCAGGCACAGGAGGGCCTAGAGGAGCTATCCCATGTTGAAGGTCAGGAACGGCAGCGGTAAGGAGATACCCCTCATCCAAGGTAAGGAGCAACGACTATGCTTTGCTGGAGCAGCCATGAAGAGATACTCCACGCCCAAGGTAAGAGAAACCAAGTAAGATGGTAGGTGTTGCAAGAGGGCATCAGAGGGCAGACACACTGAAACCATGGTGAAGTCAAGGTGAAGTCTCTCAGTCGTGTCCGACTCTTTGCGACCCCATGAATCACAGCGTACCAGGCCTCCCTGTCTATCACCAACTTTCAGAGTTCACTCAAACTCATGTCCATAGAGTCAGTGATGCCATCTAGCCATCTCATCCTCTGTCGTCCCCTTTTCCTCCTGCCCCCAATCCCTCCCAGCATCAGAGTCTTTTCCAATGAGTCAACTCTT
>SJYX01010814.1:637374-656228 GCA_006410675.1 Oreotragus oreotragus | reverse complement strand
CACACAGTCAAAGGCTTTGGCATAGTCAATAAAGCAGAAATAGATGTTTTTTCTGGAACTCTCTTGCTTCTTCCATGATCCAGCGGATGTTGGCAATTTGATCTCTGGTTCCTCTGCCTTTTCTAAAACCAGCTTGAACATCAGGAAGTTCACGGTTCACGTATTGCTGAAGCCTAGTTTGGAGAATTTTGAGCATTACTTTACTAGCGTGTGAGATGAGTGCAACTGTGTGGTAGTTTGAGCATTCTTTGGCATTGCCTTTCTTTAGGATTGGAATGAAAACTGACCTTTTCCAGTCCTGTAGCCACTGCTGAGTTTTCCAAATTTGCTGGCATATTGAGTGGAGCACTTTCACAGCATCATCTTTCAGGATCTGAAATAGCTCAACGAATTCCATCACCTCCACTAGCTTTGTTTGTAGTGATGCTTTCTAAGGCCCACTTGAGTTCACATTCCAGGATGTCTGGCTCTAGGTGAGTGATCACACCATCGTTAATATCTGGTTCGTGAAGATCTTTTTTGTACAGTTCTTCTGTGTATTGTTACCACCTCTTCTTAATATCTTCTGCTTTTGTTAGGTCCATACCATTTCTGTCCTTTATAGAACCCATCTTTGCATGAAATTTGCAGGTTACCTTACAGACTATGAATAATCAGAACACTTGGAAAATTTCACAACTAATAAAAAATGTTATTACATTTTCTCTTTCAGAAAATCTAAAACAGTTCTTAGTTTCCATGATGATCTCCTTTGTTTCCATTCTGGAATGCTGACTTCTTTTGAATAGTTAAGCTTCCAAATTAGATTGTCACCTCATTTGTGACAGGCCTTCATGAATTTTCCAATAGTCATAAAAGTCAAAAAGAAGTGGACAATATTTCACAAAGGTCCGCGCTAGTTCCAGGCTGGGTGGGGACATGGCAGAAAAGGTTGCTCTCCTCAAAGTCTGCTGAGATGACTACAGAAAACAAAATGAGGTAAAATAATTTAGATGAACTTATGTCATCCTTGGTTAAGACTCAGTTCTCTCTTGAACCCAGAGGAAGGTCATGGCAAGAATTACACACCCTCAGTTTTGCCCTAGCCTTGGAGATATGCCAGCATTTTAGTTGGAAGCCAGTGGGGAAAGAGGCAGAAGACAATCACAGGGCAGGTCAGAGCCTGAGATGTGAACATCAGTGGAGTGAGGGACAGGGTTCCAAGGCAGGCAGAGCATGCCTCTGTTTCCCAGCCTTTGGGTCCAGGCCATCTGGCCTGATGTGCAAAGAATAGCAGCAGAAATCTCTAAGGAGTGGTGAAATACAGGTTTCTGGAAGGGCTATGGTCAGAGGCCATTTTTGAGCAGAGGGTTTCAACCTAATGTAAATTAGGATCCTACCAATAGCTGAGTGACTCTGAAACAGGGTCCAGACCCTGGAAAGAAGAGGCTGGAAATCACTGAGCTTCATATACCTGTGTGCAAATCTGGGTTGAGATGCAGCCCCAGCAACAGAGCAGGCAACTTTAGCAGGTACAGGGAAGAAGGCTGAACTTGGGAGCAACCAGGAGAAAAATCCACTCCTGCTTCATCAAACCAAGAAGTCCAGCAGCAAGACAGACCAGACATCAGTCAGCAGGAGAGAAGTGTGAATCATTTCCAAGTCATGGTCCTTAGCTCTCACTCCTTTTTTATAGTTTTATTTTTCTCTCTCAGAGAATTCAATTTGATATAGTCCATTATTTTTACTAGACTAATTACTCCAAATGAGGATCTACATGCCTGTTCTAACATGCATCTCCAAGACTTCCCTCTAGGGGTGTTTGTCTCCTTGCTTGCTCACTTTATTCTCTGCCTACAAACTAGACATTTCCTATGGGATGCCTCACCGTCGTTATAAACTCAATACATCTTCATAAGCCAAATGCAACCTCTTCCTTTCCCTTCCTTTCCATCATCCCCCATCTTTCCCTTGTCCCCAACTTCTTAATTCAGTCATTGGTATCTACATCCTCTCTACCACCTGAGTTCAAAATTTAGCTATTTTTCTCTGCCATCTCCTTAGAAATCCAGAATCACAAACATCTGCATTTGTTCATTTAAACATAATACTGAATGCAAACTAGTGCTAAACTATGCTGCAGGTACTGTCAACCCTCCTTCGAAATACACTTTCTTTCTTGTATATTTTCTCTCTTTTATATATTTCTTGTAAGAATCTCACATTCTTTCCTGTTTTCCACCACCACACATCCAGGATAATCTAACTTAGGTATTCAGGTACTTCAAAAGCTTCATAGAAGGCCTTCATGATTCTGACTTTACTCATTCTAATCCATTCACATCTTTAGATTAATTTTCTAAATTATTCTTTTATTCTTATTGTTATTTTATTTAATTTTATTTTTTGGCCATGCCATTTGGCCTATAGGATCTTTGTTCCCTGATCAGGGATTAAACTTGTGCCTACAGCATTGAAAGCCCAGTCCTAACCATTAGTCCCTAGACTAATTTTAACCTGTCACTTTCAAGTATGCCCTGCATTATAATTATCCAGTGCTTAACAGTCTCCCTCTCTCTAGACAGTAAATTCTTTAAGGGTAGGCTCACCTGCAGTTGTATCCTCAAAACCTACATTAGTGTCTGAAATATAATAGTATCCAAGAAAAATTTTTTAATTAATTTAAAATTTGTTAAATAAATTCTCAAAGGCTTTCCAAGGCCCCTTACAACTGGTTCCTTCAAACCTCTATGTCTCTGCTTAGCTTTCAAAGTCCTTCAATGTCTGGCCAAAAGTTGTTTATTAATACTTAATCTTATTTCCCACTACTTGTTTCTTCTGCATACCTCAAGCCCATTTCTTCCTACCCCTATAATTCTTGTGCTAATATCACCTTCACACACTTATCTCTAGTGTTTCTTGCCTGGAATGTCCCCTTTTCCTCTCTCATTCAGGGGATCTTGACTCAGCACACAGCTGTGGCAGTGTTCCAACTCCAGAGGGGAGGAGGCTGAGGAATGATGGCCATTCCTCTCTCTTCCTTCCCCAGGAAGTATCCTCTGGCCCCTCTGCACTTCCAGTGTCAGTGAAAGGACATGTTTTTTCCATCCTAAGGTTTTGGCAAGTTGAGTCCAAGTCCATCAGTGATGTGAGTGGAGTCAAAGGGCAGAAAGTAAAATCTATCAGAGGCCACAAGAGATGCTTAGTTTAGCACCATTCCTGCAACACCAAGTTCAGCAGGGTGGGTGGAGGAAGGGGGCAAGGGAGGTCACAGCCTGTCAGATTTGCCAGAGGTTAGCAACAGGACACAGGTGCTCATCTGCCTCCTGTTTCCCTAGCTCACCCACTCCTTGGGTAAAAATCCGGCCCTTGGCAAACCTGATTTCTCATCTCAATACCCTTCTACTTCCCTCTGTGTTGTTATTATCTGAAAAACAAAGAATCTGAAACAGCCCTTTAAGAATGGCAGAGCCAAAGTTTTTGAGGTGAGTGAAAGGACATGCTAGAGGCAACAGATGATTCTAAACATCCTTTACCTATGGTCCAAGAAGACAGCAGTCAGTCACATCCTAATATCCATTCTATCCCGACTATCCCACCGCATTACCATTAAGCCCAAGTTCATTGCAAATTAAAATGTTCACTATATGCCAAACACTCTGGGAGGTTCTAGGTACAGAGGGATGAGTGAGACATGGTTTCTGGTGTCCCACCACTTCAGTATCCCAACACCTTCACAACAAGCCACATGTGCCTCCTGGGTCTCTTTGGTACCCACTTGCACCCTGACCTCACTTCAAATCCCTTCCCCAGGCATCTATATTTTCCTATGCAAGACCTACCTCATAGACTTGACCTATTGCATTTTTCTTTTCTC
Organism: Oreotragus oreotragus; assembly: GCA_006410675.1. Lineage (NCBI taxonomy): Eukaryota > Metazoa > Chordata > Mammalia > Artiodactyla > Bovidae > Oreotragus > Oreotragus oreotragus. The sequence continues at coordinate 652,372 of SJYX01010814.1, read as the reverse complement.
CCTTAACTTCCAAATCTGTCTTTGACCTTGCATTCTGATTCCCCTTTGCTTCCAACTTTTCTCACACTCAGCTCTGGTTACAAAAATCTCAAGACTGGTAATGGCTTCAGATTTAAGTGTCTTGAATGCCACTGAATTGTTCACTTTAAAATAGTTAACATGACAAATTTTATGCATATTTTACCACCATAAAAGAATAATCCTAGGTCCAACCATAAGACCACAGTCCTGACACTGGAAGCAAAGATCAGTCATCTGTTGTAATGAAACTCAGAGTCAAGTAGAGGAAACACAATCCACACAAACATTAATTCAGTAAACAATCTACTACATGCTAAATCCTGCACTGAGAACTAAGAATTCAAGGACTGTACTATCTTTATAAAGGTTTTAATTTAGCCTGGGGAATAGTCATCAAGCAAGTGGGCACAGAATTAAATAATTCATTAAGATAATGATAAACAGTATGAAGGGATCTGCAGGGTCCTATGAGAGTGCCTAACAGGCAGATATGAGCTGGCCTGGGGGTTCTAGAAGGCTTCTCTGATACAGTGATGTTAAAGATGACACTTAAAAGATGAGTAGACTTTACCCAAGCAAAGGAGTGTGATGGGGTGGTTGGGGGTAGAACATTCTAAGTGGGGGAACCACAGGAGTAAAGCAAGACTTCTCCCAAAAGGTCAACAGTGACATGATCCCTTTGAAGGTCTGCCAGAAGCCAGTGTAGGCAGTGAGGGGAGAAAGGCTAGTTGCCTCACATAAGCTCCAACCGCTAGAAGCCCTAAAACTGAAGACATTCAGAGGACGGAGGCAGTGTCTTCTGAACGGAGGGAAAGACAAGGTGTTTAAAGACAAAAACATAAAGTTAGTATTTGGAGGGAATCAGAGACTCATGACTGACGAAGGAAGAAACAGGTATTTCAGGGGGAAAAAAAAACCCTAAGCTAAGGCACAGACATGGGGAAACCCTGGGGCCTTTGGCAACAGGAAGTAGTCTGTTTCAGTGAAGTACAGAGAGGATAATGCAGGAAAATGAGGCTCAGTATGAAAGGGAAAAGTATAAATAGAGGCTTCTTTCAAAATCTTGAGCCAGGATGGTTGGCCCTGGAACAGTGGGTAGGAATATTCCACCCCCTGTCTCTCAGCCTCGCGCCTGTCTCCTACCATCACCATTGGTGACTGTATTCACCAAACCACCAGCCCTCAAGCATCTGCATTATGGCAATGCCACCCCCTTAGAGGGACTTGGCCCTCCAAGGCCTCAAGTCCCAGTGCCAGGGGAGCCCTCCCCTCTGTTAAACGTGTGGAAGCGGTGCTGCAATTAGCCATGGTGCTCAAGTGATGAGCGACCAGCAGGCTTCTATCAGCACAGCATAGGCTGTAGACACCCATTGACCACACTGCTTCTTCAGGCCCCGAGGGGAATGCAGGCAGTTAAAAATTCTGGCTGAGAAACCAGCAGGCGCTCAGTTTGGTAGGTGGAAGCATTCCCAGAAGCATCAGTTGGCTCGTGGCTTGACAGTGGAATTCTGAAAAGCTTCGGCTTTTGCCATTTTGTGTTTATCTCTGGCTCCAAGAGACCCTTCTCATTGGCTGTTTTCTATAAACACTCCCTCTGCAAGTTCAAATTACTCCCTTGTCCAGATGGAGGGCCAAGTGCGAACATGCAAGAATATTGTTGGCCTGCTTTTCCTGAAAACAACAAAGACTGCTTCCCCAGAAAAGTGCTGCTGGAAGTCAGCCGGCTGGGATGCAAGCATCTCTTATACAACACTCACGTCTGTGGTAGAGACCCGGCTTCAGCTTCCTGCAGCCCCTCGTTCTCCTTCAGAGGCCTGCTGTGGAGTCCCTGTCCTCTGGCTGGGAACAACCAGCTCTGGAAGGTACTACCACAGGGCTAGGTCAGAGGGACTACCCCAGGGCACCAGGAGTCCCGGAGACCCTGTCCGAACTGAGGTCAGGGATGCAGGCCTATAGCAACATGGAGGTCTCCATATTTGCCACCATTTATTGTAGGGCTGGAAGAAACTGTCAGGATTTTAGAGGTCACTCACTTCATTCCACCAAAGAGGAAACTGAGACCCAGAGAGAGAAAGTGACCTGCCAATATACAGCCAACTTGTTTCATAGCTGATCACTTCTTGACTCAAATTTCCATCCAAAAAAGTTTACCGCAACCTGTGCATTTGTAAAAGCAGATTTTTTTTTAATCCATGTCAATAATTAGAGATCTAACTTTTGTTGATCAGAGAAAGACAAATATCTTATGATATCACTTTTATGCAGAATCTTAAAAAAATGATACAAATGAACTAATTTGCAAGACAGAAATAGACTCACAGACACAGAAAACAAACTTATGATTAGCAAAGGGGAAGAGGTAAAGGGATAAATTAGGAGTATGGAATTAATAGAATCATACTACTTCATAGAAAATAGAAGAATAACAAGGAGCTACTGCAAAGTATAGGGAACTATAGTCAATATTTTATAATAATTTTTAAGGGGAAATAATTTGAAAATGTATATATAATATATATTCTGTTCTATATTCAGTTATATATAATATATATGTATATTATCTTTTCAAATACACACATACATATACATGTGTGTATATATATATACACACATACCTGAAACTAACACAACGCTGTAGATCAACTATACTACAATTAAAAACTAAAGATTTAATATTCTTTGATAGAGAAGCAAACATTTTTATAGTAAGATCCCTTTGGTTNAATATATATGTATATTATCTTTTCAAATACACACATACATATACATGTGTGTATATATATATACACACATACCTGAAACTAACACAACGCTGTAGATCAACTATACTACAATTAAAAACTAAAGATTTAATATTCTTTGATAGAGAAGCAAACATTTTTATAGTAAGATCCCTTTGGTTAGATTTCTAAATTAAAGTTGCAGAGAAACTGTATTAGAAGCATTTTTCTAGTTTCAGAATGTATGCTGAAGACTACAGTTTACTTTATAAGGATTGAATGGCCTCAAGTATTAAAAATGAAAATAGAACAACTTTCCTGGATCATCTAGAAATTGGGCTGTTTGCTCTCTAGGGGTGACATTTTTCCCAGAAACTGTATTCACAGTACAGAGACTTTGGACAAGAATGACGGTGTCAGAGAGCAAAACCTCACCGTCTCCTCTCCGTGACGACACCTGCCTTCCTTCCCCTAGCCTCCCTGTAGTTTTATCATGCTCATTATTATGACTATGGAAATCAGTTCATTGCCAAGCCCAGCAGCATGTTCTGACTGCTTTGGTTGTTTCTTGAACATTATCCCCCAGAGTTGACTCTCTTCTCCCCCTCTTCTTTGGCTATTCAATTCACCAGCTAAGAAAGCCTTTTTGTACCCTGAAACAGCTCTGTAATATGATTCTCAGTTCAACTGTCTACTTGGTAAGTCAGTCAGATAACCTACCAACTCCATTTCCTCCCAGAAGCATCCCTTGGGGAATATTTCACATCATGCTTTGTAATGACTTAAATTCCTCTCCAGTAAGAAAGGTAAGGCCCTGTAAACCTCTCCCCCAGTTTCTGCATCAGAAGCCTGCTTTTTAGAGAAACCAATGGTGTGATGTTCAAGTTCTAGGGATACTTTCCCTCCAGCCTTCTAGAAAAACAGCGTTGGAAGAAGCAAAGGTTCTCTACTGTCTTAGAGCTCCTTTGTCCTCACACCACATGCAGCTTCCCTGACTCCACACGGGTGGCAGAGAGTGAGAAGTCTTCGTGTTTGAAGGAATCGGGCCTCTGTCGCCTGTAAGCCAACACAGAGGACGTGTTTCTGAGTGTCCTTATCCTCAGTGTGGGCAATGCAGGCAATAACACCTATTTTGTTGCTCAGTCACTAAGTTATATTCGACTCTTTGCAACCCCATTTACTGCAGCTTGCCAGGCTTCCTTATCCTTCACTATCTCCCAGAGTTTGCTTAAATTCTTGTCCATTGAGTCAGTGATGCCATCCAACCATCTCATCCTCAGCCAGCTGTTTCTTTTGCCCTCAGTTTTTCCCAGCATCAGGGTCTTTTCCAATGACTCAGCTCTTTGCATCAGGTAGCCAAAGTACTGGAGCTTCCGCATTCGTCCTTCCAGTGAATATTCAGGGTTGAATCCCTTTAGGATTGACTGATTTGATCTCCTTATAATGTCTATATGGTAATATTAAATCACTTAGTGGAGATCTAGATACACAACTGATAACAGAATTGAAAAGCATGGACTTGTTTCTTCTGATTCAGATTTCTGGCAAGGCAAACCTGAGATGCCTTAACATTCATGCATCCCTCTTGAGAAAATGGATTCAGACTCCTCAGACATAGCGAACTTGCTGCCCTTCTGAAATCTGATCTTCTAAGAAGTATCAAGCAGCAAGTGCAATGGTTTAGAGGGACTTAAGTGCCAGGGATAGTGATAGCTCTGCCAAAGCCTTACCCATAGGAGATTCAAATAGGTAAAATTATTTATTTCAGAGTCATTTATCCAAGAAAATACACTTGAATCAAAGAGAAAAGCAACTGTCAAAACTTCTTTACCATAAATGTCCATCAATACGAAAGAAACAACCATGGGATAAATACTAACACACAGGCAATTTACTTTTCAATGCCAAGAAAGAGACCAAATGTTATCTTTAATCACTCATTCAGTCATTATTTCCATCTTTAATATATGAAATGTAAGTCCAAGTTCAAAGTGACTATGCCCCCCTTAAATTTTCTCTGGTTCTCAAAGCTTCTGTTTCTGAGTTTATTGAAAGTAAAAATGAAAGTCGCTCCGTCATGTCTGACTCTTTGTGACCACCTGGACTATACAATCCATGGAATTCTCCAGGCTAGAATACTGGAGTAGGTAGCCCTTCCCTTCTCCAGGGGACCTTCCCAACCCAGGGATCGAACCCAGGTCTTCCGCACTGCAGGTGGATTCTTTGCCGGCCGAGCCACCAGGCAAGCCCAAGAACACTGGCGTGGGCAGCCTTTCCCTTCCCTACCCCGGAATTAAACTGGGGTCTCCTGCATTCCGGGCAGATTCTTTACCAAATAAACTATCAGGGAAGACCTCTGTGTCTATTACTGGGTCTCAAACAGAAAACTTGAAGCTATGGAGCTGAAAAAATAGAATGAGGTTCTAATTCCCAATGACCCTTGTTGAGATGAAAACATGCATCACACTCCTGTACTCTCTTCTGAGCCATTTTCCTCCAAATATAGAAACAAAGCACAGAAAAGCCAAGCCCAGCCCTGCCTCACTCCTCCATGTTTGGCCAGGGAATTCATTCTGCTTCTGGTTGTACAAAGTGTAGCAGGATGGCAACCCACTTCACTCAGCACTGAAAGAATCTTAAATGAAACTCAGAACAGCCTCCCTGAAAGCTGTTACATTGAGATGATTATGCAGCAGTGATTTTTAACACATTGTTGTTCAGTTGCTGAGTCATGTCTGACTCTGCGACCCCATGGACTGCAGCATAAGGTCACCAAACCTCTTGGCGCTCTGAAAAAGTCATGACAGGGAAAAAGAAAGCAGAAACCCACTTACTGTGGGTTGCTATGTCTGGGTTTCCCTGATGGCTCAGATGGTAAAGAATCCACCTGCAACATAGGAAATCTGGGTGCAATCCCTGGGTGGGGAAAATGAAGAGAATGGCAACTCACTCCAATATTCTTACCTGAAGAATTCCTTGGACAGAGAAGCCTGGTGGGGTACAGTCCATGGGGTTGCAAAGAGTCATACACAACTGAGCAATTAACACTTCCACTTTCATGGGTTACTATACACCTCCAACAGAGTTTGGATATGGCTCAGTTCAGTTCAGTTCAATCACTCAGTCGTGTCTGACTCTTTGAGACCCCATGAATCGTAGCATGTCAGGAGTCCATCACCAACTCCCGGAGTTCACCCAAACTCATGTGCATCAAGTTGGTGATGCCATCCTGCCATTTCATCTTCTGTCGTCCCCTTCTACTCCTGCCCCCAATCCCTCCCACCATCAGGGTTTTTTCCAATGAGTCAATTCTTCGCATGAGGTGGCCAAAGTATTGGAGTTTCAGCCTCAGCATCAGTCCTTCCAATGAACACCCAGGACTGGTCTCCTTTAGGATGGACTGGTTGGATCTCCTTGCAGTCCAAAGGACTTGCAAGAGTCTCCTTCAGCACCATAGTTCAAAAGCATCAATTCTTCGGCATTCAGCCTTCTTCACAGTCCAACTCTCACATCCATACATGGCCACTGGAAACACCATAGCCTTGACTAGATGGATCTTTGTTGGCAAAGTACTATATCTGCTTTTCAATATGCCATCTAGGTTGGTCATCACTTTCCTTCCAAGGAGTAAGCATCTTTTAATTTCATGGCTGCAATCACTATCTGCAGTGATTTTGGAGCCCCCAAAATAAAGTCTGACACTGTTTCCCCATTTATTTCCCACGAAGTGATGGGACCAGATGCCATGATCTTAGTTTTCTGAATGTTAAGCTTTAAGCCAACTTATTTTCTATAAACTTGGTCTCTAGCATTGCTTTGTTAACACAGTTATAATAGCAAATTAAACACAATGCAGAATCATAAATAACTTTTCATATGTCAGGTAATCAGACACGTGGCACAGTGGAGGAATCCTGAACTTGTCTTCAAGCCCTGCTTGGCCCTTTCCTAGCTCTGTGAGCTTGGGCAAATACTTCAATATGTCTGTGCTTCAGTCTTCTTGCTTGTCAAGCAACAGTATCTCCCACACACAGACATGTCAAAGATGTAACTAGATGCTATAAGTGAAAGCGATTCGTGAGATATAAAACTCAATCCTAATATAGATATTATCATATTAACAGTCTGAAATGAGTATACTCTTTAGTTGGCCCACAGTCTATTTCCTATTAGAGATGGCATGAATTGGGAAGATGAACTTTGTGATAGATGTTTAAGTTTTTGTGAGGCTCTGCTGGTGATTCCTGCTGCAGCCCAGCATGGCAGGCATCCTAGGCAGCCCAAGTAAGGTCCTGGGATCTAATGGGGGAAAGTTAGTTGATCTTGGTTGACTTTGCAATGTGCTGTCCTTTAATCCTGTATAACCATATTACATGACCACAACCAAACTTACTTCTCTCCATATCCCACTCTTGCTACTTAGAAAGGAGCCATGCATTTGTACACTTTTTACAAACTCTATACTATATTCCGGAGAAGGAAATGGCAACCCCACTCCAGTACTCTTGCCTGGAAAATCCCATGGCCAGAGGAGCCTGGGTAGGCTACTGTTCAGTGGGCTTCCCTGGGGGCTCAGACAGTAAAGAATCTGCCTGCAATGCAGGAAACCTCGGTTTGATCCCTGGGTCAGGAAGATCCCCTGGAGAAAGGAATGGCAACCCACTCCAATATTCTTGCTTGGAGAAGATTGCTGGAGTCCATGGGATTACAGCTGGACACAACTGAGCAACTATCACACACATACACTATGTTTGGTACCTGGCAAACAATCTTTATTTTCTGTCTCATATTTGAACTTTAATGATCACCAGGCAATTTTTCTCTCACCTAGTTCAGCTTCCTGACTTTTAACTGAATTCTCACGAATTATCTGCTTTTGTCTCTTTCTCTTGGTCTTTTGGTCTCCCCATCCCTTTGCCTCTGTCACTTTGTCCCTCTGTATCTCCATCTTTCCTGCAAACATACACACACATGCGCACACACCCAATCCTACACTGTCCTAATTTAGACTCTATGTTTTCCATGTAAGAGGTTTCACTGAGCCCCAGCGTACAGTGTGACAGTCTTCAGTTTTTCTCAGGCACATATCTATGGAAGACTCTGGATTATTTTGATTGTTGTTATCTGTATACAGACACCACAAAAGAAATTACTTACTCCTGGAAAGATACGCCAAACCCTTAATTTAAAAATGAATACCAAATGAGTAAGTCCCAAAGCATTATTTCTCCTTCAAACTCAGAACACTTTAATTACCTTGAAATAAACAAAGAGCCTCGGCCAGGCTAATCACACCATTTTTTCAAAATTCCCTGTCTCCTATATGCTAAGTACTTCTACCTGCCCCACTGTTGTTCATGACTTGAGACTTTGTTTATTCTACCCCTGCTGTGTTGACAAACCCATTAAACAAGGGAAGTAATTTAGTACTAAATTTGCATGAGGGCTAATGTGAGCACAGAAGTTACCAGTGACCCATCTCTTTAATTGTGCATTGGACCAAAATGGTCAGACTTCCTGCCTCTCGCTACATATTTAGTTGAGATAAGAAGCAAAGAAAAGCATAGAACTTTAAGGACTAGAGTGTTACTCTCCTTATTCAGCAATTTATGCTATTTAGTGTTGTAGTCTAATGAGAAACACAGATTTCCCTTGTCACAGGACGCAGATGACAGCAAGGAGGGACACGGGGCTGAAGACATTTGTATACAAGTCTAAGTAAGAAAGACCTATAGATGGAATGGTTCCCAAACATGCTTCAGCCTAATTTCAAGCTACGAGCTGCAAACTAGACTTGAATCTCCCCAAGGAGTGATGAGACAGTCAACTCACTGCTGAGCCATTGCTGCTCAGAAGCAACTGAATACTAGCATCTGTGGAATGTTTACCAGTCAGACAAGTGAAACTCAGGGCATAGTTCCTCAGAGCCATCCACAATTCTCTTCAATGGGCAATACCTTGAGATTAAATAAAATTTTCTCAGTCCAATTAAACTGGATCAGGGGACAGTCAGAAGTCTGGACTCTTCATAGTTTCATCAATGAATAATGAATAATTTAAAGTCTCATTTATAAAGACAAAGTTATTTTAATTGAAGGATTAATATCTTTAGTTATGGGAAAAGTTTGGGTTATCTCTTGTAGTATTTCTTCTTTGCTGATCTTTTTATTCTCTCGTTCTGAAACACTTAAGACACTTTTGGAGTTTTGCTCTATGTCTCTCAATTTCTCTTTTCATATGTTAAATGTCTTCATCTGCCTGGCGGGTCATTCCTTTAGTTTTACCATCTTACTCTTAACTTTCTCTTCAACCAAATCTACCAGACCTGGGACAAAGGTGAAGCAAGCATGGTCCCACAGTGCACATTTAAAGGAAGCGCTCACTTGCAGAGTCTTGCAAGTTCAAGGCTTTCACCTGGTCAGTGTTTGCCTCCTTAAATTATGCATCCTGGCTGCCTCCCTTGTCTCAACACTGGTCTTGACCCAGGTGACTACACTCTAGTTTACCTTATCAGCCACAATTTTTATTTCAATGAACACACTTTCCACTCCTAAGGTTTCTAGATGAATTTTAAAATACCTTACTGTTTTTTATTAATAATCCTTCATTCTCACTTTCTTATTTGAGGACTGCAAATTATTTTAACATATTTTCATATTGCACCATTATTTCTAGTTCCTCACCATAAAATCTGTAGGCAAATTTATAGGTTTCTGATTCCTTATGTGTAGTGTCTGTAGATTATTGAGTCTGCTAACTAGCATCATGACAGAAAGCATCCTTGTGTATTTTGTCATTTTTGTCTGAAAACTCATCTTGCTTGGGAGATTTGTTTCTGGTTAACTCCCCTCCCTGTTAAGTGGTTTTATGTTTGGTAATATCACCCTGGCACTCCAGATATGCATTGACAAGTGGAGATGTACTTCATTACCAGCCACCACCAGTAATGTCACATCAACACCATGGCTATGTGCAACAGGGCCTGGTTCCCATTCTAACCCAGACGTTTCTTCTCCATTCCAGAACCACAGGAAAGCAGGATCCAATGATGGGTAGTTAGTGGAATTTTTTCATGTCTACTGACTGCCAGATGCTGTAAACACTGATCTCAGCTTCATCTGGGAAGCCCAGCTCAAGTTTCTGCCTTTTGTGGGATGAGAAATGCCTTCATCACCAAATGGCCTTTGAAGCTCAGCCTCTACTGTTTGTATAAAGAATCTGCTGCCTATGAACCAATCACCTTTACCCTCTGTTTCCCAGTATAGGTTTCTGTTAGTTTCAGATCACTGAATCTTAGCCTCTTTTTTTTTTTTTTTTGAGTTTGACTGTGTTTAAAAAATAATTAAGCATTTTAAAGGTTTTTTTGCTTGTTTTTCCCCTCTCTTTTTAAAAATAAGATACAAGGTAAAAGCAGGGGATAAATCAGCTATATCAACATGATAAGGAAAAATATAATTTATCACCAGTGTTAACTTTTTAATTACTTATATGAGTGGTATAATGGCCCACAGAGCTAAAGGGTGTTTGACTTAAACAATCTACCTTGTCAAGGCCACTATATGCCCATCCTAATTTCCTGCTTTTGCTGTCAGTCATCTATTTTTGTATGAAAACTATTGTAAAAATTAGTAGCTTATCTAACAAAACTTGTACAGTTTCCNATCACCAGTGTTAACTTTTTAATTACTTATATGAGTGGTATAATGGCCCACAGAGCTAAAGGGTGTTTGACTTAAACAATCTACCTTGTCAAGGCCACTATATGCCTATCCTAATTTCCTGCTTTTGCTGTCAGTCATCTATTTTTGTATGAAAACTATTGTAAAAATTAGTAGCTTATCTAACAAAACTTGTACAGTTTCCATAAATTAAAATGTATAAAATTCTGCTGAAAGCAAAACTATAAACAGCTAGACAGATATATATAGTTACCCCTCCATATCAGCTCCACACCCATGGATTAAACCAACCGCTGATTGAAAATATTCAGAAAAAGTAAGGCAGGAAATTAAAAAAGCAAAAATTGAATTTGCCGCTATTTACACAAACTACTTTCACCATATTTACACTGTTTAAGTAGCATCTATCTTGTATTAAGTATTGTAAGTAAGCTGTGTGTGGGCTTAGTCACTGTCATGTCTGACTCTTTGCAACACTTTGGACCACAGCCCTCCAGGCTCCTCTGTCTACGGGATTCTCCGGGCAAGAATACTGAAGTGGGTTGCCATGCCCTCCTCCAAGGAATCCTCCCTGACCCAAGAATTGAACCTGTGTCTCCTGCATTGTAGGCATATTATTTGCTGAGCCACTGGGGAAGCCCTGTAAGTAATCTAGAGACTGCTTATTTAAAATAACCAAGAAGATGTACACAGGTCATATGCAAATACTATGCCATTTTATATAAAGGACTTGAGCATCTACAGACTCTGCTCCCTGTGGGAGTCCTGGAATCAAACCCCATGGGTAAAGAATGACCACTGTACTGTGATCACAGGTTAGAAGTCTCAGCGTAGTAAAGACGTCAGTTCTCCCCAAATTGTTCCTTAGATTTAAAGCAATTCCTATCAAAATCCCATGTAAGCATAGAAAAACACATTCCAGAATTTATATAGAAAGGAAAAGGAACTAGAACGGCTAAACCAATTTTTTTGGGAAAAAAAAAAAAAAACTGAGTAAGAAAAATCACTGAAAATGAAAGTGTTAGTTACTCAGTTGTATTGGACTCTGTAATCCCATGGGCAGAGGAGCGGCAGATTCTTTTCCATTTGACTTACCGTATGGTGAGCTTCCCAGGTGGTGCTAGTGGTAAAGAACCCCCTTGCCAATGTAGGAGACACAGGTCTGATTCCTGAGTTGGGAAGATCCCCTGGAGGAGGGCATCGTGACCCACTCCAGTATTCTTCCCTGGAGAATCCTGTGGACAGAGGAGCCTGGCACACTACAGTCTGTAGAGTTGCAAATAGTTGGACATGACTGAAGTGACTTAGCACATAGTCATCTTAACAATAATAATAGTCACATAATAACTGTGTGGTATTGGTAAATTAGCAGACAGATCAATAGGACAATATAGAGAACCATGAAATTTGATTAATTTCATTTACAATAATTTTGATTCTTTTTACAATAGTGTAAAAGCAGTTCAATGGAGGCCATATCATTTTCCCAATAAACTGTGTTGAGACAAATATAAACTAAAAGTGATCATCAACCTAAAACTCACACTACATTTAAAAATTAATTCAAATGGATCCTATACTTAAATATAAAATGTAAAACTATAAGAGCTTTTGAGGAAAACAANACGGCTAAACCAATTTTTTTGGGAAAAAAAAAAAAAAACTGAGTAAGAAAAATCACTGAAAATGAAAGTGTTAGTTACTCAGTTGTATTGGACTCTGTAATCCCATGGGCAGAGGAGCGGCAGATTCTTTTCCATTTGACTTACCGTATGGTGAGCTTCCCAGGTGGTGCTAGTGGTAAAGAACCCCCTTGCCAATGTAGGAGACACAGGTCTGATTCCTGAGTTGGGAAGATCCCCTGGAGGAGGGCATCGTGACCCACTCCAGTATTCTTCCCTGGAGAATCCTGTGGACAGAGGAGCCTGGCACACTACAGTCTGTAGAGTTGCAAATAGTTGGACATGACTGAAGTGACTTAGCACATAGTCATCTTAACAATAATAATAGTCACATAATAACTGTGTGGTATTGGTAAATTAGCAGACAGATCAATAGGACAATATAGAGAACCATGAAATTTGATTAATTTCATTTACAATAATTTTGATTCTTTTTACAATAGTATAAAAGCAGTTCAATGGAGGCCATATCATTTTCCCAATAAACTGTGTTGAGACAAATATAAATTAAAAGTGATCATCAACCTAAAACTCACACTACATTTAAAAATTAATTCAAATGGATCCTATACTTAAATATAAAATGTAAAACTATAAGAGCTTTTGAGGAAAACAATAAAATCTTCAGGACCCTGGGACAGGTGAGAAGTTCTTAAATATGATATTAAAAGCACAATGCATACAAGAAAATCCATACAGTCCAAGGCTTTGGCATAGTCAATAAAGCAGAAATAATAGCATACATGTTTTTCTGGAACTCTCTTGCTTTTTCCATGATCCAGTGGATGTTGGCAATTTGATCTCTGGTTCCTCTGCCTTTTCCAAAATCAGCTTAAACAACAGGGAGTTCACAGTTCATGTATTGCTGAAGCCTGGCTTGGAGAATTTTGAGCATTACTTTACTAGCATGTGAGATGAGTGCAATTGTGCGGTAGTTTGAGCATTCATTTGTGTTGCCTTTCTTTGGAATTGGAATGAAAAGTGACCTTTTCCAGTCCTGTAGCCACTGCTGACTTTTCCAAATTTGCTGGCATATTGAGTGCAGCACTTTCACAGCATCATCTTTCATGATTTGAAACAGCTCAACTGGAATTCCATCAGCTCCACTAGCTTTATTCGTAGTGATGCTTTCTAAGGCCCACTTGACTTCACATTCCAAGATGTCTGGCTCTAGATTAGTGATCACATCNCTTTGGACCACAGCCCTCCAGGCTCCTCTGTCTACGGGATTCTCCGGGCAAGAATACTGAAGTGGGTTGCCATGCCCTCCTCCAAGGAATCCTCCCTGACCCAAGAATTGAACCTGTGTCTCCTGCATTGTAGGCATATTATTTGCTGAGCCACTGGGGAAGCCCTGTAAGTAATCTAGAGACTGCTTATTTAAAATAACCAAGAAGATGTACACAGGTCATATGCAAATACTATGCCATTTTATATAAAGGACTTGAGCATCTACAGACTCTGCTCCCTGTGGGAGTCCTGGAATCAAACCCCATGGGTAAAGAATGACCACTGTACTGTGATCACAGGTTAGAAGTCTCAGCGTAGTAAAGAGGTCAGTTCTCCCCAAATTGTTCCTTAGATTTAAAGCAATTCCTATCAAAATCCCATGTAAGCATAGAAAAACACATTCCAGAATTTATATAGAAAGGAAAAGGAACTAGAATGGCTAAACCAATTTTGGGGGGAAAAAAAAAAAACTGAGTAAGAAAAATCACTGAAAATGAAAGTTGTTAGTTACTCAGTTGTATTGGACTCTGTGATCCCATGGGCAGAGGAGCGGCAGATTCTTTTCCATTTGACTTACCATATGGTGAGCTTCCCAGGTGGTGCTAGTGGTAAAGAACCCCCTTGCCAATGTAGGAGACACAGGTCTGATTCCTGAGTCGGGAAGATCCCCTGGAGGAGGGCATCGTGACCCACTCCAGTATTCTTCCCTGGAGAATCCTGTGGACAGAGGAGCCTGGCACACTACAGTCTGTAGAGTTGCAAATAGTTGGACATGACTGAAGTGACTTAGCACATAGTCATCTTAACAATAATAATAGTCACATAATAACTGTGTGGTATTGGTAAATTAGCAGACAGATCAATAGAACAATATAGAGAACCATGAAATTTGATTAATTTCATTTACAATAATTTTGATTCTTTTTACAATAGTATAAAAGCAGTTCAATGGAGGCCATATCATTTTCCCAATAAACTGTGTTGAGACAAATATAAATTAAAAGTGATCATCAACCTAAAACTCACACTACATTTAAAAATTAATTCAAATGGATCCTATACTTAAATATAAAATGTAAAACTATAAGAGCTTTTGAGGAAAACAATAAAATCTTCAGGACCCTGGGACAGGTGAGAAGTTCTTAAATATGATATTAAAAGCACAATGCATACAAGAAAATCCATACAGTCCAAGGCTTTGGCATAGTCAATAAAGCAGAAATAACAGCATACATGTTTTTCTGGAACTCTCTTGCTTTTTCCATGATCCAGTGGATGTTGGCAATTTGATCTCTGGTTCCTCTGCCTTTTCCAAAATCAGCTTAAACATCAGGGAGTTCACAGTTCATGTATTGCTGAAGCCTGGCTTGGAGAATTTTGAGCATTACTTTACTAGCATGTGAGATGAGTGCAATTGTGCGGTAGTTTGAGCATTCTTTTGTGTTGCCTTTCTTTGGAATTGGAATGAAAAGTGACCTTTTCCAGTCCTGTAGCCACTGCTGAGTTTTCCAAATTTGCTGGCATATTGAGTGCAGCACTTTCACAGCATCATCTTTCATGATTTGAAACAGCTCAACTGGAATTCCATCACCTCCACTAGCTTTGTTCGTAGTGATGCTTTCTAAGGCCCACTTGACTTCACATTCCAAGATGTCTGGCTCTAGAT
>SJYX01010814.1:615019-635428 GCA_006410675.1 Oreotragus oreotragus | reverse complement strand
TTTGGAACTGTGGTGTTGGAGAGGACTCTTGAGAGTCCCTTGGACTGCAAGGAGATCCAGCCAGTCCATTCTGAAGGAGATCAGCCCTGGGATTTCTTTGGAATGATGCTAAAGCTGAAACTCCAGTACTTCGGCCACCTCACGCGAAGAGTTGACTCATTGGCAAAGACATTGTGCTGGGAGGGATTGGGGGCAGGAAAAGGGGACGACCGAGGATGAGATGGCTAGATGGCATCACGGACTCGATGAATGTGAATCTGAGTGAACTCCGGGAGATGGTGATGGACAGGGAGGCCTGGCGTGCTGCGATTCATGGGGTCGCAAAGAGTCGGACACAACTGAGTGACTAAACTGAACTGAACTGATACAAGAAAAATTAATGAACTGGATGCTATCCACTTTAAAAACATTTGTACTACAAGAGATCCTGTTAAGTGAATGGAAAGATACACTCAAGACTGGGGGAACATATTTGCAAACCATAAATCTATCAAAGAAAAAGTTCCTAGAAGAAACTTGGTACATTTATACAAGGAACTACCACTCATCAGTAAAAAAGAATGAACTTCTGATTCATACAATAACTTGGATGGACTTCAAAAGGGTCCACATACTGTATGCTTCAATTTATATAACATGCTTGAAATAACGGAACAATAGAAATGGTAAGCACATGAGTGGTTGCCCAGGGACAAAGGTAGGAGTGTGGTAGGGGTACGTGCCAGTACAAACAGAAAGCAGGAAAAAGAGCTTTTGTGGACATGGTGATGGTGATACAAATCTATATGTGGAAGAAAACTGCAGAGAACCACACACACACACACGCGCATAAATGAATGCTGATTTTTTAAAAACATAGTGAAAACTAAGCTTACTCTACTTCACAGCAATGTACTTAGGTGAATTTCCTGCTTTTGATATTATACTACAACTATATAAGATACCATCATTAGGGAAAGCTGGGTGAAGAATATACCACACTCTTCAGTTTTTTCAAGTCAAAATAAAAAGTTTAAGACAACTGTGGCTTAAAGCAACAATTCTTTACCTAGCACACCACTCTGCCTACATGCTAAGTTACTTCAGTCATGTCCAACTCTATGCGACCCCATGAACTGTAGCCTGCCCGGCTCCTCCATCCATGGGATTTCCCAGGCAAGAATACTGCAGTCAGATCTTCCCAAACCAGGGATCAAACCCACATCTCTTCTGTCTTCTGCATTGGCAGGTGGATTCTTTACCACTAGCACCACCTGAGAAGCTTTACCACTCTTAAGAGCTGGCAGTTCTGGCTGGGATCAACCGAGCAGTTCTTCAGCCAGTCTCAGTATGGATAACTCATGCCTTTGCAATCAGACATGGAGATACAGGTTCGATCCTTGAGTTGGGAAGTTCCCCTGGAGTAGCAAATCACAACCTACTCCAGTGTTCTTGCCTGGAGAATTCCATGGACACAAGAGCCTGGTGGGCTACAGTCCATGGGGCCACAAAGAATCGGATACAACTGAGAGACTAACACTTTCACTAGTCAGCTAAGTTGTCTCTGCTTCTGGAACTTCACTGGTTGGGTGGATGAGGGCTGCTAGGCCACACATCTCTCTTGTTCAGCAGATCAGCCCTGCCACCCTGCAGGTGGCAGTTACAGGGTTCCAAAGGCAGCAAGAGAGTAAGGTCCAATGCACAAGCTCATCCTAAGTCTCTCTTTGTATCAAGTTGCTAAGAGTCCTACTCTGCAAAACAAATCCAACCTAAATTCCAAGAATGGGGAAACAGACTCAGCTATGATGAGAGGAACTGCACAATATGTGGCTATTATTTTTCAATCTACCACAGTCACAGTGTACTTCTGGGTAGTGGAGAAACTGATTTGGAAGTTCAAGATTACCTTTCTCCAATTTGCTAGAGATCATTTCTCATACATTCCCAATCCTGAATGACAGTAACTACATGGAGAAAAGAAGGGAACAGAAATGTTTTCTTAGAAATAAAACTACCCTATGACCTAGCACCCCCACTACTGGGCATATACCCTGAGGAAATCAGAATTGAAATAGACACATGTACCCCAGTGTTCATTGTAGCACTCTTTACAATAGGTAGGATGCAGAAGCAACCTGGATGTCCATCGGAAGATGAATGGATAATGAACTTCTGGTACATATACACAGTAGAATATGACTAAGCTATAAAAGGGAACACATTTGAGTCAGTTCTAATCAGATGGATGAACCTAGAGCCTATCATACATGGTGAAATTAGTCAGAAAGAGAAAGGCTAATACTGTATGTTCATGCATATATATGGAATATAGAAAGATGGTACCAATGATCCCATGTACTGGGCAGCAAAGGAGCCAGAGATGTAAAGAACAGACTTTCAGACTCAGTGGGAGGAGGAGAGGGTAGGATAATTTGAGAGAATAACAATGAAACATATGTATTACCATATGTAAAATGTATAACTGGTGCAAGTTTGATGTATGAAGCAGGGCACCCAAAGCCATGCTCTGTGACAACCCAGAAGGGTAGAGTGGAGATGGAGGTGGGAGGGCAGTTCAGGATGGAAGGGACACATGTATACCTACGGCCATTCATATCGGTGTATGGCTAAAACCATCACAATATTGTAATTTTCTTCTAAGTAAAATAAATAAAAAGAAATATTTTCTTAAAGCATGCAAAGATGGTAGCAGAAAATTTCCCATCCTCAGGGACTTGGCCAATAGATTCAGAAGGTCCAAAGACTAGAATTGTCTTGATCAAGCCTAATCAAAGTGATTATGTGGAAGAGTAAGAGATTAAACACAAAGCTCCCTCAGGGATTGGACTACATCTGACATTTATTGATATAGCCCTTACAAGCACTACATACACAGTTCATGATCAGTCAATATGGTTATTGAATGTAGAAACTCCACCACAGACCTGGCCTGATTATCACTGACCCTCTAACAGATTAATTAGTGCATGGAATTTGTGAAGGGTAGGTAGGTTGAAAATTAGGAATCGTTTCCAGGTTGGAAATGTTTAGGCTTTTCCTACTTTAAACTTCTCTAACACATACACTTTCAAAGTAGTTGCAAGAATAATTACTAGGCTTAGGCAAATTGTGAAAGTGAAGGACCTGACCTAAATTTTGCTCAGACCTCTCCAGCTTGAGCCCAGAAGCTAGAGATCTGGCAAGAGACTAATAAAGCCCTGGCAATACCGAGGGGCACTTGCCCTTGGGTTCTTAGGTTTTTGCCAGAACTCAAAGTACAGCTCAGGTGGTATGAAACAAACTCTCAGTCCTACTAGGGCTTCCCAAGTAGAGAAAGGCTTCTGGTTGTGATGCACACTTATCAAATTTAATCCCCTTTTCCTCATAATGGTGCATATGTTTGCACCCAAGTAATAGACAATTTTATTCACTGGATAGTAAGTTAGCCCAAAATTCTTCAAGGAAAAGCTTAACTTCTAAGACACAAAGACCTCTTCCCCAGTGTAGCAAATTTTCCAAGGGTTTTCTGAGACTATAAGATAAAGGCCACACTGAAAACAAGCAAACAAACAAACAAAAAAGAAACAAAAATGGTTCTCTTCTCAGGAGATGAGGCTACTCCAAGCAGCCCCACACGCACTGCAATCTCTTGGGCTTCCAGACAGGACAGGATAAACAAGACTAATGTAGTGTGTGTGTGTGTGTGTGTGTGTGTGTGTGGATGCCTTTCTAGTGAACTGTACACCAGGCAGGGCCAATGCTTAAATGAAAGGCAGGGATCTATTAAGAGAGAAATAGTCTACAAAGACTATTCCATGCCTCAAGATGTGGAATTTCATCAAAGGAATGAAAATAGTGCATATGAAGTCCTCTCAAATATGGAACTGATCTGAAAGACTACATTATAATATCCAGACTCTCAGTATCTATCAAAAGTATGCCTGTTTCTGGGCCACTGCCTAGTGTATCATGCAAAGTATTTTATTGCTAACATAAGGTTTATATAATGTTCATCAGAAAAGCATAATAAGAACAATAATAAATCTCACATAAGATTGAAGTTTTGAAGCTTGTCTGGCATTTCTTATGCAATATTTTATTTGATACCACCCAACCACCCAGGACACTCTCACTGGCTGCATTTTAGAAATGAGTAAACCGAGGCTCAAAAACTAAAGTCCACCTACCTGTCAATGACAGAACCTGACCTACCTATACAGTCCATGGAATTCTTCAGGCCAGAATCCTAGAATGGGTAGCCTTTCCCTCCTCCAGGGGATCTTCCCAACCCAGGGATTGAACTCAGGTCTCCTGAATTGTGGGTGGATTCTTTACCAGCTGAGCCCAAGGGAAGCCCAAGGATACTGGAGTAGGTAGCCTACCCCTTCTCCAGCAGATCTTCCTGACCCAGGAATTGAACCAGGGTCTCCTGCATTGCAGGTGGATTCCTTACCAACTGAGCTATCCAGGAAGTCCAGTTACAGGCTTGGTGTCCCCTTTCTGTTGTCTACCACTGTGGGAAAATTCCACAAAGGGGGAAAGATGTGGAAGAGCTATCTCAAGTACTGAAAAGAATGGCTACTATTCAAAATCAAGAGTCAGAGACCACAGGAGCCAGCTTGAACTGGTTCCCACAGGCCAAAGTTGGCACAGTTTGAGCTCTGAAATAAGCAAGGATAGAAATGGTCTTAGACTCAGTGAATAAAATTAGAACCTATAAGTCCATGCTGATATAAATAAATAAAATAGATAAATAAAGATGAAGAGAAAGTAACTCTTGACAGTAGAATTCCAGCTAAAAACTATAGAAGGGTTGGCATGGTTAAAATAGCATTAATAGATGCTAAAACTAAGCAGGTGAAATTCTTGTGAGAAACAAAGTATTTACATAGTATCAAAGTATTTCCCCATTAATTATTTAGGATTGATTACAAGAGGAAAATAGTAGCTTTACCATGAAGAAACTGGCAGGCATCCCCTTAAACACAAAGTGCGAGGACACACTGACATCGTGTGTCTCCTTATGGTTGTACTGAGGAAGACATAACATCACTTTTCTGGCATTTTGGTCAAAAGTGTAAAACTTGTGACTATTTTATGGATGGCGGTCTGAACTAATCTGGACAAAACATCAGAAAACCCAAATTGAATGGCACTCTACAAAATAGTCTGTACTCTTTTAAATGTCAAGGTCAAAAATGGCTGAGATGAAATGTTCCAGAGTCAGAGTGACTAAAGAGATTTAACAATCAAATGCCATGTGGACTCCTGGTTTGAACACTGGCCAGGCTGGGGGAAAAAAAGCTACAAAGAAGATCATTGGAACAATAATACACTGAAACATTGTTTCAATAATACATCGCTTCTAGTACACTGACATATAAATCACCATAGTACATTGCTTCTAATACATTGAAACATAAATCACCATACATACACCAGGCAGGGGGGAAAAAAAAAGATTGACAAATCTGAATATGGGCTGCAGATTTTAGATTATAATATTGTGTCCATGATAATCTTTCAGATCATGATATTTATATTTTGATTATGTAAAAGGAGGCCCTTCTTCTTAGGAAAAAAGTATTGAAATATTTAGGGGCAAGTGTGCAATGTCTCCAACTTATTTGCCAATAGTACAGAAAAACAAGAGAGTAAGCACTGGATGAGGCCAGAAAGTTGTTAGACATTACAATGATTATAAACAGGTGCACCGTTTGTTTAGCTGTGGTCTTAAATTTTCATGGAGTAAATGACTTTAATAATTGTTAAAAATGTCTCTTGAAAGAATAAGTAATAAAAAAAATTGAGAAAGAAAAAGAGAGGTGAGGGGGAAAGAAAACAAAATCAAACTGAACTCATGTAAAGGAAGAAAATATCAGAATCCCCTTTAAGTTTAGCCTGTGTCTTCCCCAGTGGCTCAGCAGGTAAAGAATCCACCTGCAAAACAGGAGGCACAGGATTCAATCCCTGGGTCAGGAAGATGCCCTGGAGAAGGAAATGTCCTAGTATTCTTGCCTGGGAAATCCCAGGATCAGAGGAGCTTGGCAGGCTACAGTCCATGGGGTCGCAAAGAGTTGGACACAACTCAGCAACTAGGCATGCATGCATGCCTTTCTTGGTCTTGGTCTTTAAGTGTGAAAATTTTCAAATTAAAAAGTTGCGAGAATAAAATATACATATTTAGAGGTAAAGCATCAACAACAGTAGGAATAGCACTCTGGTCCAAGGAAAGATCCATGTTCATAGTCACGTGAATGGCTTTCATTGCTGCTTCTCTAGAACCCGCTGCAGACATGTTATTCATGTTGGCACGACTATTTTATGGATGATGGTCTAGTTGTTTCCCTGTCTGAGGACAGTCCTGGCTCAGTAAGCCCATTCACTTTTTAAGGAGAGCATTTTATGTGACAGAAGATGACATGTTCCAGCTTCACAAAGGATAGCACAAAACAAAGGTTTTTTAAAATAGCAGATAAGATCTAGGTTAGAATGAGAAAAGAACTTTCCAAATAAAACGGGAATATAAATTACTGAGTTGGTTATGGAATATTCTCTCACAAAGACCTTTAAAAGATGAGTAATATTTAAGAATATTATCAGGCACACATCTGTTAAAGGACAGCTCAAGGATGACTTAGTCCATTCAAGCTGCTGTAACAAAATACATAGGCTAGGGGGTTTAAAACACTGAAATTTACTCCTCATAGTCCTGGAGTCTGGGAAGGCCAAGATCAAGGTGACAACCAGTTCAGTGTCTGATGAGCACTCACCTCCTAGTTCATAGGTGAAACCTTTTCACTGTGTCTTCTCATGGTAGAGGGATAAGCTGACCCTCTGGAGTCATTTATAATGGGCTCCACCCTCATGATCTAAATACATCTTAAGTCCCCATCTCCCAACACTTTCACTTTAGGAATGAGTCTTGGGGGGACAAATTCAGAGCATAGCAAAAGGCAAGAAGATATATTAGAAGAACCTTTCATTCATTTATTGATGCTCTCAAAGTTGAGTAAAACATGCCCTCTGTCTTTAATGAACATGCCAACTAGTAGAAAGATCAGTTTACGATTATCGTTTCTCATTATAATAAAACCTTGGCACCTTATTTCACATTCTCAGGCTTTACAACTTTTTCCTAACATGTTATTATCCTAATTGTTGTCCTAATTGTCATTTATCCTAATTGTTGTTATTATCATTAATACACATGTATTTCTATCCTAGTACCGTCACTATACAGCTAACTTTGCATAATATTTTTTAACCGTTAGTGATAGCACAAGATAAAAACAAGTTAGAAAAAAAAAAAAATCTGCATTCTATAGCTTTTCAACCGCTATGTTGAGATGGTAAACAGCTCCCTCTGGGACCTCACAAAATTCAAATTACTATGCTCTCTTAAGGCCCTGTGTGCTGGCCCCATGCAAAACTGGCTCTGTTGCTGCCATTTTCTGGCCATTGGATTCCCTCACTTGATTAATTAACTCAAAATTGCCTCTCAATGGCAAGCCAGACTTCTGTTTCCAATTTCCTTCTCTGCTGAAAAGTAAATAGGTTTGACCACATTTTCAAGCCCCTGTGCATGGGTCTTTTGTGCTACTAGCAAACCAGTATCCAATGGAAGGGGTCTGGGCCAGTGCCAAGTTAGGGATTTGATTTCTTTGTTGTCTTTCAGCAAAACCTAGCTAACCACAATCTCTCTCCACCATTCCTCTGCAATGTGCTTGAACTAAAGCCAAGAGCCCATCCTACAAAATAAAGAAGAAGAGAGAAAAAAATGTAGGAAATAAATAAATCAGCAGCCATGGGGAAAAAATAGGGCTTGTGAATATTGCCCATACATCACATTTTCTTTTTTACATCTTTATAAAAATCTCTAGACCCTGAATGCACAGTTATATGCAGGAATGACCCCAAGGGCCTCCCATTCTCTCCTCCCACCAAAGAAGATTATAAGATTATAAACACGGGGCAAATTCCCGTGCTTCTATTCCTTGGGGCCTAGGCCCTGGCTTCTGACTTTGGGGATGGAGGGTGGAATGGCAAATGTCTAAGAGGTTTAAATGACTATCCAAAGAGAAGCAGATGGCTTTAGCAGGCCTGTGCCAGTACATGATCTGTGTGAACTCCATGCCACTCACTTTTCCCCAAACCCAGGAAAAAAACATTAAAAATGAGTCTCTGCTCACTCATGAGGTGAATGTACAGGATGAGAGGCTTCTCGTATGGAAAGAATAATGGTATCACGCCAGGGCATGTACACTGAAGAAGGGCTCGGGATTTTGTACAAATTCTCTTTCAACAGGTGGATAATCTTTTATTCTCCCCCCCATTAACTCTCTACTCCACTTCTCCTCATAGATATTAATAAACTTTCTCCAAATCCCCAAAATAGTGATAGTAGCATAAACATAGGCACAAAGAAAAGAAAATATGGGTCATTTATTGGGAAGAGTAAGTAATTAAATTGGAAAACAGAGAACATGAGGGATAGCACGAGGAAGAATGACCAGGAGTTTAGGCTCAGATTTGCAGACCATGAACACAAGGCCAAAAAGTTCAAACTTTGTTGATGGGAATGTACCAAAATATTAAATTTAATATTGAAAGATAGAACTTTGGAAAAATAACCAATTTAGAAGAAAGATGATATCACATCATAAAAGAGAGAAAGCTAAGCATGAGAGTTAGTACAATAGGAGTGCTTCACCTGAAGGATGGATTTCTGTGACTGACATTGGGAGCCAGGTACACAAGGACAAGTTGAAACATATAAATCATTATCAGATAGAAATTAGCTCATTAGTTCTTGCAAAGAGAGCAAACATCCTAGGAGAAACCCTGTGGACTCTTTTACAAGCCATTTAAGGCTTCAACAATACGTGAACCATGAACTTCCAGATGTTCAAGCTGGTTTTAGAAAAGGCAGAGAAACCAGAGATCAAATTGCCAACATCCGTTGGATCATTGAAAAAGCGAGAGTTTAAGAAAAACATCTATTTCTGCTTTATTGACTATGCCAAATCCTTTGACTGTGTGGATCACAACAAACTGTGGAAAATTCTGAAACAGATGGGAATACCAGACCACCTGACCTGCCTCTTGAGAAATCTGTATGCAGGTCAGGAAGCAACAGTTAGAACTGGACATGGAACAACAGACTGGTTCCAAGTAGGAAAAGAAGTACATCAAGGCTGTATATTGTCACCCTGCTTATTTAACTCATACACAGAGTACATCATGAGAAACCCTGGGCTGGATGAAGCAAACTGGAATCAAGACTGCTGAGAGAAATACCAATAACCTCACATATGCAGATGACACCACTCTTATGGCAGAAAGCGAAAAAAAACTAAAGAGCCTCTTGATGAAACTGCAAGAGGAGAGTGAAAAAGTTGGCTTAAAACTCAACATTCAATTAAGATCATGGCATCTGGTCCCATCACTTCATGGCAAATAGATGGGGAAACAGTGGAAACAATGATAGACTTTGTTTTGGGGGGCTCCAAAATCACTGCAGATAGTGACTGCAGCCATGAAATTAAAAGACGCTTATTCCTTGAAAGGAAAGTTATGGCCAACCTAGACAGCATATTAAAAAGCAGAGACATTATTTTGCCAAAAAAGGTCCATATAGTCAAAGCTATGGTTTTTTCAGTACTCATGTATGGATGTGAGAATTGGACTGTGAAAAAAGCTGACTGCCAAAGAATTGATGCTTTTGAACTGTGGTGTTGGAAAAGACTCTTGAGAATCCCCTGGACTGCAAGGAGATCCAGCCAGTCCATCCTAAAGGAGACCAGTCCTGGGTGTTCATTGGAAGGACTGATACTGAAGTTGAAACTCCAATACTTTGGCCCCCTGATGCGAAGAGCTGACTCCTTTGAAAAGACCCTGATGCTGGGAAAGATTGAGGGCAGGAGGAGATGGGGATGACAGCGGATGAGATGGTTGGATGACATCACCAACACAATGGGCATGAGTTTGGGTAAACTCTGGGAGTTGGTGATGGACAGGGAGGCCTGGCATGCTGCAGTCCACGGGATCGCAAAGAGTCAGACACGACTGAGCGACTGAACTGAAGTCCTAATGAATATCTCACTCTGGGTTCATTCAGGTCAAAAACTGATCCTTAAACTGGGCAACAACCTTTCCCATGTTAGGGAATGTTTTTCTTTTTGCTATACCTGTAGTCTTGAACACTTTATTGCTCTGTCATACATGGAAAAGAGGTCCAAGTTTGGCAGTTTGGGGAAACTGAGGGCACAGTCATTTTGAGGTAACCCTTATTCTAGGTCTGTAGATCATATAATGAGGGAACTAGTACAACTGTCTAGTCTCCAAGGACCTTGGCCATCTTTAGAAGATGTTGCTAATAAGTTGCCCTTTCTTAGCCATAATAAATCTTCATATTTGGAACAAATATTATGTAGATGTTGGAATTTTACTCTTTAATTGACTAAATCTGGAGAAATTGGAAAGCCCACATTCAACTGGAATTTATATGACCAAGAAACAGCTGCTATGTGACGAGATGAGATAGAAGAGGAGAGGGAGGATAATTTTCTAAGATTGTTTGCCATCTCACTTTCAGTGTCTTCCTTTATTGTATGATTTATTTGCATTTTAATTTTTGTTGTTTGGAACTTGGAAACAATCGTAATAGTCTTTTACAAATCATTTTAAATGTGAAATAACTCTTGGAAAACAAATTTTTGTACAATTTCATCAGCAGCTAGAGAAAATATTTTGTTTTCTTCAACCCTAAGATAATATCTACTAGAAGATGAAAGAAAGACTGGGAATTGATCAGGTATTTTCTCCCAATTAACTAGCTTTGTGTTTGAGTTCTTAATGGTTAAATCTGTGGCATTGCCTCTTCTGGGTATTTCCCCACAATCATATCTTGGGTAATATGAGAAGGTTCCAGTAACTATTGAAATCATACATTCAACAAATATGGTTCAAGTACTCTAGTTAATTTGGGGACTTCCAAATGAATCAGATAGTGAAGTTTTGCTGACAAAGGATGAAATCTAACAACAATAAGTTCACATTATAAACATAACCAAATTGCTAGGCAAAATAGGATAAGTTTAAGAGAAATTCAGATTCCATTTCTGGCAATATGGTGAAACAGATTTGTAAAATTTTATGCAATGTTATTTTATATCCAGAATATATCCTGGGATAGAATATGTAAAAATACTGGATAAAAGTTATAAACATTTCTCCTAATTATAGCTAATTGGCACATAAAATAGAAATATAGGCCAGAAATAATATGAAAGTGTGAGTACAAAAGAATAAGCCAGTGCTTTAGTTAATACTTTCTCTGAGAGTATCTGCATTTCTGAATGAGACACAGATTCCTTTCAGGAGATACAGGTGAAGAGAGTATTATTGAATTAGAAGACAGATGTGAGAAAAAACCTAGAAGGCATTTGCACACAAACAAAGATTTGGGAAATATAAAAGTTTAAGATATATGGTAGAATATAAGATTCAACATACACATAATGAGAGTTTCAGGAAAAAGAAAGAGAAAAATGGAGGCAAAACAGTGTTCAAAGTTAATGACTAATAGCTTTTCAGAACTGATGAATGATACCAATGCCCAGGATCAAGAATCTTAACTAATATATAATCAGCACACAGTTTATTAGGCTTCTTGAACCTTAGGGTTAATGTCTTTCATATACATGTATATAATCAGACATATGTTGATATATATTCCATAAATATTCATATGTATACATATTTAATTTTTTCATAAGAGACATGCCTAAGATAAAAGGAATTTAAAAGGTTGACAATAAAAAGAGGGAGATTATATATAAGGCTCTCTAAATACACTAAATTGTGAATCTCTATTAATAAAAAAAGAGTATGGGATTAAGACAAAAAGATTTTGAAAGGCAAAAAATATCACTGCACAATTCCCTTAACATTAGAATGTTAACATATAGCCATCTCAGAAGATAGGATTATACCATATGAAGAAAAAATGAGCAGAATATACAAGGATATCTTGATTACTTCAGCTTTGTGACAGGAGATTTAAACCCTATTCTCCAGTAATCAATAAAACAGACAAAAGAAATCAAAAAGTGTGGCAGTCATTAGTGCTATTTCACCAAAATTCCAATTCTCCTGCCTCATACTACAGGGTAGGAATACACTTTCCACCCCTTGAAGTTAGGTGTGGCCTTTTTGGTCCGATGACTTACTTTGGCCAGAAATATGTGTACAGAATTATGTGTATTACTTCTAGGCAAAAGCATTTAGTGGCCAATGTGACACTCAGAAGCCTTTTCCCTGCTGTGCCAATCATGGAAGCACAGAGTTGGATCCTGTCAGCCTGATTCCTCAATAAACATCATGTGAGTATGAGTCCAAAGTAAACTTTAATCACAAGGCAGTTCATTACAACCTAACCCATCTCACCATTTCAGTAAGGATAGAAAAGAATCAAGTAACAAAATTAAAAAGTTAAATTAGTGCAAATATTTAGAACATGCACTCAATATTTGGAAAATATATATGCTTTCATGTATGCATAAAGTGTTTATAAAAATCAAATACATTCTAGGTCACAAAGCAAGTCTCAGGTCAAAAAAATCAGTGTTAGAGCACATATCTTACTACTATACAATAAAGTTAGAAATCAAAACCAAAGGATAACTCTATTTTAGAAAAAGATGTTTAAATAATCCATATGTCAAAGAACACAGAGTGAGATTTGGGGAACAAAACAAAAACTAAATTATAATGAAAATAGTGCTTCTTGAAAACAAATTTAAGGTACAAAAAAAAATCAGTGTTAGATCACATGTTTCACTACTGAAAACAACAATCACAGAAAACTAACCAATCTGATCACATGGACCAAAGCCTAGTCTACATCAATGAAACTGAGCCACGCTATGTAGGACCACCCAAGATAGGCAGGTCATGAGGGAGAGTTCTGACAAAACGCCATCCATTGGAGAAGGAAATGGCAAACCACTTCAGTATTCTTGCCTTGGAACCCCAAGAACAGTATGAAAGGCAAAAAGATAGGACGCTGAAAGATAAACTCCCCAATAGTGGAGAACTAACTCGAGAAAGAATGAAGAGATGGAGCCAAAGCAAAAACAACACCCAGCTGTGGATATGACTGGTGATGGAAGTAATGTTTGATGCTGTAAAGAGCAATATTGCATAGGAACCTGGAATGTCAGGTCCACGAACCAAAGCAAATTGGAAGTGGTCAAACAGGAGACGACAAGAGTGAACATCAACATTTTAGGAATCAGTGAACTAAAATGGACTGGAATGGGTGAATTTAACTCAGATGACCATTATATCTACTACTGTGGGCAAGAATCCCTCAGAAGAAATGGAGTAGGCAACATAGTCAACAGAAGAATCCTAAATCCAGTACTTGGATGCAATCTCAAAAACGACAGAATGATCTCTGTTTGTTTCCAAGGCAAACCATTCAATATCACAGTAATCCAAGTCTATGCCCCAAGCGTTAATGCTGAAGAAGCTGAAGTTGAACGGTTCTATGAAGACCTACAAGACCTTCTAGAACACACACCCCAAAAAGATGTCCTTTTCATTATAGGGGACTTGGAATGCAAAAGTAGGAAGTCAAGAAATACCTGGAGTAATGGGCAAATTTGGCCTTGGAATACAGAATGAAGCAGGGTAAAGGTGAACAAAGTTTGCCAAGAGAATGCACTGGTCATAGCAAACACCCTCTCCCAACAACACAAGAGAAGGCTCTACACATGGACATCACCAGATGGTCAATACCAAAATCAGACTGATTATATTCTTTGCAGCCAAAGATGGAGAAGATCTATATACTCAGAAATATCAAGACTGGGAGCTGACTGTAACTCAGATCATGAACTCCTTATTGCAAAATTCAGACTTTGAAGAAAATAGGGAAAACCACTAGATCATTCAGGTATGACCTAAATCAAATCCCTTGCAACTATACACTGGAAGTATATAAATAATGTACAAATAGATTTAAGGGATTAGACCTGATAGACAGAGTCCCTGAAGAACTATGGACTGAGGTTTATGACATTGTACAGGAGGCAACTATCAAGACTCTCCCAAAAAAACAGAAATACAAAAAGGCAAAATGGTTGTCTAAGGAGGCCTTACAAACAGCTGTGAAAAAAAAGACAACTGAAAGGTAGAGAAGAAAAGGAAAGATATACCCATTTGAATGCAGAGGAACAAAGAATAGCAAGGAGAGACAAGAAAGCCTTCCTCTGTGATCAGTACCAAAAAATAGAGGAAAACAATAGAATGGGAAAGACTAAAGATCTCTTCAAGAAAATTAGAGATACCAAGGGAACATTTCATGCAAAGATGGGCTCAATAAAGGCCAGAAATGGTATGGACCTGACATACGATAATAAGAAGCAGCAGATAATAAGAAGGGGTGGTAAGAATACACAGAAAAGCTATACAAAAAAGATCTTTATGACTCGATAACCAGGATGGTGTGATCAGTCACCCAGAGCCAGACATCCTGGAATGCAAAGTCAAGTGGGCCTTGGGAAGCACTACTAAGAACAAAGCTAGTGGAGGTAATGGAATTCCAGTTGAGCTCTTTCAAATCCTAAAAGATGATGCTGTGAAAGTGCTGCTCTCTACATGCCAGCAAATTTGAAAAACTCAGAAGTGGTCACAGGACTGGAAAAGGTCAGTTTTCATTCCAATCCCAAAGAAAGGCAATGCCAAAGAATGCATAAACGGCTGCACAATTGCATTCATCACACACACTAGCAAAGTAATGTTCAAAATTCTCCAAGCCAGGCTTCAGCAGTACATGAATCATGCACTTTCAGATGTTCAAGCTGGTTTTAGAAATGGCAGAAGAACCAGAGATCAAACNGCAATGCCAAAGAATGCATAAACGGCTGCACAATTGCATTCATCACACACACTAGCAAAGTAATGTTCAAAATTCTCCAAGCCAGGCTTCAGCAGTACATGAATCATGCACTTTCAGATGTTCAAGCTGGTTTTAGAAATGGCAGAAGAACCAGAGATCAAACTGCCAACATCCATTGGATCATTGAAAAAGCAAGAGAGTTCCAGGAAAACATCAATTTCTGCTTTATTTATTATGCCAAATCCTTTGACTGTGTGGATCACAACAAACTGTGGAAAATTCTGAAAGAGATGGGAATACCAGACCATCTGACCTGTCTCCTGAGCAACCTGTATTCAGGTCAAGAAGCAACAGTTAGAACTGGACATGGGACAACAGACTGGTTCCAAATAGGGAAAGGAGTACATCAAGGCTGTATATTGTCACCCTGTTTATTTAACTTATATACAGAGTACATCATGAGAAATGCTGGGCTGGATGAAGCACAAGCTGGAATCAAGATTGCTGGGAGAAATATTAATAACCTCAGATACGCAGATGATACCACCCCTATGGCTGAAAGCGAAGAACTAAAGAGCCTCTTGATGAAACTGCAAGAGGAGAGTGAAAAAGTTGGCTTAAAACTCAACATTCAGACAACTAAGATCATGGCATCTGGTCCAATCACTTCATGGAGAATAGATGGGAAAACAGTGGAAACAGTGACAGACTTTATATTTTGGGGCTCCAGATCACTGCAGCTGGAGACTGCAGCCACGAAATTAAAAGACACTTACTCCTTGAAAGAAAAGTTATGACCAACCTAAACATCTTATTAAAAAACAGAGACATTACTTTGCCAACAAAGGTCTGTCTAGTCAAGGCTACCGTTTTTCTAGTAGTCACATATGGATGTGAGAGTTGGACTATAAAGAATGCTGAGTGCCAAAGAATTGATGCTTTTGAACTGTGGTGTTGGAGAAGACTCTTGAGAGCCCCTTGGACTGCAAGGAGATCCAACCAGTCCATCCTAAAGGAAATCCGTCCTGAATATTCATTGGAAGGACTGATGCTGGAACTGAAACTCCAATACTTTGGCCACCGGATGTGAAGAACTGACTCATTTGAAAAGACCCTTATGATGGAAAAGATTGAAGGCAGGAAGAGAAGGGGATTAAAGAGGATGAGATGGTTGAATGGCATCACCCACTCAACGGACATGAGTTTGAGTAAATTCTGGGAGTTGGTGATAGACAGGGAGGCCTGGCATGCTGCAGTCCATGGGGTCTCAAAGAGTGACATGACCGAGCAACTGAACTGAACTTTACTACTATATGATAAAGTCAGACATCAAAACCAAAGGATAGCACTATTTTGAAAAAAAAAAAAATGTTGAAATAATCCCTATGTCAAAGAACACAGAATGAAATTTTGGGGATGAAGCATAAAACTAAATTATAATGAAAATACTGCTTCATAAAAGTAAGTCTAGGGTCAAAAAAATCAGTGTTAGATAACATATTTTACTACTATAAGATAAAGTTAGAAATCAAAACCAAAGGCTAACTCTACTTTGGAAAAAAAATGTTTAAATAATCCATGTGTCAAAGAATACAGTGTGAAAGTTGGGAGACAAAACATAAAGCTTAATTATAATGAAAATGCTGCTTCATAAAACACTCAAGGAACTAGATCCCACGTGCCACAACTAAGGGTTCTGATGCCACAACTCAAGATCGAGCATGACACAATGAAGACCCAGCACAGTGAAATAAAGTAACAATGACAACAAAATAAAATATAAACCACATGTATAACATATGGAACTATATTCAATATCTTGTAATAATCTATAACAGAAGAACATGTAAGAAAGAATATATATGTATACATACAAGTGAATCACTTTACACTTGAAACTAACACAACATTGTAAATCAACTATGCTTGAATTTAAAACACTGCAATCAATCAATCAATCAATATATACACAACCATGTACAACTTAATCAATTTGAGACTGATGATCAATATCAATTCAAATGGTGACTACAGGAGTTCCCTAGAGACCCATGGTCTCCATTCAGCAGGAAAAGACAATTTCAGTATTTCCTGAGCAAACTGAAGGACTGAGCAATAATTAAATTGTCCTGGCTCTGATGGAAATTCCACTTGGGTTGAGTTCAAAGATGCCTCCAGATTTATCTTCCAAAGAGATATTTCTGCTTCTGTTTTATAAGCAACATGGGGAGAAGCTAAGAATAGGGGAGAGGTAGAATCAGTGATGTCAAGTGTAACTATCATGCAGGTTTCTTCCCATGTGCTCCTCCGCCTGGCCCCTGTACGGCTTCTGATGCCAAAACATGACCTTAAAGAAGGCTTCATGAAATGTCAAAGATTTATTATTTTCTAAACCCATCTGGGAATTTGGGACTGCTTTTAAGTTACTGTTGTCCTATCGGAGTTGTTGAATTGATGAATGCATGGCTGATGAGGTGGGTGTTTTGAAGCTCCCACTCACCAAGCCTTGGCAGGTTCCTAAAAGATGAAGGGAAAACCAGAAGGGAGGGATATCCTGTTGATGGCTTCTGTTCTCAGAGGGGAGCTGACCTTGCATTTGCCTTTTCATCAGTGACTCCAGTGAGAGTGGTTTTCTGGACCTGAAGTGTGAGCCACCATGCTCTTGTTAACTGCCCAGGAACCTGGAGGGCTGCCTGCTGCTGTTCTTTGTCCAGAGAGGAATGTCCTTAAGGACTCATTTCCACATGCACCCTAAAAGCATTCAGTCTGTCTAAGATTGCAAATGCACCCTACTATTCCCCTTAGATGGTGGTATAGGCTGAATTTTGTCCCACCCCAAATTCTTAATGTTAAAATCCTAAACTCTAGTACCTCAGAATGTGACTGCATGAGACACGACCTTCAAAGAGATACTTAAGTTAAACTGGGTTGGTATGGTGGGCCCTAATCCAATATGCCTGGTGTCCTTATAAGAACAAGAGTTTAGGAGACTGACAACAGAGACAGACAACCACGTGAGAGACCCAGTGAGAAGGCAACCCTCTACAAACCAAAGGAAACTTCACAAGAAACTAAACCTATAAATACCTTAATCTTGGATTTTTTTAGCCCCAGAATGATGAGAAAATAAGTTTCTATTCTTTAAGTCTTCAGTCTGTCTATTTTGTTATGGAAATCCTAGAAAACTACTACTGATGTCCTCTATGCTTTCTAACACCCAGACAGCATAAATTCCCTAGAAAGTTCCTTATGGTCCCAGAAGGAAGAGCAGGGTAAATCCAAAACCCTGGAAAGTGATAGCTGCTTTAATCAAGCCAATATTCCTGATTTTTAACATGAGTTGATCCTTGGCACTCCCTGATGGTCCACTGACTAAGACTCTCCACGTCCAATGCAGGGGTCCTGAGTTTTTGATCCCTGGTCAGGGAACTAGATCCCACATGCCACAACTAAGACCCAGCTCAGCCAAATAAACAAACAGGTACTGTGTGTGGTGTTAGTAGCTCAGTCATGTCTGACTTTTTGCAACCCCATGGACTATAGCCCACCAGGCTCCTCTGTTCATGGAATCCCTCCAAGAAAGAATACTGAAGTGGGTAGCCTTTCCCACTTTCCAGGGGACCTTCCTGACACAGGGATCAAACCTGGGTCTCCTGTATTGCAGGCAGATTCTTTACCATCTGAGCCTCCACGGAAGCCCAACAGGTACTTAAGAAAATTAAAAAATAAAAATAGAAGAGTTGATCCTTTTGTGAGACAAGTATTTGACCTGGGCTCCAAATGAAAGTTCTTTTCTTGAGCATCAAGGACATCACAGGACACAAGCTCAGTACCTTGGGGAAGCTGCCTGTTTTATTGTACACAGGCTCAGAGTCCAAAAGATCCTTTCTGAAATGTCAGTTCTGTAAATTTCTAGGCGTGTGAACTTGAGTAGGTTACCTTATTTCTCTGAATTTGTTTTCTCATCTGTAAAATAAGGACACACATACCTTGAAAAATACTTTGCAGTTTGTGTCAGAATTAGAAGTATTACCCAAGAAAATTTAGTTTGTTCTTGGCTGGAGAATTAGTGCTCAGTATAGTACTGAGCCTGAAAACTGCTAATATCCAACATATATGAACCCTGAAACTTCTCTTTCTGTTCAAGTAAGCTATATTTCAGAGTCCAGGAACCTTAACATACCAGGGATACAACCATAAACATTGCACATACCTCGCTTTATTGTGCTTTACTTTATGGCATTTCACAGATATTGCCTATTTTACAAATTCAAGGTTTGTGGCAACCCAGCATGGAACAAGTCTATCAACACCCTTTTTCAATAGTATTTCCTCACTTCATGTCTCTACATCACGTTTGGTAATTCCCACAGTATTTCAAACTTTTTCTTTGTTATTATGTTTATTATGGTGATCAGTGATCTTTGATATTGTCATTGGAGATGGAGGGAGATAAATAAACCACACCCATATAAGACTTAACTATATAAGAGCCATATAACTTAACATGTGTGTGCCCTGCCTGTTCTACCAACTACATTCCCATTTCTCCCCTCTGTTCAAGTCTCCCTGTTCCTTAACTCACAATATTGAAATTAAGCTAATTAATAACCTTACAATGGCCTCTGTGCATTCAAGTGAAAGGAAAAGTTTCATGTCTCTCACTTTAAATCAAAATCTAGAAATGATTAAGTTTGGTGANGATCAGTGATCTTTGATATTGTCATTGGAGATGGAGGGAGATAAATAAACCACACCCATATAAGACTTAACTATATAAGAGCCATATAACTTAACATGTGTGTGCCCTGCCTGTTCTACCAACTACATTCCCATTTCTCCCCTCTGTTCAAGTCTCCCTGTTCCTTAACTCACAATATTGAAATTAAGCTAATTAATAACCTTACAATGGCCTCTGTGCATTCAAGTGAAAGGAAAAGTTTCATGTCTCTCACTTTAAATCAAAACCTAGAAATGATTAAGTTTGGCGAGAAAGCATGCCAAAAACAAAGACAGGCTAAGAGCCAAGCCTCTTGCACCAGTCAGTTTGAATGTGAAGGAAATTAAAAGTGCTACTCCAGTGAACATATGAATGATAAGAAAGCAAAACAGCCTTATTGGTGATATGGAGAAGTTTTAGTTGTTTGAATAGAAAATCAAGCCAGCCACAACATTCCCTTAAGCCAAAGCCTAATCCAGAGCAAAGCCTCAACTCTCTTCAATTCCATGAAGGCTGAGAGAGGTGAGGAAGCTGCAGGAGACATGGAACCTTCTCCAGGATAGATCACATCCTGGGCCATAAATCTAGCCTCGGTAAATTCAAAAAAAGTGAAGTCATCTCAAGCATCTTTTCTGATCACAATGCAGTAAGGTTAGATGTCAACTACAGGAAAAAGATTATTAAAAACACAAACATATGGAGGCTAAACAACACACTTCTGAATAACCAACAAATCACAGAAGATATCAAAATATGCATAGAAATGAATGAAAATGAAAACATAACAACCCAAAACCTATGA